>PITA01000020.1:473860-524632 GCA_004023965.1 Spilogale gracilis
TTTCTTTTTTTTTTTTAATGAAAAGCAAACTTGTGAAGTTAAAGCAGATTTGTTTTCGGTGATATGTCACTTCCTGCTCTTAAGGCCAAGAGACCTTTTAAAAGCTTATTTTAAATCTCAAGTTGCTTCTCAAGCAGTTAGCATGTCTTATAAGGGAACATTAAAATGAGCCCAGGCCAAATAAATCACTAAAGTATCAATTGCATAACCTTCAGAAGAATGCCCCTCCCTTTAGAATGGAAAGGAACAGTCTCTGGAATTCGCCTTGTTTTGCAAGCCTTGTGTGTCTGAAAAGGTGTCTGAAGTATTTTTCAAACCCTAAGTGGTTTTGTACTCCTCATTCACTAATAACAATAATGAATGAATATAAAAGTGTAAGTCACTTTTTCATTTTTCCCCATAAGATAATGTCACTCAAGAAAATACAATCCACTCCATCTCTATGGGAGAGTCAGAGCAAGAAGAAACAGACTTAAACAGAATCAAAGCTTTTGACAATTGCCAATGAAGTAGTTAGTGGCTGCAGTGTGTCCGACTTGGCGCCAGATCCTGTGGGGTTGCCTCTAAGACACAGTTCTGACATGATCTGTTGGTATAATTCACTCTCCACTTCTAAGGGGAGTTCCATTCTAGCCACTGGGAACAATTCCAGCCTGAAGCAGGCTCAAATAAAGGCTACTAGGCTTATGGTACAATGGTCAGGCTGTTCAGCCTTGTAGCTTTCTATTCATTTGCAAATTGAATGGCAAATTTAATTCAGTTTTTTTTAAAAAAAAAGATTAGTGGCATCTTCACTCCCCAGAGTCATGGTACTCTCCACTCCATTCCACAATCCTTCAAGTCCTCACCTCCAAGTAATGTGGCCAGTTTGTCCACTTTGCTTATGACTGTCCAGGATTTAGTACTGGAAGTACTGTGTCTCCTTGGACTGTCCAGGTTTTAGTACTAAAAAGTACTATTTCCCAGGAAACTCCTCCAAGCTGGACAAAGAATGGTTTGTCATCCTACTCTCAACACATTCCCAAATCTTATCCTATCTTTGAACCTCACCTTGCAAGTGAAGTATTGTAGCTCAGATGGTTCAGAAAGGCACTTAGTCTTTAAGGCACCAATGGGGAATCTAGGGAAAGATGAGATATCTATAAAGCACTAGCCAATGAACACAGGATTACCTTCTTTTATCTTCTAGTACCATCTTCTTATGTAAATTATGGCTTCATTTCAGTATTAAAACAAGTTCTTTTGATGACAAGAATATTACCTGCATTACTAATGCTAAACTGGGATAAATGAGAATGACTTACCTTAGACCAACATGGTACATCCAAACATTCCAGTGATCCATCAAATGGCCAGGTCCAAATGCACACAAAATCAGTTGGAGTATATGCTTTCAGCTTTTGTGGTAAGGGATGCTATGCTCTTCCTTCTAAGGCAGTATTCTCCTGCAAAGGAAGCATAGGTTGAGGGTTATACAGGGAGTCTTTCCTTGTCAAAAAGGATGGAAGGCCATTTATGCCTTTTTGTGTCTCATAAATCACTTGCTTCTATACTTGAAAACCTGAAGTCAAAATGCTCAGCCAGAATTGAGAGATGGTCACTTTGCCTTTGGCAGCATGATACCAGAGTCATTTACAGAGCAGGTACCAACAGCCCTGCTGATTGTGTGTCATATCATCCATCATGCGAAACTAAACCAACAAGGCGTGAAGAGATGGTTGTGGGAACTCTTGTCAAAGGGGTCAGACCACTTCATCAAGGAGGCAGGACAATATTTAGGATAGCAGGCCAATGGGAAGGGTTACCCAGGGCAGATTTTTAAGACTGATTTACCAAACTCTGAAAAGAAATTCTCAGGAGACAGAAGTTCATCTTTACTTTGGGGCACCAAACTATGTTTAGAAAGTACTCTTAACTACCGAAAATGCATTAACTCATTCTTCTGGTGTTTTTTGTTTGTTTGTTTGTTTGTTTTTCAATTCTTTTCCTTGTTGTCAACTATGGATTGACTACTCTGTAAAGTTGAGAAGTAGTTTCACTTTAGCTATTCAGATTTTATGAAAGATGTACATTGTGAAGTGGAGTTACCCACTGCTCCAGTCCATAATATTATGGCCCCACCTGGAGAGGTATGCTATATGCAGTGGATAACACTGCTCATATAACATTGGAACTTTAGAGTTGGGGAGAACTTAAAGTTACCCAGTTCAACTGCTATACCCCCCCAACTTTACAAAGGAGAAATATAAGGGTCAGAAAGGAGAAACAATAAGCTAAAATGATATGGTCAATTAGTGGTGGGGACAAAACCAGAATTACAGCTCTGTATTCCTTTAGCCACAACATCTTTTGGTTCCAATGAACCCAGCATGAATACATGAAAGTTCAAAATACAGAACATCACAGGAAAACCAATGTTTAAATTTCAGTCAGCACGAAGTGGGTTTTTTGTAGAATTCATGTCTGGTGCATACTAGGAGCTCAAAAATTTATCTGTTAAATAAGATGATAAAATTGATGTAGGAAGAGTATAAAACTACCATGATTACCATATTGTACTCAGAAAAGCTAGTCTGTAAGTAAGAATAGCTAACATTGATAGGAAACTCACTGTGTCCAGCACTATTTACAATGCTTTAACTTATTTAGTTATTGCTATGACTGGACAAGATTTAATCCCTATCATACAGGTGTGGAAACTGAAAGATAAAAATGTGAAGCAACATTCCAGTCTATAAGAGACTCATTTCACACCCGAAGACACATGCAAATTGAATTTGAAGAGATGGAATAGTATTTGTCATACAAATGGAAGTGAAAAGAATGCCAGGGTAGTAATATTTGTTCAGACAAAATAAAACAAAAACTGTAACAAGTGACAAAGGACACTATATACTCATAAAAGGAACAATCCTACAAGAAGCTATAATCATTATAAATATTTATGCACCCAACATAGGGACATCCAAATACATAAAGCAGCTAATAGCAAACATAAAGGAAGTAATTGATAGTAATGTAGGGGACTTCAACACCTCATTTACGTCAATGGATAGATCATCCAATCAAAAAATCAGTAAAGAAACAGTGGCTTTGAAAGACACATTGGACCAAATGGTTCTAACAGATACATTCAGAACATTCCATCCTAAAACAGCAGAATTCTTTCCAAGTGCAGAATAGATCAGATATTAGGCCACAAAACAAGTCTCAACAAATTCAAAAAAGTTCAAGTCATATCATTCATCTATTGTGACCACAACACTATAAAACTAGAAATCAACAACAAGAAAAAAATCTGGAAAAAGCACAAATATGTGGAGGTTAAATAACATGTTACTAAACAATGAATGGATCAACTGAGAAATCAAAGAGAAAATTTTAAAAAGATATGAAACAAATGAAAATGAAAACACAGTGGTCCAAAATTTTGGGGATGCAGCAAAAGCTATTCTAAGAGAGAAGTTTATAGCATACCTCAAGAAGCAAGAAAAATCTCAAATAAACAACATAACCTTATATCTAAAGGACCTAAAAAAGAAGAACAAATAAAATCCAAAACCAGTAGAAGGAAGAAGGAAGGAAATAATTGATAGTAGAGGAGAAATAAATGAAATGGAAACTAAAAAAACAATAAAACAGATCAATGAAACCAAGAGCTGTTTCTTGGAATAGATCAACAAAATTGATAAGCCTTTAACCAGACTCAAAGAAAGAGAGACAGAAGGAGAGAGAGTGAGAGGCTCAAACAAAATCAGAAATGAAAGAGGAGAAATAACAACTGACACCACAGAAATACAAAGGATTATAAAAGAATATTATAAAAAACCATATGCCAACAAATTGGACAATCTAGAAGAAATGGATAAATTCCTAGAAACATATAACCTCCTAAAAATGAATCAGAAAGAAAGAGAAGATTTGAGCGACTGATTATCAGTAATTGAACTGAATTGACAATCAAAAAAACAAAACAAAACACAAAACACCCCAAAAACAAAAGTCCAGGATCAGTTTCACAGATGAACTCTACCAAACATTTAAGAAGAGTTAATGTCTATTATTCTCAAACAATTCCAAAAAATAGAAGAGGAAGTAAAGTTTCCAAATTCATTACATGAGGCCAGCATTATCCTGATTCCAAAACCAGATAAAGATATTACAAACAAGAAAACTATAGGCCAATATTTCTGATGAACATAGATTCAAAAGTCCTCAACAAAAATTAGCAAACCAAATCCAACAATCCATTAAAAAATCATTCAACACAATCAAGTGAGATTTCTTCCTGGTATGTAAGGGTGGTTTCATATTCACAAATCACATCAACAAAAAGGTAAAAATCACATGATAATTTCAATAGATGTGGGAAAAAAACATTTCATAAAGTACAATGTCCATTCATGATAAAAAACCAGCCAACAAAATAGGTTAATAGGGAACATACCTCAACATAATAAAGGCCGTGCATGAAACCCCCATAGCTAACATATTCAATAGGGAAAAAAACTGAGTGACTTTTCCCTAAGCTCAAGAACAAGGCAAGGATATCTACTCTCACCACTTTTATTCAACATAGTACTGGAAGTCCTAGCTGTAGTAATCAGATAAGAAAAAGAAATCAAAGGCATCTAAATTGGTTAGGAAAAAGTAAAATTTGCAGTATTTGCAGATGATATAATACTATATATAGAAAACCCTAAAGACTCCACCAAAAAACTACCAGAACTGATAAGTGAATTCAGTAAGGTCACAGAATACAAAATCAATATACAGAAATCCATTGCATTTCTATACACTAATAATGAAACAGCAGAAAGGGAAATTAAGAAAACAATCCAATTTACAACCACATGAAAAATAATAAAATACCTGGGAATAAATTTAACCAAAGAGGTGAAAAATCTATACTCTGAAAACCATAGAACATTGATGAAAGACATTAAAAATGATACAAACAAATGGAAAGATATTCCATGTTCATGGATTGAAAGAATATTGTTAAAATGTCTGTAATACCCAAAGCAATCTATAGGCTTAATGAAATTCTTATCAAAATACCAAAAGCATTTTTCATAGAACTATAGCAAACAATCTAAAATTTATATGGAACCATGAAAATCCTAAGTAGTCAAAGAAATTTTGAAAAAGAAGAATAAAATGGGAAGCATCACAACCTCAGATTTCAAGATACATTACAAAACTGCAGTAATCAAAACAATATTGTACTGGCACAAAAATAGATACATAGATCAATGGATCAGAATAGAACCCAGAAATAAACCCATGATTATATAGTTAATTATTCTTAGACAGGAGGCAATAATATGCAATGGGAAAAAAGACAATCTCTTCAATAAATGGTTTTGGGAAAATTGGACAGCTACATGCAAAAGAATGAAAGTGGGCCACTTTCTTACACCACACACAAAAATAAATTCAAAATGAACTAAGGGCCTAAATGTGAGACATGAAACCATCAAAATCTTAGAAGAGAGCACAGGCAATAAATTCTCTGACATCAGCTATAACAACATCTCTCTAGATATATCTCCTGAAGAAAGGAAAAAAAGCAAAAATAAACCATAAGGAGTAAATCAATATAAAAAGCTTCAGCACAGCAGAGGAAACAATCAACAACATGCATACACATGATGAGCTTATTTATTTACACATGAAACATGTATTTATTGAGTACCTACTACTAAGAACAGTAGGTAGGTACTGTTAAAATACTGGTGCCTCAACAAGGCTCCTGCTCTTCTACAAGTTACATTGTGGAGAAAGACAGAGAACAAAAATGTTGATCAATAAATATGTAGATAAAATAATTCCACATAGTGTTACATATTATGAAGAAATAAAACAAAACATGAGCAGGAGAGGTGACAATTCTGGGTAGGACAGTCAAAGGAGGTCTTTTGGGGGATATTGCATTTGCACAGAGAACTGAATGAGAGAATCCAGGCACAATAGTGGCAATCCAGAATTTAAAGAGAACAAAGTTCTGTGAAACAGCTCTGAGGCAGGCCAACTAAGAGAGGTCAATGAGAAGCCAGAAAGTCAGTTTGGTTGCAGTTTGGGGAATGAACAGTGAGTAGAGAATGAGGTTAGAGAAATAGGAGTTCTGTATAGTTTTACATAGAACAGTGTGAAAAACTACACAAAGGAAAGACTTTATTCCTTTTATGTATTAGTAATAATGTATTATTTTTTTGCTGAGTAGTATTCCACTGAATTGATATATCGCAATTTGTTTATCCTGTCATTTTTTCCCAATTTTCTTTTTTTGTTGTTTTTGTTTAAATCCCAGTTAGTGTACAGTGTAATATTAATTTCAGGTATTCAGTATAGTCATTCAACATCTTCATACATCACCCAGCTCATCACAACAAATACACTCCTTAATTCCCATCCTCCCATCCACCTTGCTTCTGGTAACCATCAGTTTGTTCTCTACACTTAAGGGTATGTTTCTTGGTTTGCCTCTCTCTTTCTCTTTTTTTCCCCCTTTCTTATTTGTTTCATTTCTTAAATTCCACATATGAGTGAATTCATACAGTTTTTGTCTTACTCTGACTTATTTCACTGAGCATAATACTCTCTAGCTCCATCCATGTCATTACAAACGGTAAGATTTCATTCTTTTTTATAATGAATAATATATCGTGTGTGATATATATATATATATATACATATATATACACATTTGTGTGTATACGTGTGTGTGTGTGTGTGTGTGTGTGTGTGTGTGTGTGTCTTCCCTATCCATTTATCAACTGATGGACATTTGGGCTATTTCCTAATTTAGCTACTGTAGATAATGCTGCCACAGACATCAGGTGGATGTATCACAAGGGAAAAGTATTTTTAATCATCATAAACCACACTGTACCTCTCATCTTGGTGTTAGTGTCTTTTACCTGCCAAGACAGAGCACTGAACCTAGCCATAAGGATATTTTCAAGTTGCAGTGCCAAGTGTACTATGGACAACCGTTATCTCCTCTTGTGCCCTTTCCCCAGCACCAGGAAAGACTCCTTGGATAGACCAGGGATGGAGAGCAGGTGGACTGTTGTTCTCACCTTAACAAACACTTCTTTTATCTGCATAGTTTGTACCTAAGCCTATTGTTACCGTGCCCATATAAATAATCACTGTTATTTAAGAAGTTAAGTGACCTCTCCATCACTTCCTCATGTATACAGATCAGTGCCATTGTACTTAAGGTAATGGGACAGTTTAAGACAGCTAGTTAAAATATCAGATGGGTTTATTAAAGGGTCAGGCAGGGAGCCATCAGCTTGGAATGATGGAGATGTGTTTATAAAATATAAATGGAACTCTGATATGGGTTCAATATGATCCAGTGTGCATGTGTGAAATATATATGTATTTCTTATCTCATTGTTAAAGTTGACTTTTCCAAAGAGTTAATCCTGTCTTCTCCTATTTAACAATTGAGGGCTCTTGGGAGATCAGATGTATCTCTGATATAGATCAAGAATCCAAACCAAAATTTTGTATCTGACTCTACCTGTATGCAAAGTGCAGTGAAAATTTTGTATCTGACTCTACCTATATGCAAAGTGCAGTGAAAAGAGGACATTTCTTTGGGCTCTCTTCAATGGGACATATCTTACTTTTAGCAAGTCTTAATTTCTAAATTTCCAGAGTTTTTTCTCTAAATCAAAGGTCAGAGAAACTGGAGACTAAAGAGTCAGGGGCCACTAACCAATGAAGACTAGGACGAGAAAGGGCCAGGTGGAAACACTGTACCTGAGCCTTCATCACCCTCCCTCTTACTAATTATTTGTATGAATGTGGACAAACAAGGTAGGTTTTAAGGCCTTAATCCCTACAGTAAGGTTAGAAGAAAATATCTTCCTGGAGGAAGATCACAATCTCTTGAGCTCTCTTTCAGCTTTCGGAGCTATGGACTTCTGAAGCACCTCTGAAATGACGGCGACATTCTTCCTGAATGATGGCATGGAAGGACCTCTCAATGGAAGAGAATACTTCTGTAGATAACTGTGTGAGTGGACTTTGAGAAAGTCACCTCACATGTCTGTGCTTCTGTTTTTTGTTTTTGGGTTTTTTCTTAAAGGGTGGTTTTCCAGTTAAAACTTTTTTCATTCTAACAAAATCTTGTACCAATTCTCAATATTTAAATCTTAAAAGTAAAGCTGGTTTGGTGAAAGTGGGGTTTACAACCTACAGGCCCCATGACTCCACTCTCCTAGATAGAGCTACTAAATCCAAGAATGGCTCAGATTAAACAGTCTATAACTCCACCCATCAAGTTGATTTGCATATGGTGTTGGACAGTATAATTGTGTAAAATGAGACACACCTGAGTTCAGTGCAAATCTCCTGAAAAATGTTTTTCACAAGACAAAACGTGGTGCCCTTCCCAAACCCAACTCAAAGATTTCTGAAAACCCATGTGCTCAATTCCAGGACATTTTATCCTTTCCTTAGGGAGGGCCTTAAGGACACTCAGTCCCCTCCAGGACCCAACTCTGTTCTATCTCAGGGAAGAAAGATATCTTTCTCTACTAGATAAACTCTTCCTCCCAGGATTTATGACCACCAACTCTCAGGCCTGCAGGTCAAGGTATAAATGAAAAAGAAGGTTCCCTAGGGGAACTGCTAACAATTTAATGAGACAATCAGGATTTTGGCCCTGAGGTTAAATGCCTTTGAAGTTTTCAGGTTATTTCTCAGGGAAAATGCTTCTAGCTGTGGCAATGACTATTACTACGGCAACCTAAATTCAAATCTCATTGTTCCTAATGAATGACATAACAACTCTTGGCAAGTCTTTTTCCTCTTTCTGGAGGCTCAGCTTTCCCACATGTGAAGGAGATTGGCTCCCTACAGGCAGCACTGACAGGCTCCAGAGATTAAGAAGATAAACACAAGTAAAGTGCAAGTTCCTTAGTAAAGGAGTATTACAGGAATATCAAGTTCTATCATGATTCACAGAGGAATTTGTCCCAAACAAAGGTTCTTGGGGAATTGTGAAGGCTTAGCAGTGTATACTGAAGGAGGGGTAAGGGCCAAGCCTTCTGATTGATGTATAAGATTCCACTGTTATCAAGTCAACATTTCACAGAATAAAGGGGCAGGGCAACCTTCCCCAAATTGATGACCAAGTCATTCCTCTGATACTTACATGGTGAGAGTGGAATGTTAAGTGCTTTTTAATAGTTGCTAAGCAGATGAGAGCATTTACATCATGGTCCGTTTGTCTTTTATGAAGTCCCTAGTAAAGAGGATGGCACTGAAGTTAGATGGGGAAAACTATTGAACTCAAATTTTCCTTCTCCACCTAGGAGCTTTAGGACTAAACCACAGGAAAACTGATCCTCTGGGGAAGAAAGATAGGTGAAAAGTGAATAGGCCCTCACTCAACTGCTCATGGACCTGGTTTTCTCCGAGCTGCTTTGCTGGAACCACATTCTTCAAAGCACTTAGATTATGCTCCTCTGTCCTTGAGCTTTTGTAAAATTGACCATAGATATGGCCCCAGTGAGGCTTAATAATCACTTAGTATTGAAGCCAGCTTTTACTGGTGGCAGACGGGAGAGTATTTGGTAGGACAGACCCATGCATGTATTTACTAAGAACTAAGAATTACATTTTATGATACATGATCACTATATCCTGTATAGGGCCCATGGGTTACTCAGTTAGTTAAACATCTGTCTTCAGCTCAGGTTGTGATCTCAGGGTCCTAGGATGGAGCCCCACACTGGGGCAGGGGGCGTCCCTGCTCGGCAGGGAGTTTGCTTCTCCCTCTCCCTCTGCCCCTCCCCTTGCCTATGCTCTCTTTCTCAGATAAATAAATAAAATCTTTAAAAGAAAAAGAAATTTGATCAATTCACAATTCAGTTTTATCCAATACTAATTCATTGAGTAAGTAATTATAGGTCAGACACTTAAAATTTTTTTATTTATTTATTTGACATAGCATGAGCAGGGGAGAGACAGAGTGGGTGGGAGGGAGAGGATCCCAAGCAGACTCCCTGCTGAGCACCAAGCCTTTTATGGGGCTTAACATGGGGTTCAATCCCAAGACCCTGAGATCATGACCTGAACCAAAGTCAGACACTTAACTTACTGAGCCACCAAGGCACCTGGGCCAGACACTCTAAGAAACTAAAGTATCCTGTTTAACTGCACTGGTATTAACAGCTTAGTAGGGTAAACAACAACAATCATCATATATTAGTTAGAAGTCTTGGTTGCAAATAAATCCAGAGTAAACCAGCTTAGCTAAAAGGAAAATGTATTATGTCCATAAAAGTACGTTTCAAGGAAAACTCAGTTATAGAAATATAACCAGGCATTAAAGAAAATAATGCAACTAAAGGCTCCAACTCTGTCAGAATCTTCTATTTCTCTTGTTCCTTTCCCTTCTTTGTCTCTACTTTTTACTCTTCACAAGCAAACTTGTGTTTTCTTCTCCCACCAATGATAAACACAAGTCCTGATAGATACATTTATATCTTATATTTTAGCATTCAAGAATGACTGTGACTGCCAAACCCATAAATCCAGTTCAAATACTGGTAGACAGAATGTAGAGTCCATATGTAGCTATGTGGAAGGAGAGGAGCAGATGGGAAATTCCTAGAAGTGCCAGGCACAGTGTGCCTACTTGCCCATCCCTCCATACCTTCTGGTACTCTGGATGGCTTAGTTTGGCATTAATTATATCTAGGCTATTCCTTCCCCCTATTATGTTCAAGAGGAAGTTCCCCTGTGGGATTCTAGATCCACACATGTATAATCACGCACTTATGACAGGAGAGCAAAAGACATATGTAGTTTGATACAATGGGAAGGTCTTGTCAGAAGCTTTGGGTTCAAGTTCTATTCCACCACTTATGAACCCAGCAATTTGAGCAAGTTGTTTAAACTCTCTGTATATACATTTCTTCCTCTATCACAAAAGGAGGAGGTAGGATTTCAATACAGCTGTGTATACCTACTAGACCCTAGTTTCATATATAAACAACTAGAAGCTGTAGGGGAAAAAAGATATAAAATAATGATATGAAGATAATGTTAAGTGAACAGAAGCAAGCAGACTCTGAGGAGAAGACATCCTGAAGAGAGCTGTGTGGAGTGATTTTGATGGTTTTTAAAAAATTTTTTAAATTTATTTATATGACAGAGAGAGATCACAAGTAGGCAGAGAGGCAGGCAGAGAGAGAGGAGGAAGCAGGTTCCCTGCTGAGCAGAGAGCTCAATGTGGGCCTTGATCCCAGGACCCTGAGATCATGACCTCAGCCAAAGGCAGAGACTTTAACACACTGAGCCACCCAGGTGCCCAATTTTGCTGTTTTTATAAACTCTAGCCTGATGGCTGGCCAGAGTTAGTGCTGTGTTGGGCAGCTAGAACCCCAATAGAAAGCTAGTTTCTCTAGTTTCTGTTATATTTCTTTTCAAAGTTTCAAATGATGGTTCAAAGGAATGTAATAGAAACTAAAGTCTATACAAAATAACATTCACAATGGCTGGGGTAAAATTCAAGTTAATTGTCATACACACGATTATGAAAATATGATCTCATTCGTTAAAAGCACAAATAACTAAAACTGACTATGAGGTCTCACATATATTTGAATTAAGAAATAATAATTTTTAAAGTAGCTATTGCAATTATGCTCAATAGTATAAAGAAAAGATACATTAATAATGATGCATGTGACAAAAATATATTAGGAAAGAAATAGAAACTAAAAAGTAGAATATCTAAAATTAAATATTTACTGGATGGACTTATAACTGGAATGAGAATGAAAGAAGAGCAATTCATTGAAATGAAGAGAGAAAAATAAAAATTATTAAATCTCAAGAAGAAAGTGGAATAGAGCCTTAGTAGAGACTTATGGGAAAATGTCAAAATATCTAATATATTTTTATATATAATATATTTTTACTTGTCATTCCAGACAGAAAGAAGACAGAGAATGAGGCAGAAAGTATTTTAGGGAATACATGTAGAAAACTTCCCATTTTGATGAAAGATGCAGGTTCCCAGATTCAACGTGCAACAAATCCCAAGAAAAATACATATAAAAAATATTGCCTACTAACATTATAGTCAGACTGAATAAAGCCAGAGATGTAGAGAAAACCTTGTTAGCAGCCAAAGAAAAAGAACACATTTCACTTGAGAAGAATTATGATTCCTTTGACTTCTGACCTCTAAATAGAAACTATGAAGACCAGAAGACAATGGAAGGGAATGGAACAACACATAACGTGGTATAACTGAAAACAAAACAAACAAAAAATATCCTTTAAAAACTGTTACCCAAAACTCTATATGTAGCAAAATACTGATTAAGAAAAAAGGGAAAATAGACATTTTCAGATGATAGAAGGAATAACTGTTTTGAGCAGATCTGCTTTACATGGAAGGCAAAGGGACATACATCAGATTGAAGAGAAACAATAAAAGGAAATGAAAAACTAAATATCTTTGTAAATATAAAAGATAACTTTTTTCTCATAGTTTTATTAAATTACTAGAAATATCAAATTTTTCATTAAACAACATTGCCATCTGGGGATTATACAATATATAGATTTACTATCTGTGACAAATATAGAATAAAGAATTAGGGGGATGAGAGAATTCCATAGTTACAGATTCTATACTTTACAAGCAATCATGCAATACAAATTCCAATTAGACTAAGAAAAGTAAAATATGTATATTGGAATGTCAGTAGCAACAACTAAAAGCAAATAACTAGTAAAGAAAACAGAGGATTAATAAGAATTAGTGAGATCCTAACAGACAAACAACCACCATAAATTTTGGACATAATAAAGAAGCTATCCAAAATCATTAGAAAATGAACAGAAACAGGAAGCTTCTTTTGTGGTGTCCATGCTTTCAGCATGAAGGCAGGCAAGGTTAAGTGCAGGTGCTGGAGGTACCAATGGAAAAATAACTGGAGGCATTCTCATTTGGGTAACTAGTGTACCAAGTCTGGGAAACTACAGCAATGGAAGTGGAGTGGGAGATCCTTCAAAGAAAAAGCAGAGAGGGATTTCTGAATTCTCTCTGAACAATCTTTTGCTTACCCCTGAACAATACATACATGAAGCATATGCAAAGAAACTCAGCTAAAGAGAGAATATTTGAATTGAAATTGAAACTATCATTTCAGGAACAGTTAACACTTTATGTCCAACTAAGTTATGTGCCTATTAAAGCAAAATAACCAAGTCTCATTGGAGAAAAATAATAGAATCTAGATTTTCAACAACTTAATATTCATGATGCCTAGGATATAAACCAAAATTACCTTACATATGAACTAGAACACATTTGCAGGAGAAAAGGCAAAAAACTGAGAGTAACTCTAAGATGATACAGACATTAAAATTAGCAAAGATTTTCACATAGTCCATAAAATCATTATCAATGAAGTAAAAGAAAATAGATTTGTGTGTGTGAAATAAAGAAGAAATGTCAGCAGATAAAAGAGAAACAATAAAATAGAACCAGGTCAAAATTCTAGAACTGAGAAATGTATATATAAATATATATTATATTTGTATTTATTTTATATATAATTTTATGTATTATTTTATATATTAAATAAATATATATTTAATATACTTATACAATATATTTATATCATATCTAAATATATTATATTTATAATATATAAATAAGTATACATTTCATACATAATACATTACATATCATATATCATATTATATATTACATATTATATATTTATATATTTGATATATAATAAAATATTTTATATATTATTTATGTATGTTTATATAAAATATATAATATATATATTTAAATCACTGAGTAGAGATGACAGGGGAAATCTCAGTTAATGTTAAACCAGAATAATAGAAATCATGCAAAATGAAGAACATTAAGAATAAATATACATAGAAAATAGAACTTCGAGGAATTGTTAGATAATATCATGTGGTCTAACATATGTATAATGAGCCTCAGAAGGAGAGGAGAAATAGAATATGGGAAGAAAGCTGTTTCAGAAAAAAATGGATAAATATTTGCAAAATTTGATTCAAGGCTAAAATTTACTAATTCAAGATACATAATGAGTATGAAGCAAAATACATATGAAAAAGGTCACAAGTATGCACATCATAGTCAACTACTGAAAAACAAAGAAGAGCAAATCTTAAAAGCATCACAAGAAAAATTAAACATGAAGGAGAACAACAAATCAATTAATGGCTAACTTTTAGTCAGAACTTAAGTAAGCAGAAGATAATGAAATAATGTTTTCAAAATGCTGAAAGAAAAAAAAAATCAACCCCAAATTCCATATATTACAAAAATATTCCTTGAAAAAAAGAGGAAAAAGTAAAGACATTTTAGAACCTGCACTACAAGAACTACTGAAGACATTCTTCAGCCTGAAGAAAAATAATGATCCAATAAGAAATATCAATTACCTTCTTGGTATTAATAGAACTGTACACCCCCACGACTGTAGAATGTACAATCTGTTCAAGTGTATGTGATACATAAAACAAGATAGACTGTACACTGTATCATAAAACAAGTCTCTTTGATCTAAAAAGTTTAAAATAGGGAGCCTGGGGGGCTCAGTTGGTTAAGCATCTGCCTTTAGCTAAGATCATGATCCCAGGGTCCTAGAATTGAGCCCTGCATCAGGCTCCGTGGGGAGCCTGCTTCTCCTTCTGCTTCTCCCATGCCACTCTCCCTGCTTGTGTACATGTACTCTCTCTCTCTCTCTCTCTCTCTCTCTATATATATATATATATATATATATATCAAATAAATAAATAAACTCTTTAATTAATTAATTAATTTAATTTAATCAAAAGTTTGAAATAATATAGGGAATATTTTCTGACCACAGTAAACTTAATCTAAAAATTAATAAAGAAAAAAATCCATAAAATACCTGAACATTTGGATATTAAACAACACACTTCTAAATAATTCATGGACAAAATAAATAAAATGAAATATTATAAAAATTTCCAACTGAATAATAATACAAATGCAGTGTGTCAAAGTGCAAAAACAAATACTCTGCTTATAAGAAAACTTTCGAAAAATAAGAACAAAAGTGGGTGGATAAATACTAGCTGACTTCAGAATTTTTACAAAGCCAAAATAATCATGGTAGTGTGGTGCTGGCATAAAGTTTGAAAAATGAATTAATGGAGTAAAATAGCTGGCCAAGAAATAGACCTATAGATATGTGACTTATGATTTTTTTTTTGAGCCCGATGCGGGACTTGATCCCGGGTCTCCAGGATCATGACCTGAGCTGAAAGCAGTCGCTGAACCAACTGAGCCACCCAGGTGCCCCTGGCATATGATTTTTAATAATGCACCAGAACGATGGGGAATGAAAATTTTTTTAACAAATAGTGTTAGAATAACAGAATATCTATGTGAAAAAAAAATGAATCTCACAATATACACAAAAATAAATACATTCTAAATTGTAATACAAATGTTAAAATCTTAGAACTTTTAAGTAAAACTTGGGTTTTGACAATGCAGTTCAAAGTAATTGAAAAGTTATACCAGTCATAGTAATTTAATTGATGAATTAGACTTCAAAACTGAAATTTTTTCTATCATGTGAAGATATCATTAGGGAAAAGGAATAGACGACAATAGACGGAGGAAAAATATTTACAATCAAACAGTCTTATGAAGGATTTTATCCAGAGTATATGAAGACTCATGCTGACCTGGAAGTCTTAAATAAAAGAATGTTAAGGCCAAATATTGGCACAGATGTAGAGCACCTTAAACTTCCTTTATTGTTGGTGGAGGTGTAAAATAGTTCAGTTACTTTAAAAAAATTTCTGACAGTTTCTTATCAAACTGAAAATATGCTTATTTGATGACCCAGCAATGTTATTCCTCTGTATTTTCACAGTATACATGAAGGAATATGATGACAAAAGCCTTGTAATAAATATTCACCATAGCTTTCTTTCTAATAGCTAAACAAGTAGAAACAGCTCAGATGCTCAAAAATAGGAGAATTGATAAATAACTGAAATATGAATACAGTACAATATGACTTAGCAATAAAAATCAAGAAAGCCTGATCTACACACTTATATTCGTTTTCTATTGGTATCCTAAAAATGACCACAGGTTTAGCAGTTTGAAGCAATAGAAATTTATTCTCATATAGTTCTTTAGGTCAGAGTTTCAGAAAGGGTTTTACTTAGCTAAAATCCAGGTGTCAGCAGGACTGTGTTTCTTTCTGGAGACTCTAGGGAAGAATCCATTTTCTTAATCACTCAATTTGTTGGCAGAATTCATTTCCCTGCAGTTGTAGGACTGAGGTTCCAGTCTTTTCATTGGCTATCAGCTGAGGGTCTTTGGCAGCTTCTAGGGACCACCCACGAAACTTGGCTCATGGTCCCTGGATTAGTTTGCTAGGGCTGATGTTAAAAAATATCAGAAACAGATGGGTCAGAACAACAGGAATTTTTTGTCTCACTGTTCTGGAGACCAGAAGTCCAAAATTAAGGTGTTGTGCTCACTCTGAAAGCACAGGAAGAATCTCTTCCAGCTTCCCTCCTCACTCCTAGTAGCTTCTTGGCTTGTGCCAGCATTAACTCCAGTCCTGTGTGCATGTATGTCTCCTCACATGGCCTTAGTCATGACACGAGTCATGACAAATCTACTCCAACATGACCTCATCTTAACTAATTACATCTGTAATAGCCCAATTTCCAAATATGGTCATATTTTAGGTTACTGGAATTTCAACATAGGGAGTTTTGAGTGACACAATTAAACCCATAATAGAATTTTTTATCCATCTTCAAAGCCAGCAAATGTGGGTTAAGTCCCTTTCATGTTTCAAATTTATCCTACCTCTTCTTCCATCTTATCTCCCTGATGAATTCTTCTTCCTTTCGTCCTCTTCCACTTTTAAGGGCCCATATTATTACATTGGATTATCCAAGATACTCTGCCTAGAGGGGTAATTGAAGCCATTAATTCCATTTGCAAACCTTTTGTCATATAACATAACATATTCACAGGTTCCATTGGAGGATGGTTGGTTAAGCATTGGAGGGAACATTGGGGGGAACATTATTTTACATGTCACGTATCCACTGTAATATTTTTTCAATCCTATTTGTTATATGTTAAAAAAAAGAGGAGTAAGATATTATCTACCTTATATAACAATAGTCTCATGGTGAGGTTCAAGTGAAATGAGTAAACAATAATATAAAATGGTATTTAAATAAAATTCATCATCATATTCTTACACTTAATACCCTTTCCTAATTTTTTCAAGAGGTATTTATTGAATAAGAAGAGTCATCAAATGGATTCAAAGTAAATCTGTGATTTGATTTTACCTTCCCTAATCTCATCATTTCCAACAGTCTTGGATACAATCTATGTCTCAACCATGGTAATTTTTAGATCCCTAAAAACTCCAACTCTCTCAGCTACTGGGCAGCATCAGTCATTGTCCTGGGAACACACATCCTTCACTTCCTTGGCTTTTCGAATCATGCTTCTACCATCCTAGTCTTCCTTTCTACCATCCTGTTCTTGAAATTCAAAAACTCCTGTTTATCCTTCAAATTATTAAACTTTGGGCTACACTTCCTCCAAACTCTAAATTAAATTAGATATCCTTGTGAAATTTATAATCGTCGAATAGATAAATAAGTTATTTATTTTCTTTATTCTCACACTAAATATCCTTTTTAGTTATCTTTTTTCCTATGCTTTACTCTAGAGTTTATGAAGGGAGGAACATTGTCTGTCTTTTTCATCACTATATACAAAATGCTTATCTCAGGACCTTGTATGTACTGGGTGCCTAATAAATCCACACAACAGGAATAAATGAATGAATAAATAAATGAGGAAAGTCAACATTAACTTAGAATCAGAATTCAACTCTGTCTTCCCACAGCTTGTTCAGTTCTTACACGTTTTCTGATATTCTGGATCAGTCTTTCCTATGATGTACTTAGCTCACATCTGTCTTAGCCAACTTCCTGAAATACTCTCTTTGGACCAGAAATCTGTTTCCTGCATGATCCATTTAGCCCTGTCTCATCTTAACTTCTTGCTTGATAAATAGAAGGTATCTATCAGAACCATCTTGCACAGCCAGATTTCTGGTTCTGGACTTTTCTTATGTTGAGTTTCTTCACATTTTATTCTCAGTCTTTCAGGATAACTTAAAAAAAAATAACAAGCAAAAACAGGACTTACACATTGCAATCCAGTGATAAGATAACTTTATTAGGGTTTTTATTCATTATTAACCTTTTCCCTTAGGCATTTCAACTCCTTCACATTATAGCCTATTATATTCTATTATTATAATTGTCCACTGAATAAATAAAGAAAATCACAGGATTGTCCCTAATATAAACACAGTGAATACGTGCTAGAGACAGATGTAAGCTCTAGCCGAGCAGCTGCAACTCACACAGAACAACATGGGGTGGGGAAATGCCAGGGAGACCCGGTTTTAGGAAATGACTGACAAAACCACAGATGATCATTGCAGGATAATCATGGCTCAGGGGCTGCTCCACACAATGGTTGGTGTGGCTGACTATGAAGACGTGATTATAGCACAGGCAAGCCCATGCAGCTGGACTGACAATAGAGTGGAATTCTTCGCAGAAAATTGGTGAACCACCGCCAGATTTTAGGTCCAAGGTAAACGAGAACGGAAAGAATAGATTTATTTTCTATTTAGATTCACACGTAAGCAGACTAACCATATGTCTATTGCTGAGGCTGAGAATTACACACTTTGGATGAAAGTTCAGACCTCTGGTTCCCATGTGCTTTCCAATTCAAATATACCTTGTGGGATAAATGGGGTGGCCCCCACCTAGAAGTCTCAGGTAAGGAATCCCCCAGTAGCAAAGCACCTGACACTCCATCAAAGCTTAGCGACTCCAGCTTGAGCTAAGATTATTTTGAAATCTAACTCCAGTCTCTGAATATACTGGGGTAATATAAAAAAAGGTGTGGGAGTGGAGGAGACTAGACTTGGGAAGAATAAATGCTTTGTAAGTGCTCTTCTACAGCAGTTTGACATTTAGACATCAGTTCTTTATTTGGGGGTCCACTGATTTTGAGAATATTCCTCCTCAAATTGTGGTTCATGGCTCAACTGCATCAAAATTATCTACAATTTCTAGAATGTTTAGATTCAGATTCCTTGTGGACCCAGTGAACTCTGATTTCAGGTTGTAGGCTATGTGATTCTTCATTTTAACAAGCACTCTAAAGTGTTTCAAGGGCACATTAAAGTCTGAGAAGCCTTACTGAATGAGGCACATTGACAGTTTTCAAGGGTCCCTTGAATGACCCCAAAATGTTTTAAACCATCAGATTATACCATCTTCTGAAGAATAATCAGGTTTTTCTTTCATTCACATACATGCTAACTGCAACATTTCCCTATAGAATTAAAAGATAACTATGAACCAATTTTCATATAATCCAAATCTAAAATTGTTGCTATGTCTGAAAGCCACAGGGAAAAACTCTTCAGTCTTTGCCTTAATGATTTTCTTCTCTCATCTCCCTGATTTTGCCTTCCTATAGTTGGAGAAGTAGATGTTCCCAGGCACAACTCCCTTCTATGTCTGAACCATCCTTACAAGAGTAGACAGTATACAAGAAGCCCCAGAATTTCATCTAGATGCACCTGGAATAAGTTTTGCCACCATAAGTCTTATTATCTTGGAATCAGATTCAAGCAACCTGAGTACCTTTATAAAAATCAAAGTTACATTTTCTGCTTATCTTTTTTTCTACTTCTATGTGGGCATTTTACTACACAATTCTTCGCAGAAAATTGGTGAACCACTGCCAGATTTTTATATCACAACAAATATAATTTTTATACCACAAAATCAGCTAACAACAAATGTTCACTTGTTTTATTTTCTTTAAATGTGCGCTCCAAGCTCCCAGCCCTCTGAGATAGAAAGAAATCAAATTAGCCATTATTGCATTTGTTCAAATATCTAAGACTGTGCAAAGGTCCTGGGATGTCTTACCCAGAAGAGTATATTAGTCAAGGGTCCTCCACTTACTAGGGAAACCAATTAGCACTAAGATATCCATTAGCCCAGCCTGCATGGTCATCCTGAGTGCAGTACTTGAGCTACTTCCTTGCTTTGTTTGGGGACAGGACACTATTCTGAAGCTGAGAACATGGTGTTATAGATCCATTTTCTTCAAATGAATCATGTGAAACCTAAAGGTACCATTACCTCTTTATGGTACCTCAAAAGATACCGGCAAAAATTATCACAATTTTTATAACTCCAGACCTCTCTTTGTCCCCTCTCTGAGTCTAAGAATTTTAATTTCCCTTTTCTTTCCATTATTCCTTACCTTCGTCTGAATGTTTGTGTCTCCTCAAAATTCATATGCTAAAATATTAACTATAAAATTGATGGTATTGAGAGCAGAGTCCTCATAAATGGGAATAGTGTCAAAGGAGTGGGAAAGTTCTCTTGTCCCTTCGTCCATGTGAGAACACAGTAAAAAGATAGCCATCTAGAAACAGGAATAGGTCCTTACTAATATAAACCTGTTGTCAGGTTGGATGTGGCTTTGTAGACTCCAGAATGTGAAAAATAAATTTCTCTTGTTTATAAGCTCCCTATATGTAGTGTTCTAAGAACTAAGACACTCCTGGGATGCCTGGGTGGCTCAGTTGTTGAGTGTCTGCCTTCGCTAAGGTCATGGTCCCAGAGTCCCAGGATCGAGCCCCGCTTTGGGCTCCCTGCTCGGTGGGAAGCAAGCTTCTCCCTCTCTCACTCCCCTTGCTTGTGTTCCCTCTCTGGCTGTGTTTCTCTCTGTCAAATAAATAAAATATTTAAAAAAAAATAGAACTAAGACACTCCTCATCCTTACCTCCTTATCTTCCATTTCCTGTGCAGATTCTTGTCTATCCCTTTAAAGGGTCAAATTAAAAACAAAACAAAATGAGAATGATTATTACAAGCAAGTTTTACTCTTGACTTGCCAAATAAATGTCCCTAATTAAAGGAAAATAGAAATCCTGAACCTTCTAGAGCTAGGGGGAAGAAGAGAATAAAGGAAATAAAATAAAAAATTTTAATTTTTAAAAAATTATTCCTCAATTCTATATCATTCTCTGGAAACTTGTTCTACTAGAGTCTGCTCTCACCCCCAACTTACTAATGAGGACCTACTTCTTCTGTTTTTTCTATCAACTTTGTTTAGTCTGAAATGAATTTCAATCTTATGATCAGACATTGTCAGGCATGAACCAGTCACTCAGAGCATCACCCTACCCTACAATTTCAGTGTTGCCAGAAACCTAAAGTTTACATTCTCTTTGTTAGGAAACAGTTCTCTATGTCTTATGTTTCTGTATATCTGGTAAGCAGAGACACTGATTCTCTTCTTTCTGAACTGTCATTTCAAGGATGTTTGTGTAGAAAACAGTCTTGGAAGATCAAGATAGCATCTCTCTCTGGATTAAATAACAGGTTTACATACTATACAGTATAATAAAAATAATGTTTCCTTCTGCAATAAAGGGCAAGTTTCCTTACAGCCTTGTAAGACAGAGACTGCTTTCCTCTGGAGTAAAGGAAAGGCATGCTTAGGTCCCTGGACTCAGAATTTCTCTCCTGTTACTCTACTCTGCACGTGCAAGTAATGCTTGTTCCTCCTTGTATTACACCGTGGGAACTAAACATCAGAGAACTCAGCACAAATGCTTGCACTCTGGCTACTACTATTGCAATAAGTAATAAGGTCTTTTAGCTCTGACCCAAGCATCTTGTGTCTTCTACAAGCATCCCTGAAATTTTAGTTGACTCATCTGTTGGCCAGTAGAGCATAATCGTAGGGCCTGTACAATTCTTCGCACTCTTGGGTCCTACCTGCTGAATGGGACCTCAGCCCTCAATCCTATAGCAATATTTATCCCAAACAAGTCTGACTTTTCTAGATTCCTTGCACACTCAGTATAGGATCATCCAACAGATTCTTTAAGGGTTAGGACCTGACTCCCACAGATCCACACCCCAAACCTCAGTGCTAACTATTCCCAAGTTCTTCCTGTCCTCTCAAACCCTTCATGCTGAGGTTCTAGAATGCAAATACCTCAGCCAGCCTGCATTCTGAGAGCAAGTCTCAATTAACATTAACTGTATAAGTAGTAACTATACATATATATTTTTTCAATGTACCTACTAAACATCATAGAGTTAAAGGCCTTATTATAAACTAAGCATCTATTTTCTTTCTTTTTTTGTTTTTAGGGAGTAGTAATTCTGCATTATGATGGAGAGGCTAGAGGGCATTTTTTTTTTTCACAAATAATTTTCTAAACTCAAGTTCTTCTTTCTCACCTTTCTAATTTTTTTTTTCTGTTTACTTCCTGGGTCTTCTCCTCTCTTTATGTTTTATAATCTGAATGGGTCATTGATCATAATAACTCTCTTCCTGCTCATGCACAAAACTCTAATGACCCTATGAAAAGAGTCATAACTATATTCTATGGCTCAGGGCATTTTGAGCCTTCAGCTTTCTTCTGCCTTCTTGGCTGAAACATTTTAGTTGAAGTGTGGCTCACAGGCTTTCATCCTGCAGTCATTTGGATACACACACAAACACACACATGTATATACAAATATGCACACATATGTATCACATACAAAATAGCACCTTAATATTTATAGATATGTTACATAATAGCAAGACCTGTATACCCCAAATCTAGCTTTAAAATAGAATACTATTAATGTCTTAAAAACTTCCTTATGAGTCTTTCCAATCTCATCTGCCCTACAGTTGACTGCTATTTAAAATCACTGCCTGTTGTTGTTTTTACTAAGAGTTTTGCTTCATCATTATATATATTCCCAAACTTTATATGGTTTTAGCTTCCATGATTCGGGAGTTTATAAGAATGGAATCATATGTGACTTTTTTTCCTATAATGTTTATGGTAATATTTATTTCTGTTGTTGCATATGTGGACATATTTTATTCATTTTTACTTAATGGTTAGGTTCTTGTTCTCTCTCCAGTACCTTTGGACTATTGACTCTTGCTTTTTCTGCCTGACATTGATCAACACATCACCCTCAACATTATGCTCTATAGAAACTTGGGCTAGTCCTGTCTTTCTCTTATTTAGCCCAGATACCCAAGATATGCCACCTATCTTTGGGACCTACCCTTGAAACTCATATCTATTTGTAAGAGCCGTGAAGGATCTTGGGTGTCTACCAGCTCAGTGAGATCGTGGTTGCTTTCTGTAGCATCTGCACATAGTAGTAGAGGGCACAAAAGCTGATTAGGATTCCTCCAATTCTCTCCCTATCTCCACCATAGCAGGATGTATAAGTCACAGAGGGTCAGACTCCACAGCACAGTAAAACTACCCATCAAGGTTTCACTCAATTCAGCCCAGAAGTCCAAATGAGGCCAAAAATCCAGGTAACAGAGTCAACATGTTAAATGGAAAACAGACTTGAGGAGTTAAAAAAAAAACCAAAAACCACCCAGCTTATGAAACTTATTTCAAAGATCTAAAATGCATCGTCATGTTGAATCAGATAATGGAGTGGTATTATAAGGATCTCTCAGATGGAAAGACTCTTTTCACCTCCAGTCTCTCTGTGACTCATCTCAACCTGCTCTGATTCCCTTCCTCTACCCTTCTCACATACCACATGCACAAAGCAGGCAGGTTATTTAGTGTGCCACAGACGTAAACTAAAGTAAGTCCTCTCAGCCTCTCTTTTCCCTACTTTTTCTGTTGAATTTTACAGGATTTGGTATGAGATAGATTGCACTGGTTTTCCATTAAGGCAGTTGTTGGTCTATTTAGGCTAAGAAACTGATGGGATGGAGAGGCTTGGGAATGTTGAGAAGAAGGGACTGGCATTGGCAAATTAGGTAAGGACAGTGCCAAGAGAATTTTGGCGGTTTTGCTGAATTTTGAAAACATATGCAAGATTAGATTAGAATACTCTTCAAACTAGCAAAAGCTGGGGCCAGCTTGTCTTTGCTAGAATGTTCAGGCTGGCTGGCACTTCTGACTCTGAATTCCTATTTAAGTGTCAAGTCTGACCTTTACTTAGTTTAATTCCGTTCAGTTTAATTCTGCAAAATTTACTGAAGCCAACTTCAGCCAGGCTAGTGCTTACAAAGATCCTAAAGGATGTATCATTTAGTATTAAGATTATTTTTGAACTTTAAGAAAAAATTCCAACGGAAGGAAACAATAGGTCCTTAGGGCTTCTTCCTACAATGCAGTTTTTTTCATCTGACTTTTATAGTCATGCACGGCAATAATGACAGGGTCAGAGAGAAGAAATGAAGGAAGGAAGGGAGGAAAGGGAATAAGAAAAGGCAAAGAAATGAGGAAGAGAGAGAGAAGAGTAACAGTTGCCAGTGTTTCACACTGGTGAGTATTATGAGCCCAACTTCTAACAAAAGTCAGCATGATGCAGGGCGATGCCTGCTGAATAGTAGTTGAAAGATCCTCCTTAACTTGGGAAAACAATTTTATCTCTCTGAAATTCAGTTTTCTTAAGTAAAACGACATGGTATAATCTTATATTTCGAGGACCGATAAGGAAAAAAATTAAAGGTCCTTTATCTACCCCAAATTTAGATTTGAAAATAATTTAGACTCATGTCTGTAGGCCTTTTTTTGGTTTTGTTTTTTTAATTTTAGTGATCCTCCTCTCCAGGGGCCCTTCCTCAATGAGCATCCTGAGACCTGGATAGATAAAAGCATCTTTTCACAATGGATCAAGACAAGAGTTAGAATTATATGTCATAGTTCAGAGTCTGCATAGTCTGAAGTTGTGGTGGTACTGATTTGGTTTGCTGAACTGTGGCAAGATGAAAAGGACAAGACCAGGAAAACAAGGCAAAGATCATAATCATGTAAAGTATCTTTGCAAGACTGTCTTTCTGTGAACTTGATATACTTTCACATCTGTTGACGTAATCGCTCCAGTATCAAGTTAGGGGCACTCGCTCTATCCTAAATAAAGTATTCATCTGTAACCTGCTGCAAGACTGCCATATATGTGTCTCTCCATCCCCACACTGTACGAAGGTGCAGATAGGCTAGTGTTGGCCCTACCTGAAGACCTGGTCTTTCCCTAATCGACAAGAAGTCCTGACCCTGTCCCCGCAAAGCTGTTTTGAAGATCAAAGATCACACATCTTTGCTTCATTAAGCCTCCACTTGACATAGAGGTGGTCCTAGGCAACGCTGGACAGAAGTGGAGAAGTTTGGCTGGCAGTCTCTCCCCAACTTGGAGGAGCCCCACAGGCTGTATATCATATACCTTCTCATTCCTAGCAGGTCTTCCCCTCAGCCAGCTGTCAAATCTGGTGTCCAAGGGATGCTGCTCCTCTAATAGTACATTCCAGAGGATAACAAACTTTCAAATTCCCAAAAGAATATTTTTGTGTGTGTGCAAATTTAACCACCATGAAGTTTTATTTCTTTTTTATGTTTGTTTCTTTGGGAGTGAGAGGAGGGCAGGGAAGATATTTCTAGAAAGTTCTTACATTTTAAAGGTGCTTGTATCATTTTTTTTCTTCAACATCCCACAAATTAGAGTTATATATTCTTGTTCTAGTCAGTTCTGAGCTGATAAATTTCTTACCTAAGAAAGAAAAGAACTAGATTTCAACTTTTAGTACAGCCTTATAACATAAGTGAATGAGTATGTTTTTGGACTCAGATCTGTGTTCAAGTCCTGCCTCTGCTGCTTACTAGCTATATCACTTTGGGTGAGTTCATCACGCTTGTATTCTAGTCCCAGGTTCAGCTCTTTGTAACCCTCTGCAAGATGCCTAAACTCTCAGAGACTTAGTTTCTTCATATATAACATAAGACAGTAATATCATAAACCATTATGACATTGGGTCATTCTGTGGATTTTCAGGGTGGGTTGTTTCACCACAAAATCTTGACCCATTAATTTGTAGACACACAGACACACAAGGTGCTGTAAGTTGGAGTAACTGTTGTTAAAAAATTTTTTTCAATGGAGAGAAATATAAGGGTTATTTCAGAGTTCTGTGCCTACAACTCCTCAGTGTCTAAATTATTAGCTTATGTACAAAAGTATTACTCACTATCTCAAGTTGCTAGCTAAGTACTTTATGAATTCTGTCGGAGCCTCTGCATACCACATTTTGTTAAGAGATGTAGTTGAGATTTGACTAATCAATTGCTCCAGTAATCTGGTTCCCCCTCACCTGCCAACTGAATATACAGATTACTGTAGAAATGTCACTGGTGAATTCTAACACATAAAAATGAAATTTCCAGACCAGTTGTTCAAGAACTAAATACATCCAAATTATGATGAGGTGGGACCATAGATGAGATCCAGGATCCTGCTGAAAACATAAAGAAAATGAAAATGCATGCTTCAATTACTAACTAAATTGAAAAGGGTCAACTTCCAGTGTCAGATATGGGAGGTCAAATGAAAACTCTTTTTTTTTTTTAAATGAAAACTCTTAAATGAAAAGGTACCAACCCTTTTCACCACCTAATAACACATAACTCAACCTTAAAAACCAAGAAATAAAAGACTAAGGTATAAGATATTATCACTTCCAGTTGATACCAATAAAGGCATTGGAGTAATTTATTCATTGGAGGAATTATTAGTTGCTTCAATCAGTATTGACTTGTGAATTTTTATATATGAGAGACTTAAAAGTAGAAGTGGAGGAGAGAAAGACTCAGCTGATAGGAAACATAAAAGAACATTTACAAACATGTTTTTATAAGACTGAGGAAGATTGTGGGAAGTCAATACCTCTCCTAAGATTTCTGTCCTTGGTATCACCTCTACTCAAATCATGTCCACCTCCAGTTCAAAGCCACCATCAGTGTGATCTTCTACTGTGAAGACCAACAAGGAAGACTCCACTGGATGGAACATTAGATCCCACTCTTAGAAGAAACATATTTTATTTATCATCCCTACAATGTACTTAATAAGTATGAACCATAGTTTACTTCAATAACATTTATGAAGCATCTCCTTTGGGTCAGGCACATTCTAGAAGCTCATGCTACAAAGATAAATCAAATGTTGCTTTTCTCGTTAGGTAGCATGAAACTTAGTAAGATAGCCATGTGAGCAGATATTCTATAATTGAGTCAGGTCAGTGATAGAGAGTTGCCCACATTGCCACTTTGTGGAAAACTGAGTGCCAGTTAAAAGAAAAATCTGATTTTAGGGGTGCCTGGGTGGCTCAGTCATTAAGCATCTGCCTTCAGCTCAGGTCATGATCCTTCAGCTCAAGTCATGATCCCGGAGTCCTGGATTCAAGTCCCACATCGGGCTCCCTCCTTGGCGGCAAGCCTGCTTCTCCTTCTCTCACTCCCCCTGCTTGTGTTCCCTCTCTTGCTGTGTTTCTCTCTGTCAAGTAAATAAATAAATAAAATCTTTTTTAAAAATCGAATTTTAAAAAGTATATATGTAAATACCTTTTAAATGTAAATAGTGCCTTTTTTCCAAATTAAAAAAGATATGTCACAATTATTCATTATATAGTTCCAACTTTCTATTATAAATCTTACAGATGTATTAAACTTATTAAGAAAAAAAATCCTTCAGATAAGGCAAAAGAAGTGAGTTCTCATTTAACTTGTCATTCATTCATCTTTTCTGTTGCTTACTATTTAACATCTTTTCTTTTAAAGATTTTACTTATTTTTTTCACAGAGAGATCATAGATAGGCAGAGAGAGAGGAGGAAGCAGGCTCCCTGCTGAGCAGAGAGCCCCATGCAAGCCTAATCCCAGGACCCTGAGATCATGACCTGAGCCAAAGGCAGAGGCTTTAGCCCACTGAGCCACCCAGGTGCTCGGCTAAAATTGATTCTCAGTTTATTCCAGACTTGAAGTAAGGCCGTATGAGGAACTTCCAGGTTCCACTTGGAATGTAGAAAAAGGTAATGAATTTTGCTTCTATCTTAACAACAAGAAATATCCAGATAAAATCCTGACCTTTCTTGAATCCATCAGAGAGTGGAGGTCACAGGATAATTAATTTGCTTGACATTGAAGGAAAGGTAGATACCTCCAAGAGAAGTGGGGACCTCAGTACTTGCTTCCCACATGAGCTGCTCAGAAGATATCAACTTAATATTTTTTAGCCAAATGTTTATAGTCAGGTATGGACTGAATAGAATGTGAACTCCTGGCTGTCACAACATAAAGTCTTCTTGTGTTGTGCCACCACTCACTGGCTCTTCTCCATGAAACTCACCCAGTGCTCACAAGAAAGATTGGGGCAGGCTGAGCCATATAACGAGTCAGTAATGCCGACTGCTTTCAACTCAATTCAACAACCATTTATTGAGCACCTGCTGTGATGCAATTAAACATAGACCTTGCCTTTAAAGAGTGGAGGTGTGATATATGATCATTTCTCAACTGGTGGAATCCTTTTTTTACCTTTGAATACATGCAGAATTTAGTTTTTCTTTCTTTTTACCTATTTCTTTGTTATTAATGTTAATGCTATTATTAATAGTTAAAATTTATGAAACCCTAATAGTATAATACAACTAAAGTATGCTCACTGGAATATGCTAACTGCTTTATAGGAATTATTTTGCTAATCCTCACTACAGCTCTATAAGGCACCATTATTATTGTTCCCATTTTGTAAATTTAGGAGATTTTTGGAATTTTTTTTATTTTATGATTTATAAAATATCAGGAGGAAAGAGATTTTTTTAAATTAAGCAGATTGCTAAATAAATGATTTAATATGTAGAATTTCATTGAAGGGGTAACAGTTTATAAGAAATTTGATTGTTTTTCACAAGATATGGAATGAGAAAGGATTCAGGAAAGCATTAAAGAGAAAAGAAGTGGAAAACAAGATTTCCAGAACAGTGGTATTGTTTAGGGAAACCTCTCCCTAAAGAAGGATCTACTAAGCTGGTCAAGATTAGCAGACAACCAATCAAAGCACAGTGATCTCTGAGAACTGAACAAAGAGTTTACAACAAATTGAGAAGCATTTATTCAAAAAAACCTAGGAGAATATGGTAAGAACAGTGGGAGGTGATATCATTTTCAGCCAGGCCTTGCAGAACTACTTGAGCAGGTTTAGAAGCTGAGTGCCATTTCCCATCTCCCTCAGTACCCTGGGCTGGAAAATTTAATCTGGCTGCTTTCAGCTGCCAGTGAACATCAGTAGATCCCATTTTCTATAGATCTATGCTATAGTAGGTCTATATAAGGAAGCTGAAGAGCAAACAAGTTGCAATCATTCCCCCACCCCAAACTCATGTTGCATAAGGAGGATCCCAGCATGGCCAGCTATAAAGACAAAAGTCCCCCTTGGCTGCACAACTCTGTGTGGTCAAAGAGCTGTTCCAGGGGCTTAGCAGCTGAGTGGCAGCTCCCATTTCCCTGATGATCTTAGGGTGGAAGACCTATTGGTTAGATATGGCAGCTAATGAACATCAACAAATTCCATCTTCTGGCTCTAGACTGCAGAAAACACTTACTAGGAAGTGGCCACAGTATGGTGGCAGCACTAGTAGCCCTAAATATACACATACACACATACCCTCCTACAGGGAGGGTCCCAGTAGGGCAGTCCGCAAAGAGTTCACCAACTCCCTACCTCTCCTTCTCCACAGGCAGAAGTTGTACCCATGGGAACATCAGAGCAAGCCCCAAAGTCTGCCCTTGCCAGGGGACCAGGCTTTATTTGGATCTGGAAAAAGATCATGCTCGGGACGCCTGGGTGGCTCAGTTGGTTAAGCCACTGCCTTCAGCTCAGGTCATGATCCCGGAGACCCGGGATCGAGTCCCACATCGGGTTCCCTGCTCGGCAGGAAGCCTGCTTCTCCCTCTCTCACTCCCCCTGCTTGTGTTCCCTCTCTGGCTGTGTTTCTCTCTGTCAAATAAATAAAGTCTTTAAAAAAAAAAAAAAAAAGATCATGCTCTAGGGCATTGTTGGGAACAACAGAGCTATCAATCAGCAATTAATGGAAACTGACAGCTGAGGGTGAATGCAATAGAATAACCAGATTTTCACGGGGATACGACAGAAAGAGAAAGTCAAAGAGAGTACAGCTACCACCACAGTCATTGTTGGTAGTCAGGGATATTTTGAGCATGACCAAGGCTGCAAATTCTGAGGGCAAGCAACAGAGGTTGCAAATTGCAGAGGAAGTAGATGGCACTGTCTAGTCCAGCTGAGTCACTAAAAAAGGAAAAATAAAAAAGAAGCACAAAGCAACAAGGCCTATACTTGTGTTGTGAGGCCTACACACATACAGAAATGTAATATACTTAGCAAAAACAGCACAAAGGAGAGGGGTGGGAACCAAATTGTATTAAAGTAAGAAAATGATGATCATCACTAAAAGTCATAGGGAGGTAAGTAAGAAATGAAGTAAGTAATGAAGGAGTAAGAAGTTCTAAATATGAAGTTAATATAACCCTCTGCAAATACATGCTTTCTTGCTTTTCTACTCTCAGCTTCTTTGAATGAAAATAAAATAAATACAGTGATAGTCACAACATTGTATAATTGGGTTTGTAACACATACAGATCTAGTATTTAATAATAATAGTACAAAAAAGGAGAGAATGGAGCTATATAAGGGTAAATTTCTATATCACACTAGAATTAAGTGTGAAGCAAATATTATAACTTATGAAATATGTTATAAGCTCTAGAGCAACCATTTAAAAATGCTTAAAAATTTAAAATTATTAAAGGAATCAAAATATCACACTAGAAAATATTATTTAATTAATGCCAAAGGATGCACTAGATGAAAAAATATATAGAGAAAAAAATACATGAGACATAAAGCAAAGTGGTTGATGTAAATCAAACCTTAACAGTCCAATCAAAAGGCAGATTATTATATTTGATATAGAAAACAAGACTCAATATTGGGTTATTTATAAGAGACACACTTTAGACTTGAAGACACAAACTGTTTGGAAGTAAAAGGGTAGGAAACTACATAATACATATATAACATCCTTAAGAGACCTGAAGTGGCTAGACCAATAATTCACATAATAGACTTTATTATTTTTTTTACAAATAGACTAAAACAATATTACTAGATATTACTAGATATAAAAAAGAACATTTTATAATGAGAAAAGGCTTACTCCATCAGGAAGTTATAAACAGATAAGCACCTAACAACAGAAATCCAAAATAATATGAAGCAAACACTGACAAAACTGAAAGGAGAAAAAGACAATTGAACAATAAACCTGGGGACATCAATACCTTATTTTCTGTAGTGGAAAGAATAGTAAGTGCAAGATAAATATGGAAACTGAAGACTTGAACAATGCTACAAACCAACTAGACCTAACATACCTCTAACCAATAACTGCAGAATATACATTTTTCCTAAGTACATATTGAATATTCTCCATACCATATGTTAGACTATAAAAATCTGTATCTATATCTATATACCTATATCTATCAATCTCAATAACAACTAGAGCTTCAATTAGTAATTTTTAAAAAGCCTCATGCAGAAAATCCCAGAGCCAAACTGAATCTAGCAACCCTTTTTAAAAGAAAGGATTATATATAATGACCTAGTAGGGTCTATCCCACACATAAGGTTGGTTTACTATCTGAAAATCAATTAACTTAATGCATGTCATCAATAGGATAAAAAACAAAAAACACACGTCACCTCAAAAGTTACACAAAAAGAGCATTTGACAAAATGCATCACCCTTTCATGATTAAACAAACAAACAAACCAAACAAACAACAAAAAACACTCAACAAACTAGTCATAGAAAAAAGTCTTGAACCAGATAAACAATATGGACAAAACCCACAGCTAGCATCCTAGCTACAATCTTAACTGTAAAGACTCAATTCTTTCCCCCAAGAACAGGAAGGTGACAAGGATGTGTTCTCTTGCCACTTCTATTCAACACTGGGCTGAGTTCTAGGTTCTAATCAGAGTGATAAGGCAAGAAAAAGAAAGAAAAATCATCCAGATTGAAGAGTAAAACTTTAAACTATCTATGTTTTCATATGACATAACCTAGTATAGAGAAAATGCTAAGGAATACATTAAAAATTAGTAGAGATAATAAATGAATTAGCATGGCTTCAGGATACAGGATCAATGCACAAAAATCTATTTTTATTTCTATTCACTAACAGTGAATGCATAGCTAAATCCCTGCCGTTCTCCACTGGCTATGTCACATAGGTAAAGAGGGATATGGTCAATAAAAGCACTTTGACTAAAGGAAGAATATACAACCAACTTGCAGAGGCACAAAACAGTTTCAAAACTTAAAGCTGCAGCTCAGTTCATTCCCCCCATTCCCAAAGACATGTGGTTATTTTCAGTAGGGTCATTTTTACTAAAAGAGAGAAAACAAAGAAGAATGGTTTTTTGATTAACAGAGGAGTCTTCCAGGCAGTTTTTAGCACAGAAGTATTTCTTTTCTCCACATGAAGGCAGGGCATTCTAAAAAGTCCTTGTCGTTGCAATAACATACTCATGACACAAAGAGAGCCATGCAGAACTATGCAACCGTGATTGGAAATGAAAATGGAGCAGGCATTATCTATGGAAATACTGTAGATACCTTCCATGTAATCAGGACACATGGTCTACAAGGAGAGAACCTACAGCAATCACTGACACAGGGACTGAATGTGTATGATGCTTAGCATCTCTGAAGTAGGAAGGCAGCTAATAATGACAACTCTAGGTGACACTAACCACGAGGGTGACAAAAGAAGACAATAAAGACCAGAGCCTGTGCAGAGGCCTGGCACCATGTACCACCCACTGTGGCTGAGTTCTTCACCAAAATGGAGTGCAAAGATCGTAAGGACTTAACACTAGAACCTCATGACATTTGTATATGTATATTATTTTTCAGTGACTATATATTTTACTTCATATTTTTTTCACTTGTGTGTGTGTGTTGGGGTTGTCATTAAGAAGTTTTAATTGAGACATTATTAAAGAGAAGAACCCAAATCATGATCACTGTTGGAGAACTAATTGAAAAGACCAGAGAAGGCTACCCCTGGTAGAATGGTATCTCAACAGGGACCAGTCTTTACAAAAGCATTCAATAATTACAACAATTGTTCTTTATTTTTTTTTTAAGATTTTATTTATTTGACAGAGAGAAACACATCCAGAGAGGGGACACAAGCAGGGGGAATGAGAGAGGGAGAAGCAGGCTTCCTGCGGAGCAGGGAACCCGATGTGGGGCTCAATCCCGGGTCTCCAGGATCATGACCTGAGCCGAAGGCAGTCGCTTAACCAACTGAGCCACCCAGGGGCCCCAACAATTGTTCTTTACATTAATAAAAAAGGGTTAATAAATTAGCAAAGGTAGGATTTTTTCAAAATACAAAGAACTTTCTCTTTAATTTATATCACAGTGGGAAAACCTGTCTTAAGAAATAACATATTTGCCATCATGTGGAGGTGTTTAAATAGAAGCAGGATGGTAATTTATCAGAGATGATGCTGAATGGATCATGCATAGGGGAGAATATTCCCTTAATCATTGAGAAATATATATTGAGTGCTAACGATGAGAATGGTAAATAGGCTTCTGGTTGCATGCCAACTCCAATCAATTTGCAGAAGCTTCCTGGGGTAATGTTAAGAGGCACAAACTCTATAGCAAAGACTGCTATAATAGATTGGTAATATCTATCACAGAAGCAAAAGTGAGAAGAAATAAGTTAAATTCTAGGTTGTTATACTCCTGTTTGCAAGCCCTGTTAGATACTGAAACTACAATAGCAAATTTACAGCCTAGGTATAGTCCTTGCTTTCATGAAGCATACAAGAAAATAGACAAGCATCTGTGAATGTCTACCAGTTGGCTTTCTAGGAAAAAAGCAGAAGTTTTATCCTAATCCCCTTCCACCAAACTTACTGTTAATGCTAACTGAAAATAAGTTTTCAGGCATGAAATAAATGAGCAAGAATGTTTACTATAAATATAGAAAGTTTCTGTGGGATTGTCAAGAGCTTTTTCGCATTATTTACTTCCTAAATATTGTTGAAGACCTTGTGAGGTCAGGCCCAACAATGAAGGAGCATCCAGTGAGGAAGCCCATAGATCCTAGAATATCTTTTCTATTCTATAACCAGTGGGTCACAAACAGCCATCTCAAGGAAGTTTTCTGGTTTTATTTTTTGTTTTCAGAAAGGAAAAACTACAAACCAAGGTCATGGGATAATGGTATGAAGTATCTAAGAGAAAAGATTCCTCATTAATTTCAACATTGATAAGAAAAGTGTTGATGAGAAAGTAACAGTTGAATGCAGATATCTGGATTAGGGGGCTGGAGCCCCCCCAGCATGAAAACCAGCAGAAGGGCCATCAAAGAAACAACTGCTTTGGAAAGAGCTAGCCAGCCAGACCGGCTCATGGAACAGATCCCCTTTAAGGAAAGCTTTTGAGGCAACAGATATCAGAACAGTAATAGATCATGTAAATTCTTAAGAGAGTCAAGGAAGAAGAGATATAGAGCATTGACAGGGGCCCTAGATTGTCAGCAAGGGGCTGGAGAGTCTTCCTAGCCCTCTTCACACCTGACTTTAGGGGTAAAAGGGAAAGTCAGCAGCTACATCATTCATAGGAAGTGAGACTCCCCATAAGTAGCTTTCCAGGTGAAAACTAAGAAACACTCTCAAACTACCTGTAGAAAAGATAACTAAACATCTAAGAGCTCGTCTGGGGAAAGCTCTATTGGGTCATCATTCACAGGGATTGATTGGATACTAAAACAAAATTGCATCAGGCTTGTGGGTGATCCCAAAAATATTTGAAAATGTCATCTATCTTCTATGAGATTCCAGTCCAGTGGAAAAGTTGAAACGTCAGTCAGTGGTATAAGAAGAATGAAAGACAGATTTTGACAAAGGCCAAATGAGCAAGGAAAGATTAAAATGGACTGTTGTGTGGGGGATTTATTATTTACGTAGATGAGGGAAGAGAACACTTTCTCTTTCTATCAAAAGATTGGAATTGAGAGACAAGATAAATCACTCATCATCATAACTACCCTGCCTGCTAATCTTATGGTTCTCCAGGTATAGAAATTTCACATTTGACATGGCATCTCCTTTAAATTTAATATCTTCATATTCCTATTTTCCAGGATATCCAGGATATCCTCTATATTCTTGCCATACCTGAACACTCACAGAACAGTCCACTCTTGGAACACTGAAAAAATAAAAGAAATTTAAAGTCAATCAATCAATCAATCAATCAATAAAGCCTTTAAAAAAAAAAAAGAACAGTCCACTCAACATGACCTTCACTCAGTTCTACAATTTTTTACCTCTTTTCAGCCTGTAAGGTCCTCTCCTCCACCCCCAAATACAGACCTAGCAAAATCTTTCTTCTCCATGAATCCTCTCTGATCCTTCAGAATTAGCTGCCTTTTATCTTCAATCCAATATGCTCCTTGGGTTTTGTTTAGTATTTCCTACATTCTACTTTTACTTTATATCATACTAAAATTAATTGCATGCCTATTTCCTCCATTCAATTGTAAGCTTGAGTAGAGTTGTATCACTGCTTACTCATTTTTGAAATTTCATATTTTCTGGTATAATCTTTTGCAGAGACAAGGTCCTTAATTTGTGCTTGTTGAATAGAGAGCAGAATCAACCATGCCATCAGACACCAAGCTCCCTTCACCAGTCTCCACATAAGCACTGTAACTATTTGTAGGGCATATATTTATTATCTGTTCATGCATAATTGACTATTATTTAGAGTATAGTCCTGGAGCCCTGAATCCCAGGGTTCAAATAGTAATAGTTGTGTGAGCTTAAATAAGCTAATTAAAATCTCTGTGCTTCAGTTTCTTCATCAAAGCAGGAATAATAACAGTACTTACATCAATATATCATCAGGCGGGGCGCCTGGGTGGCTCAGTTGGTTAAGCGACTGCTTTCAGCTCAGGTCATGATCCTGGAGACCCAGGATCGAGCCCCACATCGGGCTTTCTGCTCGGCGGGAAGCCTGCTTCTCCCCCTCTCAGTCCCTCTGCTTGTGTTCTCTCTCTGGCTGTGTTTCTCTCTGTCAAATAAATAAATAAATGAATAAAATTAAAAAAAGATATATCATCAGGCTCAAAAATCTTAATCTACATAGAGCCTTAGAACCGTGTCTGTTCCATAAAAACATAGTAAATATCAGTTGTTACTTTGCAAGATTAATTATCTAATTCTAATTTTACCTTTGCCTGTGTACTTGTAGCAGACACCATTGTTTGCTCATGAAATCCCCTATCACTCTTTCTTGTTACTGGGATGTCCATCCACCTCTAGGAACACACATGCATAGACAAAGTGAACTCATCTGCTAAGTGGTGAATCCTGAATAATCTAAGCCAAATATGGTAATTCCATTCTCCATAATTTAAAGGTAAGTATGCAGTAAGACAACAGGAGAGATACTCTGAGAAACTTCTCAATTAGTTTCTTCCCCTCCCTCCCTCCCTTCATTTCCTTCCTTCCTTCCTTCCTTCCTTCCTTCCTTCCTTCCTTCCTTCCCTCCCTCCCTACATTCTTCCTTCTTCCTTCCTCCTTTCTTTCCTACATGCTGAAGCAACATACAAGAAAAGATAGTTCTTCTGCTGCTATTAAATGTGAGCCCTAGGACTACAGCAGCCATTTTGTGACCATGAGTGTCACTGGCTACACTGATGATAAAAACATTAATGATGGCAAATTAGATAGAGGAGCTTGGGGTCAAAGTGATATTGTTGATTCCATTTGTTTGCAAAACTTCTATAACTATAAGAAATATCCATGGTACCATTTTAAAAAGTATAAATTCTCAGATCCTAACCTAAGCCCCAGAATCAGAACATCCAAGAGAAGGGTCTGGAAAACTGTGATTTTTAAGCAGTGAGTCTTATTATCAGAAAAATTTGGAAACCCTACTTTAATCTATTTTTAGCTTGGTTTTCTATTATTTCACCTGAAATATCCTATCTGATTTGATAATTTCCAAATGCTTTAGGGTACCAATACAGAAGTATTATAAATTTCAGTAAGAATATCTCCTTGGAGTTGGAAATGGCTTAAATAGTCCATCACATTCCAGTTACTGTGGTAAGGTGTCTCCTCAGCCCCCTCCCAAACACCTCAACTCCTCGAATACATGCTTTCCTTCAGTGGGTGGAAGCATCAAGGAAGTTTTAAAATAACCTTAAAAGTCAAATCAATAATACATTATGTTGCACTAATACACACTCATGCAAGCGAATTATAAAGTGGAATACAGCTTAACCGAGCCGCATCTCAATTAGGCTCCTAATGGTACTCAGCTAACTACCCTGTTTGGAGTCAATTTGCTTTTATTTTAGGATTTAGGATTTCTGACTCTGCTAGACTCACCCTAAGTAACTTTTATGGACTGAGTTTTGTGGCCTCCCAAAATTTATAGGTTGAAGCCCTAACCCCTAGTACTTCAGAATTTGAAGATCGGGTATTCAAAAAGGTATGTCATATGTGTGGGCCCTGATCCGATATGACTGCGCCCTTATAAGAAGAGATCACAACACAGACACACAGAGGGTGACCACGTGACTCCACAGGAGAAGACAGCCATCTATAAGCCAAGGAGAGACGTTTTCAGAAGAAAACAACCCCAACGATGCCTTGGTTCTGGACTTTCTGTCTCCAGATAATAAAAATAAAATAAAATAAAATAATAAAATAAAATAAAATAAAATAATAAAATAAAATAGAAAATAAAATAAAATTATAAAATAATAAAATAAAATAAAATAAAATAAAATAAAATAAAATAAAATAAAATAAAATAAAATAAAATAAAATAAAATAAAATAAAATATTTCTATTGTTTAAGTCAGTGTGTGGTGCTTGTCATGGCTGCCCTCGCAAAAGAAAGCGATGCCTTTGCCCGTGAATGTCTGCGACTTGCCTTGCTGCTGCTCAGGTATCTTCTGAATCATGGATCAAGACTGCACCTTAACACTACCCTGTAACGACCCAGCCCACAGTGGGATTTTGTTTCTGCCAAAACCAGTCATTGATGGGCATAACACTGCCGTCAGAAGGGAAGATTGCCCTTTACCTTATAGTATTCTCTTTGCTATTCAACTTTAAACTCCTTGCTGGTAGAGATTAGCCCTCTGCTTAGGCATCTCTCATCAAAATACGTTTTATAACTGTCTGTTTTCCCCTGCACTGACAATGTCTTGAGGATAAAACTGTCTTGCACATCTTTATTCTTCCAGCACCTATCATAGGGACTTGCATATAACAGGCATGCCAAAAATGTATGTTAAAGAACGAATAGTTAATAAATGAATGCATGAATGAAAGAAGTAATAGTAGCATGTGGAGCAGAGAAACAGTCACTATTATGCCCCAACTGGGCATTTGATAAATATGCCAACTAGCTGACTAGCGAACAGAACAACTCTGTAAAGATAAACTGCATCACTTTCCCTCGGCTAGATTGATTACACGTATTACCATGGCTAGTTCTTCCCTGCAACATCTTTCATTATAGGGAATATTAATGAGTTAACAAGGACCCTATCTCTGTTTATCTCCTTTCCCATTTTAACAAGTAATTCTGATGCTAATTGGCAAATCTCCGAGTTTATAATAATTTGGCCGGTGTGTGGAAACAGCAGCCTGGCGCAACTTTTTAAAAAATTATCTGCACTGAAATAATTACTGGAATTCCTTGGTAGAATTTGAAAGCCTATCAATAACAGATACTACCTGTTTGAAGTTAGGAAGTTTTTTCAGGATTTTCAGGTCACGACTTTTTCATCCATCAATTGATACAGATTTATGTAGACCCTAAAATATAAAGTGTGCTACATTAGACATCAGTGGGGACAGAAAACCTGAGATTTTGCTCCCTTACCTCAGAATACTTCCAACTTGACTCTTGCCGAGATAGGTACAGATTAAAAGCTTAAATACCACAATAACCAGAATAGGTATTGTGAATGTCAAATGACTTATTTATAAGTTAATATGTAAGAAGCTTGATATAAATTATATCATGTAGAATTTCCTGCAACATGCTTCATTGGAGAGAATGTAGATGAAATACGTGTGTGTGTGTGTGTGTGTGTGTGTGTGTGTGTGTGTGTGTTTGAAAATTATTGCGGGAAACAAAGAGTATCAGTCTGGAAAGATAAATACTGAACTGTAGTGGTGATTAGCTTTGGGTGATATGGTTCTGAGTCGTGCAAAATGTCTGCTTTATACCTCACTGTATTATGTGAGTTTTTTCAACTGTACATATGATAGCTGCATTTAATTAAAAATATGAGTCTGTGACTTGCCATGACCAAATGAGAGAGGGTATCCAGGGTAAATGCTAAGACTTCAGAGGAAGAGAATATAAGTAGAGCTGGAATATTCAAGAACAGCATTGTGGAGGAGGTTAGATGTGAGCTAGGCTTTGAATAATGGCTAAGACTAAGTTGGTTGAAGATAATGGGGGGCACTCACAGCTGTGCATGAACATTACCTTTAAGTGAACACAAAGTAACTCCATGTACTGGCCCACCACAAAAGTGAGTCTTAGGGCTCTCACAAACTGTTGACACTAATTTCCCCAGATACATCTCATTTATCCCTTGCTTTTTTTCTCTTGCCACCTGGCCTCAGAATCTTGGTCTTGACCCATGCTTGTGATCCTGTGATTTGTCTTTGAATTTGGCCTTCAAAGTAGTTTTTCCTTCTTGACTTCTGCCTTTCTCAAGGACACTGACCCAGATATTTATATTTCCCTCTTACTTTTTTCTTTCAGCCAACATTAAGGAGTGGGCGTCACCATAACCAGCCCCTGGACCCATCCCTCTGTCCTGGCACTAGCTAGCCCCACAGTGTAGTCAGTCTTGTTCTCATCAGCCCTCCAGGAGACAGTGTTTTAACTCCAGACCCAGGAAACAGGATACCAAAGTTTGTACTATACAAAGTGTGTTCAGAAGTCAGTGTTCAGAGTTCAGAGGCAGCGTTCCTTCGGGGAAATTGAGGACAAAACAAGATGACATTGCCAAAGACCTTAAAGATACCGGTTTCCTATTGCTATTACAAATGGTCACAAACATAATGGCTTAAGATAACAAGAAAAAATGATTATCTTACTATTTTATGCATCAAAAGTCTGATGCAGGTGAGCTAAAATCAAAGTATTGGCAAGTTGTGTTTCTTCTGGAAGTTACAAAGGAGAATCTGTATGTATTTCCAGCTCCTAGACACTGCCTACGTTCCTTGACTCATAGTTGCTTCCCATCTTTAAAACCCTCAAAGGCTAGTTGAGTCTTGCTTATATATCACTCTGACTCTGACTTCTACCTCTGTGTCCACTTTCAAGGACACTTGTGATGTCACTGACCCCCCCCCCAGATGATCCTGGATAATCTCTTTACCATAAAGTCAGCTGATTCTAACAAACTACATTCCATTTGCTACCCTAATTTCCCTTTGTCATGTTACATAACACATTCATAGGTCATGGGCAATAGGATGCAGACATCTTTAAGAGGGCATTATTCTGTCCACCATAGAGAGATTAAAGATTTGAATGTAGTCCTCTAGATAATGGGAAAGTGTTGAGAGTTCTTAATAAATCACAATGTAAAAGGAAAATTGAGATGCATAAATATAGTTTGGCTCATTTATCACCAGAAAATTAAGTATTCCCCCCTTAAATGATTAAATTCTAGATCATATCATCAGGCGATCCATGTCTAATTTTGCAAGTCCATTTTACCAAGGGAAATGGGATCACAGAGATCTGAAAGTAGCAAATTGTATATGAAGTTGATCAAACACTAAAACAACAGAATTATCTGACGAAACCAATGCTCCTTTTACCTCCTAAGCACAGAAATTCTGTTTGTACAGAATGATGTTTTCATTGCAGCAGATGGTGCAGATTCGACTCAACCAACCTCAATTCTCCATCTTATTATTTCTCTCCTTCTTCCTATGACTTCCTGCCACCCCCCAAAATTAATGTCAGACAGGCCTTTGTGCTTTGGCTGACATTCAAAACTGTCACCTCCGTGCACACATTAACTCCAAGGCCTCTGTCATCCCTCACATTAAAATTCTATCACCAGGAGTCAGCACAGCTTGACTCAGCAAGCTAAGGGGCTGGTTCTGAGCAAGATGCAGTGACAGCAGGCTTCACGTGTGACAACTCCGGTCAATTTGACAGCAATAAGACACCCTCCTTAGAACCAGTTGAGCTCTTGTTGACCCAAATAGGAAGGTCATCCTTCTGAGCAATTCTCTCCCCTTCCCATGAGAAAGAAAGGCCAAGGGTTACAAGACTTGGGTTGTGAATATTTTGTTTAAATGACCACAACAATGAAGAATAATTAGTAAATTCTATGATCAAGGTTTACATTCTAATTGTGAAGGGTAGCCGTTTGTTGACTCTTTAAAAGGATGGACCAAAAAAATAAACCCAAACCGTGGGCAATGGGCCATTGGCCATTCCGTGTGGAATCCTAGCAGGAAGGTGGCTGAAGTCAGCCACTAAGTCTTCCCCAGTTTATAAGTGGTGCTCAGAATGGTCAAATTCCCAGGAGCTACTCTATTCATCACCTCCAAAACCATTCACAGGATTCCCCTTTTCCCCATGCCTGTCCCGTGCTGTCTCCCACTGGATGGGCTGTACAGTTGGTGCCACTCTTTGAAATTGGGAACCAAAATTCATGATGATCATAGCTGAGGCATTCATTCCTTCATTTACTCTGCTTTTTAGACTAAGATAACTTACATGCAAACAAATAAAAAATGATGGAAAACAAAGTGTTCCCTTCAAAGTTAACTTCTTCTGTGAAATTTTTTATGACCTCTTCCCAAGGAGATATGAGTATCTTACTCCTATGTACCCCCACTATAGTCTTTGTCTTAATTCAATTTAATTTTGTAATATGTAAACCACTCATACGGTGTAAAAGTCAACACTACATAAGCAGATGCTCAGAAAACTCTCCTATCTACTCTTGTCTCCTCAAACACATTTAACCCCCACCCTCTGTCTCCTGTAGATCATAATTTCCATCCATTTCTGGTTTATCCTTGCCTACTATGGTCTTTAGATACTTCAGTCATGAAAGCGGTGCTTTTTAGTGATCTATGAGAGACATGGTTGCCTCTCTCATGAGATTGGCAATCTCTTAATAGCAGGGAATATGTTTGATTTGTCATTGAAATGATGGTGCCTACCATGACTTTGGTGTACACTAGATCTCCTTAAATGTCCCTGTCTGTTGAATGAAAACACCAGGAACTCCTAACTCCATAGGCCCAAACTCATCCCATGACCATCCAGTTGGCTGGACTTTATTCTTAAGTGGTCATCACAACCACAATATCATAGTGTCTGTTGGGAGGGAAGTCACAGAGAATGACTACAGCAGACATGACATTGGACTCAGAGCCACAGAAGTGGAACGGAGCTTTGCCTCTTCTGGGAATGAGTCTGAGCTTGGGACAAGTCACTCAAAATCCCAGAGCCTGTGTCATTATCTGGAGAATGTGGTTGGTAATAAAGCACACTTCACACAAAGTCTACGGCATTAAATAAGACAATCTATAAAGAAGAACCCTACAACTTTATGTCCCCTTTCGGAATGGCTATACACTGTCTAGTTTTTCACATAGTGAGCATGCTACATTTTTTGAGGCAAAGTGTTTGAGGTAAGATTTGAACTTCTTTGCCTGATGTGATGCTCTTCAGCCTCAAGAGCAGGCGACCAGTGAAAACTGTCCCCAGAGTGGTGTCCAGTTGCCTTTTAACTTGATTTCTCTTTAATGGAGATTTTGAGCAGAAGATGTCATAAAATCACTACTGGAGGGGAGATTGGGGAAGAGAGCATAGGATTGTGGGAAAAGAACTGGAAAGTAAGCAGAAGATAATTATCAAGTTCAAAGACTGTCGTCCCAGACTTAACCTTCTCCAGACGCTATTGATACCATCCCGGATTTCCGGGACTTAATACGGCTGCTCTTGAAACAACCGATTCCATCCAGGAGTTGATGTGTCATCAAGAGGCTGGCCAAATATATAAATAAGCAGTAAAGATGGTGCTTAGGAGAAGCTTCAGTGTAGACTGAGGTGACTCTACTCCAACAAGACAGATCCGCGCTCACGTGTCACTTGTCAGGAGTGGGTCACCTTAAAGACAATAAAGGCAGTGGGACATTTCCTCTTCTGTGATAGTAACAACACATGTTTCTCTAGCACTTCAGAATTCACAAAAAAATTTCATGTACATTATTTCTTTTGAGCCTTTCTGCAATCCTCTTTGTATTATTTTTCCCCGTGCTGCAGCTGATGCAAGGGAAGTTCAGAAAGCTTAGGACATGTATTTAATGAGCTCACATAGCCCTCAATCACCAGAACTGAATTCAAATGCAGCTATTTTTGATGCTAAAATTGAGGCTTTAGACCCCGGCACTGGGGAACAGCAGACCTGACAGTCAACTGAAGCTTCTTGGTCTCTGACCCACTGTGGGCTTACCCTTTTCTCTTTTTGTGCTTGTGTCTTGCTATATCCATTGCCTAGACCTCCTGACCCGGGTCCTCAGGCCTGCATGAATCCTAACTAGGCCAACGTTGCTTTAAAATAAGCACGTGATTCTTAAAAAATTACTAGACTTTATCTCTCTGGAGAAGTTTAGCTTTACAGAAGAATTGATCAGAAACACAAAAAAGTTTCCCCCTCCCATCCAGTTTCCCTTACCATTTACATCTTTTATTCGTGTAGGACACTTGTAATAATTGATGAACCAATACTGATGCATTTCTATTAACTAAAATCCATAGTTTATAATAGCATTCACTGTGTTGCTCATTCTCTAGGTCTTGACAAATGTATAATGGTATGTGTGCATCGTTACTGAATCACAGAGAGTAGTCTCACTGCCTGAGAAAGTCCCATTGCTCTGGCTATGTGTCCCTCCCTACCTCCCTTGGTAGCCACTGATCTTTACTGCCTCCTCTGTGCTGTCTCCATTATTGTGCCTTTTCCAGAATGTCATAGAATTGGAGTCATACAGTAAACAGCTTTTTCAAACTGGCTTCTTTCACCTAGAAATAAATGCTTGAGGTGCTTCCACGTCTTTCCATGGTTTGATAGCCCACTTCCTTTTCGCATCGAATACCATTCCAGTGTATCGGAATTTGCATTTCTATTTACCTATTGAGGGACATCTTTAACGCTTCCAAGTTTGGCAACTCTGAATAAAGTTGCTACAAATAAGCATGCGTGTACATAAGTTTTCAACCCATTTGGGTTGAAAGGAGAGTGCACCTTGGATCATACAGTAGAAGTATGTTTAGTTTTGTAAGAAACTGTTTAGCTGTCTTCCAAAGCGATTGTATCATTTTACATTCCCACCAGAAATGAATGAGAATTTCTGTTGTTTCACAACTGAGTAAGTATTAGTGATTTCAGTTTGGGCACCTAATAGATGTGGAGTGGTATAGCATTGTTTTAATGTGCCTTTCCCTAATGATGTATCATCTTAAACATCTTTTCATTTGCTTATTTCCCATGCCATCTGTACATCTTTGGTGAGGTGTCTATTCAGATTTTGTGCCCATTTTAAAAATTGGGTTGTTTCTTTTCTTATTAGAGCCAAGACAATCTTTCTTTGGAACTCATCCTGACCATTGAAGCACTCATGAGTCTTACCCCTCTGAACACCTGTGGCTCATTTTCTGTAAACTAATTGGCACCCATAGATCATGCCACCAATTATTACTTTACTTTACATGCCTGGCACAGCCTCCCTAAATTACTGATAAGCTTCTTTGAAGAAGGAATCACTGCTATACATCTTCAAACTCTCCACAGTACCTATCTACATGTTCTGTACATAGTAGGCACTTGGAATTTTCTTTTAACTAACCAAGAAGTTAACAACTTGTAAAGAAATTTGATTAGAACCAAGACTATTTTTGTAACCAGAACATGCAGGAACCAAGTAAAGAAGATGAGATTTCAGGATATCTGTGGTAGTTATTGTTCTCAGAGGAGCTTATTTCTTGGGTTTCTTTTTTCCTTTTTTTTTTCCAGTTTCTTTTGTTGTAAAATATCTGTTATGAAGGGCAAACATTCTATGGCTATGAAATCACTTTGGATGTTTGTGAAAGAGCTCACCTCTACCATCTAAAAATTTTACATCCTTATTTTATGTTTTAAGAAGGCAAAAGCAAGATATATATCAAAGGCCATTGGTTTGCAGGAGTTAGGACTCCCAAAAATCCAATCATCACTGAGTTTAAAAAAATGTCTTAATTGGACATAATCTTGTCTTTAATAGAGGCTAGTGGAGAATGGAGGGTTGAAAGCAACATTATAGATATAAACAGAAGATTCAACTATTTTCCAGTCTGGGATTGCACCAAGCCCAAACTGCCAATAATTCTATTTATTTATTCAACTCATTCATTCATTCATTCATTCACTCTTTCTTAGACTGAAAAGAATAAAACTCGGGGATTTTTGTGTTTAAGCCATGTACATGTGAAAAATGAAAACCACTAGTGTCTACAAATGAGGCTTTGTGAGATCATGAGGTCAGCTTCAGTCAATGAATTCCAGATGTCTGAGTATGTATTTGTAATTTCTCTGGGGCAGGAAGGACTCTGATAGTCAAGACAAGACCTGAGAGAACAGTACTGCTAAGAAAGATGCTGTGCCAGGGAACTTTATTTGGTGGCTGGTTAATTAAGTTGTCCAGGGGGCTCATTTTATAAGAGTGGTTAATATACCGAAGCTTAAAGTTAGTTGTGAATTGTAAAATGCAGAGGTAGGGAGAGATGGAAGGAGTAGAGAAAAAACAAAAACAAATCAACAAATTACAAGGGGTACAAAATTTCTTGAAGCTAACTGGCTTATTTCAACATGTGAAGTAAATTGGTTGGCAGCTTTGGCAAATCTCCTGTGTATGGAAATTCTTCCAGAATGAACTCATGAAGAGCTGTTCTGTCTACTGCATGGCTGTGTGGCCATGGTTATGCCATGGACACTAGGAGTCTCTGAGCTCCCCTCTGGATAGAGATGCTAATAAATATTCTCCTATCTCTATGAAGGTTACTAAAAGTACCCAAATATTATTTATGTTCCACTCTGTTCATTCAGTAAAAGTGCATAAAAATGTGAGCCATTGTCTCTATCAGCACTGGAATTTGCCATCCTATTAAGCATCAATTTGTGTATAAGATTAACTTTAGAAATTCCTACCAAATAGAAAAGCTGATGCTACTCATTTAATTTTTATTCAAGAAATTACAAATGATTTACTCAACTTAAAAAAAAAAAAAACATGCTGCTTTATTTTAATATTCTAATTATGTTCCTATACCAAGTGGAAGAAAAATTTTAGCTATTTCCAGGGTAATCTTGACATATTTAACTGAGAGGAAATGTGCTAAATGTACAGGCATAATAATTTGGGGGGGAGCAAAAAGGCACTTAAAGGACTGATACATTTAATAGCCTGAAAAATCAAGAATATTTCAGCTACCTGAGGTGCATCGCAGACATTTACATATCTGCATTCTGAATTTTAATTGAGTTATCTTGATGTCCAGGATCAGGCAGATGCATGGTGCCTTCATTAGGTTATATGGAACCTCAAAATAAAATTATGTGCCCTTTGTTTTTCTAATAATTTATCTACATGATTAATGTTGATACTGTAGAAAATGTTTTACATTGAATATCATTTCTTCATCTGGATATCTAAGGATCTTTCCGGGTTTGCCTTCTATGTAGGGTTAGGATGATATTTGATGACAGAAGACACCGGTGAACATGGGCATGATTCAGCTTTCCCTAGATTAAACAGCCCCCAAAATTCAGTTGCTTAACAACAAAGGTTTATTTTTCACTCATATTACATATTGGTGGTAGTGTTGTTTCTTCCATGTGTCTGCTTTATTTCAGAATCTAGCGTAAGAGAGGAGTCCCTCTCTGCTCAAGGCAGAGGGAAGGAGTAAGAAGATGGGCCAAAACTTGGTAATGCCTGCTTGAGGCGTACCTCCTTGGCCCAAACCTGACTTTAATCCACCTCATGTGGCCAAGCCTGATATCTATGGTGGGGTAAATTTCTCCTTCAGGAAGGCACTAAGTCCTTTATAAGCCTCCTAGAGGAAGTGGGGGGGGGATAATAGGAACAATAGTACGATTCACCATACCACCTCTCACATTAGTTTAGAAAGCTATCTGTTGATAGGGAGGGATCATAATTATTTATGTTTCACAAAAATCTATGAAATAGTGGGTCGTCAGTTATAACAGATTTCTTTCTTTTTTCCCCTCCCTCCCTTTTGTCCTCTTTTTTCTTTTCCTTCTAAAAGTCCAAGTACTCGGGAATTGCTCCAAAGGAGTCATCCTTTGTTCTGAAATCCAGGCAAGGCTGTGGCCCGCCTGAGTAGCTATGGTGCTGAGTGAGAGACAGGAGCAGGTCACCAGTGGAATATACATTGATCACAGGATTGCAATCCCTTGTGTTTGTAAGCACAGAACAAATTCAAGGTATCGGTGGATTGATCAGGACTTTCAATGTTTATGCCGGATGTTTACAGGAATTGCCTGGGGATCTCATTACTCAGGTTCTGGTTGAGGAGATAGAGGATGAAACCAAGTGTGTTACACTTTCTAACAAGCTTCCAGGTGATACCAGCTGCCACCCCCCAAGGACCACGTGTGGAGTAGCAGTCAACAGGATAGCTCCTGAACATCTTTCAAAACTTGATGTTCTCTGAAGTCTTTTCAATCCCTTTCCCACGCCCATGTAACTTGGATAAAGGTCTCTACAAATTGTCCATGATCTATGATGCTTAAACTTGTATTACATTGCTTCTTAATGGAAGGGGCAGGGCTTTATCCTTCTCTGTGTCCTCATAACCCACAACCAGATAAATGATGCTCCAGGGCAGCTGGATCCCCAAATGCTGAGCTGAGGGAGAGAGGGAGGGATGCTGTGCAGAATGGGCTGCAGGAGCCTTTATGAATACTAAAGTAAACATCCCTCCAGAAGAGAGGGCCTTGTTCCCTTTATGTGCCCCTGCCTCTGGGATGGGATGGTTTTTGCTAACCCTTTACTTCTTCCTCAACGCATATCCTCTCCTCAGGGACTTCCCGTGATTAAGATTGATCATCTCAATCTTAGGAATGGGCTTCATTTACGAGGAAGGCAAGGCCATTCAATTACAATTAACTGCACAGTTCTTGTGTAAAAAACAACCTTAAACTTTTAGACTATTTAAAGAAAAGCAAAAGTCCCCACCCTTACTTTTTCATAAAACAGAATTGTCCTGACAAGGGCTTTCCTGTTCTTTTGAGTCAATAAGGCTCAAAGAGCTTAAAAATAGATGATGGTTTTACATTTATCATTTGAACAAACATGGGAAATTCAGAAATAGTTGCCATGGAATTCCGGGAATAATTTTTGCCATCTCCACAGTTGGCAAAGTGGTTCTTAGGGAACCGTAGACAACACAAATGCGCACACTGGGGATGTCTTGGCATCTAGCCTCCTAAGACATAATGTCATTTGAGGCCAATCTCACTTGGAGGGCACACTAGTGATTTCAAAAATGCTGCTAAGGAACACAGTGATGCTTCCTAGCTCTGTGAAACTTTCTCTCCTGGGGCACTAATGATTGTAAGACACCACCAGCCCTTCATTTTCCTCTCATAACATTTCCTTCTATTCCCAGTTGTGTGTTGGTGAGAGCTAGAGAACGGAGAATGAAGGGACAGACCAATATAGAGAAAGGAAAGGTACAAAAAGGCCACAGTACTAGAAAATTTATAGCTCTGGGTGATAATTTCAGATTTAGCAATAGTTAGCTATGTGACCTTGAGCTAGTCACCCAGCAGTGAAAGAGAGCAGTCCTCTCTTTACCTGTGAAACAAAAGGATTTGTAAGATTTCTAAGGACCTTTCCAGGTTCGCCTTCTCAAAGGAAAAACAGTAACAATACAAGATAATTTCACTGATAGCCACCTGGTAAGCTTTAATGTGTAAGCTTATGGACTGCATAATGTGTGCAGTCTGCGTGCATATAGAGATGAGTTAAACAAAAAGAGGGAAAAATAGGAACCTGTCATGTGACTGGGACTGGAAGTCAGAAGAATTATTCCCTTTTCTCTCTTTTTTTAAAGTTTTTATTTAAATTGCAGTTAGTTAACATACAGTGTGGTGTTAGTTTCAGGTGTACAGTAGAGTGATTCAACAGTTCTACGCATCACCAGCTGCTCATCACAAGTGTCCTCCTTAATCCCCATCAGCGGTTTCCCCCATCCCCCCACCCCCTCGCCTCTGGTCACCAGCAATTTGTTCTGTCTAGTTAAGAGTCTGTTTCTCAGTTTGTCTCTCTCTCTCTCTTTTTCTCCCTTGCTCGTTTGTTTTGTTTCTTGAATTCACGTCTGAATGAAATAGTGGTATTTTTCTTTCTCTGACTTTTTTTCACTTATAGAGAACAATATACTCTCTAGCTCCATCCATGTCATCAGAAGAATGATTTCATACATTTATTTACTGTTCATTCATATACCATTCATTTATTCAGAAATATTCATTGAGAGCCCATCATTTACCAGTCACTAGACTAGGGTCTGGAATATGACAAGGAAAAAGCAAACTCTCCTGACCTTTTACAATTGATATTCCAAAGACATGGGTAACATAAAAAAGAAAGGAAAAAAGAAAAGAGAAGAAAAGAGAACGAAAGAAAGAGAGAGATAAAGAAAGAAGAAAGGAAAGAAAGAAAGAAAAGAAAGAGAAAGAAAGAAAGAAAGAAAGAAAGAAAGAAAGAAAGAAAGAAAGAAAGAAAGGAAGGAAGGAAGGAAGGAAGGAAGGAAGAAAGAGAAAGAAAGAAAGAAAGAAAGAAAGAAAGAAAGAAAGAAAGAAAGAAAGAAAGAAAGAAAGAAAGAGAGGGAGGAAGAAAGAAAGAGAGGGAGGAAGAAAGAAAGAGAGGGAGGAAGAAAGAAAAATGAGAACTGAAGATTAGTGTAACTGTTACAGAGCAAATAAATGAGACACAGAATTCCCAAGTAGCAAAGGGGCATAGTGTGTTCAAGGAAGAACAAAGAAGCCAGTGTGGTTAGAATGCAGAGTAAGGAAAAGAATTCAGGAGATTCTTTTTTCTAAGACTCAGGTCTTAGAAAGCCTTAGCGATTATAGTAGCAATTTGAGTTTGTTTTTTTTTTTAATATTTTATTTATTTGACAGAGAGAAACACAGCCAGAGGGGGAACACAAGCAGGGGGAGTGAGAGAGGGAGAAGCAGGCTTCCTGCCGAGCAGGGAGCCCAATGTGGGACTCGATCCCCGGCTTAACCAACTGAGCCACCCAGGCGCCCGCAATTTGAGGTTTTAAGAGCAAGGGGAAGGGGCGCCTGAGTGGCTCTGTCCATTAAGCATCTGATTTTTTATTTCAGCTCAGATAGTGATCTCAGGATTGTGAAATTGAGCTCGGAGCTGGGCTAGAGCTCACCATAGAGTCTACTTGAGATTTTCTCCCTTTCCCACCCCCGCAGCCCCTCCCAACACACTCTTTCTCTATATATAAAAAAAAATTAAAAAATATAATCTGTAAAAAAAGAGCAATGGACCAGAAAAAAA
>PITA01000021.1:6434-42018 GCA_004023965.1 Spilogale gracilis
CAAAATAAAAAGCTTCTGTACAGCAAAGGAAACAGTCAACAAAACAAAGAGGCAACCCACAGAATGGGAGAAGATATTTGCAAATGACACTACAAAGGGCTGGTATCCAAGATCTATAAAGAACTACTCAAACTCAACACCCAAAAAGAAGATGAACACATCAAAAAATGGGCAAGAGACATGAAGAGGCACTTCTCCATAGAAGATATACAAATGGCTAACAGACACATGAAAAAATGTTCAGCATCACTAGCTCTATCAGGGGAATTCAAATCAAAACCATACTGAGATACCACCCTACACCAGTCAGAATGGCCAAAATTAACAAGTCAGGAAACAAGTGTTGGAGAGGCTGTGGAGAAAGGGGAACCCTCTTACACTGTTGGTGGGAATGCAAGTTGGTGCAGCTGCTTTGGAAAACAGTGTGGATATTCCTTAAAAAAATAAAAATAGAGCTAACCTATGACCCTGCAATTGCACTACTGGGCATCTACCCCAAAGACAGAGATGTAGGGAAAAGAAGGGCCATATGTACCTCAATGTTTTTTGCAGCAGTGGCCACAATAGCCAAACTGTGGAAAGAGCCAAGGTGCCCCTCAACAGATGAATGGATAAAGAAGATGTGGTACATATATACAATGGAATAGTATGCCTTCATCAGAAAGGATGAATACCCAACTTTTGTAGCAACATGGACTGGATTGGAAGAGATTATGCTGAGTGAAATAAGCCAAATAGAGAAAGTCAAGTATCACATTGGTTTCACTTACTTGTGGTGCATAAGGAGTAATATAGAGGACAGTAGGAGAAGGAAAGGAATGGGAAGTAGGGTAAATCGGGGAAGGAAACGAAACATAAGAGACTTTGGACTCGGAAACAAACTAAGGGTCTTGGAGGGGAGGTGGGGGTGGATGGGTGAGCCTGGTGGTGGGTACTGAGGGCACGTATAGCCTGGAGCACTGGGTGTGGGGCATAAACAATGAATCTTGGAACACTGAAAATTAATTAATTAATTAAAAAAATAAAGTAAAATTTTTTTGCTTAAATGGCGATTTATGTACCTGGATTTCAAGGCTTATTTCTCTCTTTTCTGGTTTAAGTAGAAGGGCAAGCTCCTTCCATTTTTGGCTTACGTCTTCTACCCATCATGTACCTCCTGTCTGTTATGGAACCTTACAGAACTCCTCTCTGGTTCTTCTCACTTTAAGAAGGAAACAAACTTCCTTTGGGCTCATACTGTTCTCAACTTGCTGCTGTGTCTCACACCTTCCTTTCAGAACCATGTGTGAAAAGACGTACTGCCTCAGTTTCCTCACTTGCCTTCTGTTTACTCCTGAACAGACTTGGGCTATTTTTCCCCACCTCTGTACTAAAATTTTTCACAAACTTTTACTTATGTTTGTCATCGGTAACCATTTTCTTCTCCTTAAATCTCTATCTGATTTCTGGGATATCTGTGTTTCTTGGCTTTCCTTTTATCTCTGTTTTGAGCCCCAGACTCATTTCTAATTACCTACTTGGATAATTTTTTTCTAAACTGTCATGTGAAACTTCATTAGCTCCAAATCTCTCTTCACTGTTTTCTCATCATCCTGGTTTTACCTTTGTATTTTCTATCTTGGCTAAGGGCACTACCATCTCACCAGTTGCAGTGTTGAAGATCTGGAGAACGTATTTCATCTGTCCAGTCTTCCACCATTAGTCAGTCCCCAAGGCCTATTGATGCTGCCTCCTAAGTTTCTTGCAATTCCTTTCCTTACTATTTAGTTCCTTTGCCACTAAGCTAATTCAAGTTCTCATTATCACCATTTTCCACCTGTGTTACTTCCTTAATATGTCTTGAATGTATCCCCTTCTTTCCATCTACATCTTTATTTTTTTATTTCAAACCTCAATTTTTCATCTGGATTTCTACAATAGTCTCCTAGTGTTTGATTTCACCTCCCCTTTCCAAAGTGTTCTTCATGATACTGCTAGATTGAGCATTCCAAAATGAAACACAGATCATATTACTCTCTTACTTAAAATCCTCCATTAAAAAGCAATTTCTTTCATTTGTCTCTAGGTTAAGAGCCAAACTCTTAAAGGTGTTATACAAAGCCTTGGGGTCTGCCTACCTCTTATTTATGTGATATCCACTTTCCTTTAGCCATACCTTTACTTGAAAAACTTTAGATTCCTACTGCTTCTTTCCACTCAATGTTACTTCTCGGTACCTGCATTTTCTCCCATTTCTCTTCCATAGTCCAACCTGGAAACCTTTGTTTCTGGGCTTCCTTAGTACCTTCTATACCCCAAGATCATAGAATTTATCAGACTTTTTTGTACTTTGTTTGACTATAAATTTATTGAGAGCAGTGTGGGTAACTTTTATCTTGGGACTTTAGTGATAACCTAGAATCCAATGCTTTGTGACATAGGAGGTATGAAATAAATGGTTAATGTGTGTGTGTGTGTGTGTGTATAAAATAAGTTGAAGTACATAATTTTTATTTGCATTTTTTGATAACTAGGAAGTTTGAGGTGGACATGTATATAGTGTATATCACTAAATCTGCATAAACTTTGAGAGGAAAGAAGAGAATTATCTCATCAGCTTGAGTGGTACCATGTGTTCAGACCTGGGTGAGACACTGCATGAATGAAATCAGAAGGGGGAAGGACTGGTGTTATAATTTGCTTTTTCTTTGATAAAATGTTTCTTTAAATTCATTTATATTCATAAATTATCATATTTTGTTTTTAACCCACTTTAGTTTTAGGGAAACAAAATACAAATCCGTTAGGTTAGTATCTAAAATGCTAATTCTGAACTTTACTGAGTATAGTGTGGCACTAGTCCAACACAATCTGTTAAAAATTTTCCTCTGGGTCAGATCTAAGTTGAGAAGAATGAGGTAACTTTAATGTGAACCCAGATTGTACTTCAGTCTTTCTCTCCAGTGAGTTGCCAAATTCACAATTCCATTTGTATCTGGAATTGGGGAAGCTGAGTTTAATATGGATTTTTGCCAATGATAGCAAATCTTGGCAAGATAGTCTTGTTCTCTGTGCTTAATTATATAGTTTTATTATAAAGTCTTTCACATGTTTATTTGGAGGTTCCTCTCATATATACGTTACTCTTTTGGTAGTTAATCATTTACTGTCAAATCTTCCTTTTCTTAGAACACCAGCTTACTTTTTATACATTACCGTTAGCTCTCTGGTTCCGTTTCTTTGCTAGATTTGTAGAGTTTAAAGCTGTACAGGTGTGTTAGGGGTCAGTACATCTAAACCCCACTTTTCGGAAATCAGAAATCTCAGTGAAGCTGAGATACAGAGTTTGTTTTATATTATTCATTCTTCTTATATTTTAGGTATTAGAATACAGCAGTGAATAAAACAAAGTTCCAGCCTCTTAGTTGTTTATATTGCAGTGGATGAAGACAATAAATTATACTCAAAAACCGTAATATATCAGGTGCCACCATACAAGAAAAATAAAGCAAGATAAGAGAGATACAGAACGACAGGGGTGGTTGTGATACTGTATGTAAGAAGGTCAAGAAAGACCTGTCTAATAAGATGACTTTTAGTAGGTATCTAAAGGTGGTTAGTAAATGGGACACACAGATTTCTGGTGAAAGAGTGTTCTAGTCAGAGAAGATTGATGTGGCAGTATGTTTGGCGTTTAGGAAGGAGGTAGAGGTTTATGGGGCTTGAGCTAGCTAGGAAGTGGAGAGAATTTGGAGATGAGGTCAGAGAGCAGATCATTTAGAGTCTTAGTAAGCCATGGTGAGCTCTTTAGCTTTTACTCTGAGTGAGGCAGGAAGCTATTGGAGGATTTTGAGTGGAAGATTGATGTGGGCTCAATTATGATTTAAAAGGGTTATTCTTCTTTGTTGAGTTGGGATTGTAGCTGGGCAAGGGTGGAAGCCAGGTGAACAGTGAGGTTACTTCCTTTGTAGTGCCGCTAAGAGATGATGCTACCGTGGACCGGGGTGGTGAAGGTAGAGGTGGTTGAGAAGTGGTCAGATTCTGGATATAGTCTGTATTTTGTGTGATATGTGAATTATGTCTCAGTTAAGCTGTTATATAATAAAAAGTGAGTTAAACTGAATGGGTTTAAAAAAAATAACAATGATACTTCTATAACCCCTATTTTTATGATGACGACTTAAGACTTGAGCCTAAGCCATGTAGCCATTAGGGGTAGAGCTGATACTGTCCTTTTTTAAGTCTTTTTTTTTTTTTTTTAATTCTTACCGTCCTTCAGTAGCATTTTTGGAATGGAGTTGAGGTAAATCAGTATGTTCAAATAGCCATATTTAACTGGAAGTCTTTATATCAGCACTTTCACTATAAATTTAAGTTTTAACTTGAGGCACTGTGCCTTTGCCTTTAAGTAGTTTCCATGTTATCTAAGGCATTTAGAATGAGTGTATAACTAACCACTGTACAAGGTAAAATATGGGAGGTATATGGAAATTAAGGTATATGGATTGATAATACTTGTCTTATATTTTATTTTCTAGAACATTAGAATTACTTGGGAGGCAAAAAATACTGTGCCTGGTCCTTACCTCAAACTAAGTAAATCAGAATCTTTTATGGGTAGACCTAAGTTCTCCATGTTCTGAACTTCTTTTGACATGACTCGGTTGGTTCCTTTCTTTAAGGGCCAATAAGATGCTTCAGGCTCACCTTGTAATTTTCCTGCTCCATGCCTAAAACCCTGGTTTTTAGATCCCCCTGGTGTTTCAGACCTCACATCTTGAACATGCTGTTCTCTTTTCTGTGACTCATTAACTCATTCATTCCTTAGGACTCAGTTTCAGTCTTTTTTTCTTTTTTTTGTCTTTAAACATCAGTTTGGACTAAGTCACCTTATAATGCCCAGTGTTCACATCTAATTTAGTCCTCACACTATTTTATTGAAAAGATCTGGTGTGCATTTTCCTACCTCATTAGACCCTAAGCTTCTTAAGGAAACTTTTTTTTAAAAGAAATTCTTATAATGCAGGTATGGATATATTTTATGTGCTCCAGAGTTCAACTGGTCACACACAGGAATTCTGATTTGGGAGACTGGGGAGAGAGTAGGGCTATAAAGTTCCTTAAGTTTGGCTCTTGTTTCTGATTTCTTCTGTATCCATAATTTATGAATACTTTCACATTATATTGAAGGAACATTATTTTTCAGCCTTGAAAGATGGAAGCCATGATGGGTATTGGAGTTCCAGTCATGCTTGTGTGAGGTGGTTGTGCAGGCCGACTGCAATAGCCTCTAACTTCAGCAGTGGTTCTAAAAGCAAGTAGCTGTTTAGAAGTTGAATATATAGTGGCCTTTATAATAAAAAAAATGTGAAAAAGAATCTTATGCAGTCTTGTAGACAGTTGCTGTTGTGAATTGGTATTTTGAATTTTTGAGATTCTGTGCCATTCAGTCTTTATTGCTACATGCCATTTTTATATGAAGGTGATCGATCACACAATATGGACTGTTCTTTTCCCCCTCATTTTTCACTTTTTAAAGAAATAAAACATTTTTATGGCAATATGTTACTCCATTTTATTGATATGTAGTAGTTTAGCCACTTCTTAATTGTCTGGTATTTTTTGTTCGCAGTGTTCCACTGTTGCAGAACGTGAACTAGAACCATTTTTATACAAATAGCTTTCCATTTTCTTTTCTGGAGACTGAGTAAGCATATTATAGAGGCTTTATCTTAAATTGAATTATCTGTGACAGAAATTTAATAGAAATGTAGAGGTAGTGTGAAGTAGCTAAGGGGCTGGGTAGACCTGAGTTCCACTTTTGATAGCCAGGTTACTAGCGGTGTGACCTTGAGTCAGCTCGTTTACCCTTGTGGGTCTCAGTGATAAATTGGGCTTAATAAAATGGCTAGTATCATTATACATTTATAATGTGGTAGATGCTGTTGTATGTATTGTACATATATTAGCCCATTTAAACTTCAGAACAGCTCTGTGCGGTAGGTACTGTTATTCCCATTTTTAATATGTGAAAATAGGCATAGAGTAGTAAAACAGGTCAGATAGCTACTTATAATGGTAGTGTTGTGGTACCCAGTGCTATCTAGAGCTGCCTCAGACCCCTAGAGCTCTTCTCTTACTCAGTCTGTTCTGGGGACACCAGCCACATCCCTTTCCTTAATTTGGTTCCTTAACTTGGCCTTTATTGGACAGATTAATGATTATTGAAGTTCCTGCGACTGGAGTTGAAATGAATTGTGAGGTCACACTCGCAATACTTTAACCCTGTGCTTACTGTAGAAGCCGCACCCCAAGAGCAAGGTTCACTCTGGGTGTTAGTATTCTCTATTTCCAAGTTGTATTTGAGGGAGTGGTGATAAAAACGTAGATTTGTATTTTTGTATTAACATCTCATACGCCTTTTATTATCCTTTCCTCTCTTTTGCTTTCCGTCCCCACTTCTGTTTCCTTTCCTAACAGTGTTTGTCTAGTGAGGATATAACTCCTTGATTGCTAGGCAGGTAGAGTGCCGGAGGCTTTCAGAACCAAAAAGGAACCTGAAAAATGTCTCATCTAATAGCCCCACTTACATGAAGAAACTGAAGCTGCACAATGAGTCAGAGGACGATTGAGAGAGCTCAGGCCTGTTTTTCTGACTCAGGTCCAGTGTTGGCTTCATTCTGTTGTACACTTTGCCCTATTATTTGTGTAGTCTTTTCAAAAATTATTATTGCTGTATATCCACTTCAGAAGCTAGCTATTTTTATTTGACTTATAGCTTGCTGCCTATGTATTATGTTTGCTATCAGGAAACAGCTATATTTGTTTAGTTCTTTGAAGTTTCATAAAGTGCTTTTCCATTCTTTATCTCATTTATTTGTTGTAAAGATAACCTTTTGTTCCTGTAGCTGAGGTTCTTGAGTAGTGGCTGAGATTTCTTTGTTGTTCCGGTATGTCCATTGCTTCTGTACGTGCATAAACCCAGCTACCTTCACGTTGACGCATATGTGTTGACTCACTCCACAGAGATTATAAAGGGCAGGCATTGTAGTTTCTCAGCTCCAGCTCTTTACACATCCCCGTGCTCCTGGAGTTCGTAGGCATGACATTCCAAGCAGGGAGGCAGTTAGTTTTTTGGAGGCATTTACATTTCTTGGCTGCTTTAGACTACTTGTGATCAGGGAAGTTCTTTTTAAAACTTAATCAGAGGTTCAGTATGTAGTTAAGCAACACAGTGTGTAGAAACAAACACAAGGATAATCAAATCATTTATTGTACTAACATTCTTCAATCAAAATGGTGTTAGAGATAAGATAAATTATATGGCTGTAATGTGTGTCCATGCGATTTGGTTGGTGGCAAGGAAGGGAGTGAATTGTTAGTCTAAGGCTAGCCACTGATTGCCAAAACTTTCTACAGCAGGGGCCTATTACCTAATTAGCTCATACAAAACCTGGAGATTCTTAAGAGGATCTTTTATGATTCGTGATTAGGTTAAATTAGTTGAACAAAGTTAAGTCTGTGAGAAAGTCCTCCCATTTGTTATTGATTACCTAACCTAAAGAAATGAAGGTGGAAATAAAAGGTATAGTGGTTTTTCTGGAGACTTCTCTACACTTGGTAGATCGTATAGTAAGACTTATTTGTTTGAACTGTATGCAGTTAATTGCTTGTTTGAGAATAGAATGTGAACATTTTAGGATCGCTTTATGATAGTCCTGGGTAAATAAGAGTTAGAGTTAAGTTTTTTATCTTTGAGTTTCTAATAGCTACTGCCGAGGTGAGCCTTATATGTTAAGATTATCTGAAGATAAGACTGCAACTCGTTGGCTCAAAGTTCAAAGGAGAGCATTAGCTACAAGAACATAAATCACTAAGTTGTTATCCATCAATTTGTAACAAGTGCAGATGAACAACGTTTATCTAGACAATCTAGTATCATTTACCTATGGTTTGAGGCCAGTCTATATAAGGGCTTATGTGGTGCTTTGAACTGATTTTGCAGAGACGAGAGTTCAAATATATTTTTTTTATTCTTTGATTTGAAGTAGCGGGTGGTTTTGTGTACCTTTTCCAGCAGCTGATATTAACCCCATTTTGCCCATCCTTAAAGCCAAGTTAGGTTCTCTTTCAGCTATGGAGCTGAGATTAATTAGGTTATTTACAGAAGTTTATTTTCTAGCACTTGATTGTTTGTTTTATATGTTAGTTTTCTACCCCACAAGTTGACTGTGAGCTCTGTGGCTTTGAGATCTGTGTCTTATTTTAAAATCTGTAATAGCAGGGTGCACAAAGTTAGATACTTGGAGAAACCATCAGATAAAGTAGATAATTGAGCCAGGCTAAATGAGTCCCATGACCCCAGGAGAACCTACATCCTGGGTAAAGTCAGCCTAATTCCAGCAGATTCTTACTTTGTGGAAATGTGGACTTGATATTGCCTGAACAAAGTACATCCGCTGAGGTTTTTTGGCCTATGGCCTATCAGTTGGCTACTTTATTAGAACATAGTTTTGAACACACAGAGAGTACTTGATAAATATTTGATAGGTGCTTGTTGTGTCATAAAACTGGCTGCACTGCTTATGAAGGGCTATCTTAGATGTAAATACATGTAATATGATGTAAGATGTGTAAGAATGTTCTATTAAAGGCTTTTCCCTTTTTTGAAAGAAGATGAATACACTAATAAAGAGATTAACTCTTACCCTAGAATCAGCAGGCTCAGATACTGAATCTTCACTGCTTTGGTCCAGGAAAGTCCTTTGGATCACTTTCCAAGTTAGGAACCAGTGATAACACATTATAGCAAATTGTTGCATATTGTAAGGGCTTTCAAAAAAATGATGTGGTGAATTGTTAGAATACCCTAGTGCCTTGCAACTGAAGTATTGATTTGTTAGTTCTTGAATTCTAGAATAATCTTTCATCCTTTTTTTCCAACCCTCCCAAACAGTATTGTTAAGACATATTCTTGGTTCTTCCTTTCTAGTATCGCCTACCTTATTCTATTTCATGAACAATTCAGTCAAACACACACCAGGAAAAAACCCTTCTTTTCAGATGTGTACTTTCTTGCTGACCAAACTTCATATCCTCTATTCCTCTTCTGATCTTATTTCCTAGTCCCCTACTGCACAGTCATTTGTTCTCTACTGCTTCTGATGGCCTCTTCCACTCTCGTGCTTTTCCTTACACTATTTTTCTTATTAGGAGAATGACCTCTTTTCTATGTGCCTTATATAATTTCTCTTATTATTATACTGTTTTTAAAAATTCTTTTATTGTTTGTGCTTTGATTGCCATACTAGGTTAGAAGTTTGTTAAGGGTCGTGGCTGGGTTTCCTGCTGCTTCTTTGAGCTCCATTTAATGCTTAACACCATGCTTTGTGTGTGGCAGGCACTTAACAGGTATTTCTGAATTTGATTATTAGTTTATGTTTTCCTTCATTTGTATTTTTTATTATAGTAAAATATGCAGCATAAAATTAACCATTTGAAGCATATAGTTCTTAGAAATCAAGTACTTTCACATTGGTATACAGCAGTCACCATCATGCATCTCCAGAATTTTTTCTTCTTTCCCAGCTGAAACTCTCTTGCCATTAAACACCAACTCTTCACTCCCACCTTCCCACAGGTCCTTGCAACCACCATTTCACTCTCTGCCTCCATGAATTTGACTATTCCAAGAAAAATCATAGAGTGCCCTTTCGTGACGCAGCCTGATGTTTTCGGGGTTTATCAGTGTTGTAGCATGTGTCATATTTTCTTTTAAGGTTAAGTAATATTCCACTGTGTGTTTATTTCCAGTATAGACACGATGTTTTGTTCATCCATTCATCTGTGGATTGACATTAGGGTTGCTTTCAGCTTTTGGCCGCTGTGAATAATGCTGCTGTGAACATGGGTAGACAAGTATCTGGTCTATTCCCTGCCTTTTACTCCTTTGGATACATACTCAGAAGTGGAATTAGGGAATCACGTGGAAACTTTATGTTTGATTTTTTAAGGAATCGCCCTACTGTTTTGCAAGCAACTGCACCATTTTCCATCTCCTTCTTCCAACAATAGGAAGATTCCAGTTGCTCCACATTCTTGCCACCCACTTGTTTGTTTTTTTGTTCATTTGTTTTAAATAATAGTCATGCTAATGGATGTGAGAGGTGTCTCATTGTGGTTTTGATTTGCATTTCTCTAATGATTAGTGATGTTGAGTACCTTTTCATGTAATTATTAGCCATTTGTATGTTCTTTGAAGAGATAGCTATTTGAGTTCTTTGCCTATCTTTTAAGTTGGGTTCTTTGGTTATTTTGTTGTGGAGCTATAGGAGTTCTTTATATATCCCAGATATTAACCCTTTGTCTTACAAATTATTTTCTCCCATTTTTGGGTTGCCATTTCACTTTGTTGGTAGAGTCCTTTGATGTACATTTTAAATTTTGATGAAGTCCAATTATTATTTTTTTTTCTTTTGTTGCTTGGATTTTAGGTATCACATCCAAAACATTATTGCCAAATCCATTGTTGTGAAGTTTTCTGCTGTGCTTTCTTGTATGCTTTATATTTGTAGCTCTTACTGTTATGGTCATTGATCCATTTTCAGTAAAGTTTTTGTATATAGTATAACATAAGACTCCAAATTCATTTTTTTTGCATGTGTATATCCAGTCTTCTTAGCACTACTTGTTGAAAACACTGTATTTACTCCACTTAATCGTCTTTCCCTCATTCATATGTCATTGAATGACCTTGAACTTCCATAACCGTCAGTTATGATTGTAGTAGTAGTAGTGCCTGATATGTTTGTTTTGACGTTATTATGTTCTCATTTTTTATATCTTTTCAAAGAAAATGATGTTTTAGTAATAGTATCTTATCATGAACTATTGTAGATACCCAAGAGAGAAGTTAATTCATTACATACAGTGATTTCCTAAGAACATTAGGGATTGATTCTCTTGGTTGAAAAAGGATGACTGGATAGCTAGGAGGACAGGGATAATAGGAAGACTTTTTAAAACTTCTGAATTTTGAACTATCTGAATGTATTTAATTAGTACTAAGATAGTAATACTAAATTAAATCATTAGTGATAAATTTAAGTGTTATGTTACCTTCAAAACTTTTTATTTGGAATCCTGACTCGTGTATTTAGAAAAGGAAATAAGTGTCTTGGCTCTGTTAGTATTATTTCAAATCACAGTAGTAATTTTGTTTATACTTAAATATTATGGATTGCAGAAGCAGATTGGGCTGCTGCTATCCGTATTGAGCAGCAGTACTTATATAAAACTGAAATGGGAAGTAAATCTGGCACGCAGTAGCAATATTAGGGAATACATCTGTTTAATTAGAGAATGTCATTAGTTTGGTAAAAGGGTTAGAATTGCAGTCTTCTTTGGAGACTGATTAAAAATAATAGATAAAATAAAGAATGATGTGCTCAATGAGCTACAATTCAAATAGAGGAAATTTAATGGGAAATGATTACATTAGTAGCAGATGGACTTGCTTCCTGAATTGCAATCTTACTGGAAATCCTAGAACAGCTTAAATTTGTTTTTCAGATTTAGAGTCTGATAGAAAGATAGAGAGATTTGTTTATTTGGTGTGCTGTTGTTATTCTTACTGTGTCCTTTGGCTATTTCATTTTTGCTAGGCTATTTTTATGATTCCCACAAATCCGCCACCAACATTCAGGAAGCCAGAACTTTGGTCTGATGATTTCACCGATTTTGTTAAAAAATGCCTCGTGAAGAATCCTGAACAGAGAGCTACTGCAACGCAACTTTTACAGGTCAGTGCTTATGCACCTAAGGGAAAGATATTTTCTTTATACCGTGTAGATGTCTCACATTGACCGGAATGCTGTGGGTTTTATTAACTGATTTCTCAAGATGTAAGCCTCTGAGGGTATATGGATTGACAAAGGCATACACACCATTCTTCTCCTACATGTTTCTTTGTCTCATTTTTTTCTTCTCTGTTTTCCAAATTCAGTCTTCTGTCTTTTCCTTTTTTTCTGTTTCTTTGTTGTTGTTGTTGTTGTCAACTCTTTCCTCCAGAGTTGTTTAAAACAAAATTTCCAAAATGTTCTCATTTCAGAAATGAGTTATTTTCTCCACTGTTACTATTTTTTGTATTTTTTTTCCCCTGATGGGTTACTCATCAACCCAGCATTTCTTTTTTGACTTTTTGATCTACCAGAAGGTATATAAATACAAGAACACTGAGCTCCTTGAAAATATCTCATGCTGTTGTATACATACTGGTTACAAGATTACCTAAATCTTTTTAGTACTCCTGGGATGAGTAGATTTTTATATCCAGAGTGTCAGGAGGTTTGTTTGTTTATTTGTTTTTTAATCTGCCTTGACATTTAATGCAGTCAGAAATAATTCAACACTTTTAATAAGTATTTGTGTCTATTTTCCCAACCAAATTGGCATAGAGCTTTAAATTAATAATAAGTATGTCTCACATTAACAGAACTTGATATTTGGAAATTAATTCTTTTTTGACCTAGCCATTACACTTCTAGAAATTTGTTCTATAGAAAAATTTAACCATGTGTAGCATAGCTTAATGTGTGAAAGTATTCATAGTACATTGTAATGGCAAAAGATTGGAAACAACAGATCTCTGTCAACAAGTTGGAAGCAATCTAAGATCCACTGAGAGGAGTGATTGGCAGAATACACACAACTACATGCACATATATGTATATATTGTGGTAATTTATATTATATTCATTATAATATTCACTATGTCATATATATCCACCAATATGTTATATTAACATATGATAAATAATAATTATGTAATATGCATTTCATTGTAATGCCTTTTTTTAAAAGATTTTGTTTATTTGTTTGTCAGAGAGAGAGAGCGAACGCAAGCAGGGGAAACAGCAGGCAGAGGGAGAGGGAGAAGCAGGCTTCCTGCTGAGCAAGGAGCCTTATGTGGGACCCGACCCCAGGACCTCGGGATATGACCTGAGCCAAAGGCAGAGGCTTAACCAACTGAGCCACCCATGCGTCTCTATAGTGTCTTTCATATGTAAATTGTATGTGTGTGCATGCACCAGTGCTTGTAGTAGAGTAGCTATGGAACAATAATCAAGAAACTGGCCTCCAGAGAAATTAACTGCACGGCTAAGAAGCAGGAGTGGGATAGAGACATACATTTTTCTGAATGCTCTTCTTGAGCCATTTGAGTTCCATGTTTTATGGTATTGCCTTTCAAAAATTAATTAATTGAAGCATTTATTTTGAAATATTGTCAGCATTTCAAAGGAATTTTGAGCATAAATCAAGAACTGATTGGTATTGTAGAGTAAATTATTCAACTCTAAGGAAGGCAAGAAAGGAGTGGGAGGAGGAGGAAGAAGAGAAAAAATGGTACAGATAACACAAAAAATGATGTTGAAAATAAATCAAAATATATCTCGTAACTGATTTTTAGGTAATGTAATGAATATCTCTTTGTAGTCTTTCTTTCATAATCTTTTCTAATCTTCAGGAAATAAATTCTGGGTTTTTACCCCCCACTTTGAATTTTTAGGATAAAAAAGCATTTAAGAAATATTCTAGGGGCACCTGGATGGCTTAGTCAGTTGAGTGTCTGACTCTAGGTTTCGGTTCAGATTATGATCTCATGGATCATAGTATTGAGCTCTGTGCTCAGTGGGGAGTCTACTGGAGATTCTTTCCCTCTGTCCCTCTCCTCACTGTCTCTCTCTCCCTCTCTCAAATAAATAAATCTTAAAAAAAAAAAAAAAGGAAAAGAAATATTCCAATAGTTTCTTAATTTTTGTGGATGAAGGTCTTGAAGTCCAGAAAGGTTAAATGACCCACTGAAGATCACACAGTGAACATGACTGTTGTAGGTTTATTCCATTTGCCCCCTAGCTCTACTCTTTCTCCACTCTGTTTTCTGCCCAAGAGGTTGACCTATATGGGATGCATTAACAAGCTCTCTTACCTCTAGCCTCTAGCTGGGTTTGGCTCAAACACCTTTCTGTGCAAACTGTGTACAAAGCAAACTGTGCCACTAATTTTGTATAGTGCCTATGAGCCAGTATTTGCTTTCTTGATTTTTCTCTCTATTGTGCTATTGTTGACCATTCAAGGCCCTCTGATGTGCCCTTCCTTGTCTAGCTTTTTTTTTTTTTTAAGATTTATTTATTTATTTGAGAGAGAGAGAGAAGGAGAGAGAGCGCACAAGCATGAGCAGCAGGGGCACAAGGAGAGGGAACGAGAATCTCTAGCAGACCATGCTGAGCATGGAGCCTGCAGCAGGGTTCACTCTTATGACCCTGAGATCAAGACCTGAAGTGAAACCAAGAGTTGGGGGCTTAACTGACTGCGTATCCCCCCTGGCCTACCTTCTTAACTGACCCCTTGCTACCTTCTTTCTTTTCCTCTATAAAATAATCTGAAATAATAGACTTGTAGTTTCTTATACAGACCATGGTTTTTCAATCCTCTGTATCTTTTCTCACACTGTTTCCCCCACTGCAACCTAGTTTAAAAACCTCCTTCACAAACAGGCTCCTTCTTACTTTTTGTCTTTTTCTAATTCAAATTAGGTACTCCTCCAGGAAGCCTTCCTCTCATCCTTGTTTAGGCTACTTGTCATTCCTTGGTGTTCCCATAAGTGCATAACCCATCTCTTGGTATCCAGTGCTTAATACTTGTGTATTAAATAGAGTAACTATCTTGTGTTTCATTAAACTCATTTGAGTCTTATTTAGTTAGATGCCTAGAAGCCATTCTGTCCCTTAAAGGAGTTTTGCACATGTCTTACATATTATGAGTTGATTTATGACTCTCAGAGGACAGTCTTATTACTAAGTTTTAGTCAGTACATCAATAGCCTACCTGTATAAATAAATACCATGTTGATTTCTAGACCCTGAAAAAGAAACAGTTTCTACACAATTACCATATGATCTCTCTGATATGAGGAATTTGAGAGTCAGGGCAGGGGCTTATCGGGGGAAGGGAGGGAAAAATGAAACAATATGGGACCGGGGAACGAGACAACCAGAAGAGACTCTTAATAGGAGGGCTGCTGGGTGGTGGTGAGTGTATAGAATGGCTGGATGATGGTCTTTGGGGAGGGTATGTGCTATGGTGAACACTGTGAATTGTGTAAGACTGATGAATTACAGACCTGTACCCCTGAAACAAATAACACATTATATGTTAATTTTTTAAAAAGCCAGTTTTTAATAAGAAATTCATGCTAAATTGTTATAGTGGTTTATTCTCCATGGCACAACATAAATAATTGCTTAAATTAAAAAAATCATATACTGAAAGGATCCTTTGAAATTGTTGGTTAACTCATAGTATGTTTTTAAAAGATGAAGAAATTGAAACCCCAGAGATATTAAAGGACAGAGTTCAAGTTCAGCCTAGTGGCACTAGAGTTGCTGGTGGGCAGCCTCCAGCATAAAGACAGCTCTCCTGTCCTGGGATGTCCTTCTGTGAGCATGTGAGGTTGACAGATCTGCCATTACTTGAACTTTTCCCTGCGCTTGGCTGGAAGAGACGGTGCTCTGGGTTACTCCGCGCACACCTGTGGCCTATGACTTACTCTTCATTTCACCAGTTTACCTGAGGGGTAGAAACTACCTACCTTGTTGTCCCCCCATTTACAATAGTCAAAATACCTTCTCTTCAGACATTCAGATCTGTATCAAACTCTGTTACAGTGTTTGTTTAACCTTTAAACAACTGAGAAAACTCAAGAGAATAGGGGATATCCATCGTATTTCTGCTGTTTTTGCTCTTTCCATTGTTCTTTCTCCTAATGTTTCACAGTCCTTTCTTTTTTTGCTTTCTTTCTGTCTAGAGGACTTCCTATAAGCCACTTTTTAAAGGTAGGTCTGCAGTAACAAATTCTTACTTTTCCTTCATCTGAGAATATCTGGTCGTCTTCTTTCCTGAAGGAAATATTTTTATGTTCTGTTGATTTTATAAAAATAACTGTCTATTGTCATATAATTATGAATATTACATTTTGAAGCTGTATTGCTGCTTCAAAAGATTATTTATCTTAAATTGTACTTGTCCCTCTACTTTCTCTCACACTCCCCCAGAATAAAAAAGTCATTGAAGATGTGCTGGGTAGCTCAGTCAGTGGAGCATCTGACTCTTGATTTCAGGGCTCATCGGGCTCCATGCTGGCTGTGGAGCCTACTTATGGTTCTCTCTCTCCCTCTGCCTCTCCTCCAGGTGATTTATGTGCTCCCTTGCTCTCTCTCTCTCAAAAAAAAATCATTGAAAACGCTGGCCTATTCTGGTGGTTTCCCTTCTGTTTACCAGAATTGTAGCAAACTCAGATTTTTTTCTAGATCAGGACGATACAAAAAAAAGAAGTTAAAAATTTTATACATAGGATAGAAATGAGACAATATGTTCTGAAAAGTATTTTTCTTACATTGATGTTATTTCACCATTAGAGATGATTATATTATTCGAAGGATAAGTAAAAAAAATGCAAAAGTGATGAAGTAGTTGCCCTCCTTTTCACCACTGTCAGTTTATTAAGATCAATTAACATTTGTATTATGAAAATATTTTCATTTTCGTATGTAGTATAATCACCAATCTCTTATTTTTTTGAGTTTTTAATTAATTACTCTTTAATTTTTTAAAGTTTTTATTTAAATTCCAGTGAGCTAACATATAGTGTAATATTAGTTTCAGGTGTACAATGTAGTGATTCAGCCCTTACATACAATACCCAGGTGGTGCTCATCACAAGTACACTCCTTAATCCCCATCACCCGTCTCCCCTCTGGTTACTGAAGATCACCACTCTTGTAAAAATTTTTTTCTTATCTTTCTCACTATCTCATCTATACTTCCTTTGGACAATTACATTTCTAAGGGTAAGGTAGTTTTATTAACAGGATTACATTTTTTGTGTGTGCTTTAATAGTTTTAATAATCAAGTAAACCTAAAAACAAAGTCCTAATTTCTAAAGCAGCGGAAATAGTCTCTTTTCTTAATGTATACATTTAATTCTGGTTGAAAGAACAGTCGTTGAAGCCTATGATCCTGGTTAGCATTTATGTGTTGTTTTAATGTGCTTTAGGCATAATTCAGAGAAATCTTTTGAATTTATACCATTGAATTTTACTTTTCCAGCATCCTTTTATCAAGAATGCAAAGCTTGTATCAATTTTAAGAGACCTGATCACAGAAGCTATGGAGATCAAAGCTAAAAGACATGAAGAGCAGCAGCGAGAATTGGAAGAGGAGGAAGAAAATTCGGTTTGTAAATACCCTCAAAAAGTCAATTTTTTTTCTTCTGAGTCATCTTTAATAACGAAAGAACATAATTATGTACCACATTTCATGATGTCTAATGCTTCTCTTCTTCACTAATGATGTTTTCCTTGTTTTAAATTATACATTTTTTCTGGTTTAAGATCCAGAGATGAATACCTCTTGATTTTCATAAAGTTGTAAAATCTGAAAACACAAATATTTTATTTTTTTACTGTTTGAAAATGTCATTGATAATGCTATATTTTCCCTGTAGAAGTTTGTTTTAATCTTATAGTTATACAAGTAGTATTATTTTGCTAATTTACACTTAGTTTTAATTTCAGAGGCTGGTTATCCAATTGGGATTTCTTTTGAATTTCTTTTACCTTTTTCACCAATTATTAAACCTTGTGTCATAAGGTATCCCAACACAAAGACAAGTGTACATCTTTGCAGAGCTGATTCTTGATCATTTTTTTTTTTTTTAGATATGGGACTGTATCAGTTAATCATTTAGCCGTGACTGTGGACTGCCTGTTGAGAGAGATGTTTTAAGCTTATTTTCTAGATGTAAGATTTTTACTAATGAATCCACCATTCAGAAATTTAAATGGCATCTTTATAAAGATGGTTTTATTTATAGCTTTGGGATTGCGTATTAGTTCTAGAGAGTTAAATCAGTGATATGGAATGAGGTAAAGGCCTTAGTTTTTGCTTTCAAAGTGCTTTATGGTTCCCACTTTAGGTTCCTGTGTGTTGACAGATAGTTATTGATTTCTTTCCAGTTACCATTTGTAAATGTTAATTTTTTTCTAGATTTTTTTTTTGTAGTTTAAAAGCACTTTTGTCATATATTATTTCATTTTATCTTTTAAAAGAAGGAAGATTGGTCACGTATATATGTTATTATCCCATTTTGCAGATGAGTGAAATTAGATTAGGAGAGAAGTGATCTTCCAAAGTTGACAATGCTAATGAGGAACCAAGAATAAAAGTAGATCTTCTACTTAAGAGCTCCCGTGTTCACTCATTAATACTTTATGCTCACTTTTCAGTCAGATGTTTACCATTACTTCAGAAATAAACAACATTGGCTTATCAGAGTTACATAATTTCTGACAAGTTTATATTCACAAAAATGTCTAGTTTTTGCCGCCCTGTGGTAGTTCCCATCTGCCTTGCTTTCACCTCATGCAAGCTTCATATGAGTGCTTGGGCTGGTAAACTGCCTTCAGTTAGCTGTCAATGGTGATTGAGTGTTTTACTTTGTTCTGTCTTCCCTCCTTAACTATAGGCCAGTTTCCATTTTTGATGGATAAAGAAGCATTGATTACTCCAGAGCTTACCAGTTTTTACTAGTCTTAAGACCTTGCTATAGCCACTCAGTGATTTTCTGCTGCTTCAGTTATCTCTTTCTTCACTATTTTCCTCTCCTCTGCTGAGTTCCAGTCACACCGATCTTTCAAATTTTTTTCTTTTTTCTTTTTTCTTATGATTTCTTTTTTAGTTATTATTGTGTTCGTTTAGCCACCGTAGAGTACATCATTAGTTTTTGATGTAGTGTTCAGTGATTCATTGTTACATATAACACCCAGGGCACATCACAACACGTGCCCTCTTTAATACCCATGACCTCTTCTATATGCAGCTGTCCAATTTTCCCAGCACCACTTATTGAGGAGACTGTCTTTTTTCAAAATTTTTTTTTTATTTTTGATGTGCCGAAACCCTTTATTCCCTCTGCTTGAAACACTTCTTTCTGAGTACTAGAGTCACTTGGTTCTTCTCATCTTTTGAGTCTTAGCTTTAAATATCACATGCTCCAAAATTTAGCAGCAATACACATTTATTACAACTTATATACAGTTATCAATACACATTTATTATTTCATGATACATGTAGATCAGTTATTTCTGAAATTGCTTAGTTGGGTGATTTTCACTTTCTCCAGAGGTTGCAGTCTAAGAGTTGGTGAGAGCTGCAGTCATCTTGAAGGCTTGACAAGGACTGGAGTGCTAAGATAGCTCACTCATGTATCCATTGGTGTGCTGCTTTCATTCTTTGCCATGTGGGACTCACTCTAGGACTACACGAGAGTCCTCACAGCATGGCAGCTGACTTCTCTTAGAGTGAGTGATCCAAGAGGAAATTTCAGTGCTTTTTAATGGCATAGTCTCAGGAGTTGCACACTGTCTCTTCTTCCACATTCTATTTGTTAAAAATGACCAGTAGTGGAATGGGGGAACTCCAAGAACCTGTGCCTCCACAGATTTACATACCTACCACCTCCCGTTTTTTAGCTCAGCAGCAGCCGTGGGAACAGTAGCAGAGAGTGGTGGTAGGGGGGAGAGCAGTAAGAAACTTGTTCTCAGAAGATCATGGCTTTGCATTTTGTCATGCCTGGTGGTTCCTTGAAGGACCAGTGCAGAGGCTTGCCTTTGTTTTGGGCCCCTTGAGCTAGAGCAGCTTCCTGGATGGTGTCCGTCAAAAATATCTAAACTTACTAGAGTTAATAAACAAGTTCAGCACAGTTGCAGGGTATGTTTTCATCAGAATAAACTTAAGCAAGAAGATGAAAGACTTGTACAGTGAAAAGTACAAAACATTGCATAAAGAATTTAAAGGGTACCTACATCAAAGAAAGGACATCCTGTGTAAATGGATTGGAAGACTTAATAATGTTAAGATAACAATATTTTCCAGTGTGATTAACAGATTAATCCAGTTCCTATCAAAATATCAGTGGTCTTTTTTGCAAAACGGAAAAGCCAACCCTCAAATTCAGATGGATCAGGGGAACCCCAAATACTAAAACAGGATTGAAAAAGAAGAACAAAGTTGATGTACTCACCTCCCAGTTTCAAAACTTAACATAAGGTTGTAGTAATTATATGTGTATGGGCATAAGGATAGACAAACAGACCAATGGGATAGAATTAAGAGTCCAGAAATAAACCCATACATCTATGGCCAGTTGATTTTCAGCAAAGGTATGGAGTCTCTTTGTGAAAAAACAGATGGTACTGGGACAACTGGATAGCCACATATAAAAGAGTGAACTTAGACCCCTACGTCTCATCATAAAGGCCTTTTAATATAAGGTCTGATTAGATGGATCAACAAACTAAATATAATGTTAAAACACTTAGGAGAAAACAGAAGTAATCTTCCTGACTTTGGATTTGGCAATGGATTCTTAAAAGACCAAAGCATGAGTAACAAAAGAAAAAAAAATAGAAAAAATTTATCAGAATTTGAAACTCTATACATCAAAAGATATTATCAAGAAATGAAAATACAGGGACGCCTGGGTGGCTCAGTTGGTTGAGCGACTGCCTTCGGCTCAGGGCATGATCCTGGAGACCCGGGATCGAGTCCCACATCAGGCTCCCTGCTTGGCGGGAAACCTGCTTCTCCCTCTCTCACTCCCCCTGCTTGTGTTCCCTCTCTGTCAAATAAATAAAATATTTAAAAAAAAAATTGAAAATACATCCAGTGAAATGGAAGAAACTATTTACAGATTATGTATCTGGTAACGGTCTAGTATCCAAGACAAGTAATGAACTCTGGAAACTCAACAAGAGAAGGACCCAATTGAAAAATAAGGAAAGGATTTACAAATGGCCAACAAACACATAAAATGAGGCTAAGCGAGACATTAGTCATTAGGGAAATGCAAATCAAATCCACATTGAGATATTACTTCACACCTACTAGGTGTGCTACGATTAAACAAACAAAACTAGGAAATAACAAGTATTGATAAGGGTATGGAGAACTGGAGCCCTCAGACATTGCTGATGGAAATATAAAATGGTACAGCTTTCATGGAAAACAGTTTGGTAGTTCCTTAAGATGTTAAACAGAGTTACCATATGACCTACCAGTTCCACTTACAAGTATATACCCAGGAGAATGGAAAACAGTCCATAGGATTATTCACGATAGACAAATGTAGATAAATTGAGGCATATACAGACAATGGAATATTATTCAGCCATAAAAAGAAATAAAATAGTGACACATGATAAAGAAGCCAGACATAAAAAGTCATATTGTATAATATGAATTATCTGAAATAGATAAATCCTCAGTGACAAAAATCAGATTGGTGCTTGCAAGAGACTAGAGATGGGGAGTGACTGATGAGTGAGCTGTTTTCTTCTGGGGTGATGAAAATACTTTGATTCTAGATCAAGGGTTGTATAACATTGTGAATGTACTGTCACTGTACACTTAAAAATAATTTTATGTCAGGGCGCCTGGGTAGCTCAGTTGTTAAGTGTCTGCCTTCGGCTCAGGTCATGATTCCAGGATTCTGGGATCAAGCCCTGCATAGGGCTCCCTGCTCAGCAGGAAGCCTGCTTCTCCCTCTTTCACTCCCCCTGCTTGTATTCCCTCTATCACTTTGTCTCTCTCTGTCAAATACATAATAAAATCTTAAAAAAATAATTTTATGTCACTTGAAGTTCACTTCAGTTAAAAAATATAACAAGTCTGCCTCACACTTAAGTAGAGGAGAAGTAGACTCTACCTTTTGAGGGAAAATTTCAGAGAATTTTGGGGCATGTTTTAAAGCTAATAGGAACTGTCTTATCGATGCAAATTGTTTACATTCTTTGCACATGCACGAAATGAGTATACTCACTACTTCTTAAGAACTGTTTCTTCCACGGGCACCTGGGTGGCTCAGTGGGTTAAGGCCTCTGCCTTTGGCTCAGGTCATGATCTCCGGGTCCTGGAATCGAGGCCCGCATAGGGCTCTCTGCTGAGCAGAAGCAGAGCTTCCTCCTCTCTCTGCCTGCCTCTCTGCCTACTTGTGATCTCTCTGTCAAATAAATAAATAAAATCTTTTAATAAAAAAAAAAAAAAGAACTGTCTCTTCTTCACTCTTAGGTATTATCCCTTTATGTTATCAGCTCCTAGTCTAGGATTTCGTCTTTTTTTTTTTGAAAGATTTTATTTATTTGACAGAGAGAAACACAGCCAGAGAGGGAACACAAGCAGGGGGAGTGAGAGAGGGAGAAGCAGGCTTCCCGCCGAGCAGGGAGCCCGATGTGGGACTCGATCCCGGGTCTCCGGGATCATGACCTGAGCCGAAGGCAGTCGCCCAACCAACTGAGCCACCCAAGCGCCCCGAGGATTTCGTCTTCTAAATCACATTTGGAAAGAGATGAAAATCCTCCTGTCTAGTTCATCTCAATTTGAAGACTTATAATCCAAAGGTTAGCTAGCTGTCCCCCCCCATGCCTACTATACAGTAGGGGTCAGGCATAAGATTATCACTATAGTCCAAAAAGAATGAAGACAGGAGGTGCATTAATTAGTAGTCCATGGCAGTTTTGGAATCCAGCCAAGAAAGTGTTAGGAGTTCCTTGATTAATTTCAGTTCCATTCCTGCTCCATTTCTCTATGACCCTTTGCTGTGCCCTCTGAGTTCTTGATTCTGCTTTCTGTCATTCTTCCTTTTTCATGGAAGCTATTCTATGTTTTGAACTAAATCATTTTCTCACCCTGCTTCCTACCCATAGAAGTCTGAGGGTCCAAAGTCCTTGTTTCATTTTGTGTTGTCTCTGTCCTACTGAGACCCTGCTGGTGATGTTTTGGCCAAAAAAAACTCCCCAAAAAACCAAAACCAAAAACCCCTATCATGGATGTTCTATAAATCTTACTGTTGTTCACTCTGTTAAAATAATTGACACTCATACATTTGTTGAAATAATTGCTTCTTTACCTTGGACTCCTGCTAAGACTGCTATGGGGCAATGCCTTTAAGCTTCTTGAAAGATCTTGGCTCTTTCTGAAGTCTTAGCAAAGGATTTTCCAAAAATCTGCAGCTCCGTTTTTAAACACTTTTCTGAATGTGCTTTGGATTTGATTTGCTTAGAAGCTTTTTCATAATTGTAGCATTGTTTGCTGTCTGAGAGGCTAGGAATTTACAAAACCAGAAAATCCTGATTCCTTTTTTGTTTAATTATTCTTTCTTAAACTTTTTCTCTTTCTTTTGTGTTTTTGTTTTCTTTTTTTTAAAAGATTTTATTTGACAGAGAGAAACACAGCCAGAGAGAGAACACAAGCAGGGAGAGTGAGAGAGGGAGAAGCAGGTTTCCTGCCCAGCAGGGAGCCTGATGTGGGACTTGATCCCAGGTCTCCAGGATCATGACCTGAGCCGAAGGCAGTTGCTTAACCAACTGAGCCACCCAGGCGTCCTTCTTTTGTGTTTTAAGTAGCAGGAAGAAACCAGGCATTACCTTAAACACTCTACCTGGAAGTCTCGAGTTTAACAGCTATATTTTTTTTACTTCCCTGGTTACTATACACAATGTCCTAAATTTTCAGCCACAGCATCCTAAGAATATCCTTTTTCAAGCTTCTCATGTAGTTCTTAAGCTGTAATTAGCCACTGATTTTTAAAAAGCTAGTTTTAAGTTAGCTGGTGTAGTTTATTTAATATTAAACAGGCACTTGAATGAATGTTTAAATATTTATACAGTAAAAGAGTTAGTGCTTATTGTTTTTAAGCACAAGAACAAGGCAGACATTCCACATGTGGTATGTTGGATGATTACTTAAAAGCAGAATGGATGGTGTTAATAAGTTGAATTTATGAGATAAGGCACCCAATGCACCATTGACAAGCAGTTATTTTTAAAGTAGATTAAAAGATTGATAAAGAGTTTATAAGAGTCGCTTTGTCACTGGAGTTTAGGCATTTCCCGTTCAGATCACAGTGTTAAGTAAAATGCAAGGAGTTGAACAGATGGAGAAGAATGTTACATTAAGTGAAATGTTGAGTAAAAAAGTGGGTTACTTCTTGATGTTATATGCTTGTGTATATATGCACTTATATATTGTAAGCACATATCGGGCCTTTTATTTCCATTGCATCTAAAGAAAGTTACTTGATTTCATATTAGTTTAGTAATGACTCAAAGAAAAAGTTTTTGCCTGTTAATTATCCAGAGACTATGTCTTAGAGGTTCTGGTTTTGGGAAAAAAATGACTTCCTAGTGATTTCTTTATAGTTCGACCTCTACGCTTCTCGGGCTGTGGTCGTTAATGTCTTGAGGTGGCATATCCTCTTTAGATGACTCACTGATGCAGTGATTCTCGGCATGGGTGTGGGGAGAAATGCAGGGGTGCTTTGAAAAATTCACTCCCATACAGATGATGATATAGCCTCCATATGAGCATTTCTTAGAACCAGCCTCCTTCTCCCTGTTCCTGTTTAATAAGGGAACTTCATATCCTTCTCCCTGGTGAGAACCTTTTGAACGAAGTACAGGATAGAACTACAGAATCAGCAGCTTCAGTCAGTCCCAAGCCTGTGACATTACCTGGTTAGTTAAATGGGTTGGGTAGAATTGATCTAAGAGCAGGACAAACTGCTTGGGGTTAAGTCCTCATTGTGTTCCCATATAACTCTGTGTCTTTGGGCAAGTTGCTAACCTGTCCACTTCACTTTCACCATTTGTAAAAAGGGAATTAATGATAGACTGCACTTCATAGAGTTCCTGGGGAAATACAATTTTAAAAAATATATCTGAGTTCTTAGAACAGTGTATTATACATAGTATGCTCAATAAAGTTTAGCTTTCATATTTTTGAATGCTACTACTTGTACCAGCAGTATTGCTGTTAATTTTAACATTTTGTCCAGGTATTTTGTTTTCATTATTGTTTGTTTTGTTTTGGTTTTGGTTTCTTTGATGGTAATTGTTGTTGTTGCTAGTTTCGCTACATAAAGGGCCACCAAGGGACACCTAGGTGGCTTAGTTGGTTAAGTGTCTGCCTTCAGCTTGGGTCATGATTCCAGGGTCCTGGGATCAAGTCCTGCATCGGGCTCCTTGCTCAGCAGGGAGCCTGCTTCTCTCTCTGCCTGCTTGTGCTCTCTCTTTCCTGTCTCTGACAAATGAATAAATTAAAAAATCTTTAAGAAAAAAAAGGGGCACCTAGTTGATGTCACAGATCAGATTTGAACCAATATTTATATTCACAATTTCTTTTTAAGTATTTTAAGACGTATTTTAAATGGCCAAATGTATTTGGAAGACTTGGTAGGGATTTTTAGAAATGTGCCTTAAGTTTATAAGAAATATATTTGAAAAAAAATAGTATAGAAAATTTATTCTCATTCCTTTACTTCCTGAAAGTAAATTAGATTTGGTAAGGAATATTTATATTTGAGATAAAATTATTGATTAAAATGAAAATTCTTTCAAAGAATTGATTACTTGTTATTTCTCATTTTTCCCATACACTTAAATCACAATTTTAAAAACCCCATATGCAGTTTATATAGTTATGACTATATAAATACTGTTTGCAGAAAAACATTATAATATATTTTGGTTACATGTTCTTTCTTTTTGTGATTTCTAGAACTAATGGTTGTCTCAGTTTTTGTTACTATTTCTTCTTGTTAATTTTTCATGGACCTATCACTAATTTTTCTCAAATGCTACATTCCTACACTCTCTGTAGGAGCAGTAGACTTGGTATATGTTCAAACTCAGTTTCATACTTTTTTCCACTCATTCTTTCTCTGGTCCTCTCTCCTCTAATCTCTACTGACTGTGTTCTAGAGCCTTGAGCAGCAGTCACCCTAAGACCTCCCTTCACATTATCTTATGAATTTCCTTTTGTTCTGTTCTGTAGTGGATCCTCTGTTCCCTGTATCTTGTGTTTCTTGTTTTACTTCCTAATTTTTGTGGGCCCTATCTCCTAGAATCTTCCAGACTTTAGCAGGGTCCCCCCCTCCCCAAGACCTTGTTTATCTGACCTTGTCTTTATTCTCTCTTTACCCTTGAGAAATTCAGTATAAAATTCTGGGTATAAAATTCTAGACTGGAAATAACTCTGTTCCCTAAAAGTTTGAAGGCTTTGTTTTGTTTTCTAACTCAGCAGAAGACAGATGACAGTCTGATACTTGATCTTTTGAATGTTTTGTGAAGATTTTTAGATCTTCACTTTTCTCTGTTATTTAAAGCTTTCATGATAATATGCCTTGTAGATCTTTCCTCATTCATGGTGTGGAGTGTCTTTTGGCCCTTTCAGTTTGGAAATACCATCAAGTGCTGTGTAATTTTGTGTTTGCTTTTTCACAGTACTTTTCTTTTATATCCTCACTTCTTTCTGCTCTTGTATATTCTCTCTCTCTCTCTCTCTCTCTCTCTCTCTCTCTCTCTCTTTCAGGCACTCTTTATTTGGTTATCGGACTTCTTAGATTTATCATTCAGTGATTTTTTTCTGTTTTTTTTTTTTTTCTCTTTTTGTTATTTCTTGGAGGTCTCATCAAGTTTATCTTCTAAACCTTCTATTTTTTTCCCCATGTGAAATATTTAATTTCCAACATGTCCTCGTCTTCTTCATTGTTTTTACATTATCACTTTGAATTTTCTTTTGCTTCCTACCTTGTCTCTGTTTCCTTTGTTTTCATCTCTGGCTTTTCACTTTATGGACTTTCTTCAAAGGTCTAGTGATTGTTGTATTATAAGCACTAAAATTGCCCACTGGACGCTCTGTATGTAAGAATAGAATTAGTTGACTTGTGAACCTTACTGTAAAAGATGTCAGGATCCACTGCTCTGAGGCCTGAATTTGCTTGCTTCTTGTGACTTCTCTCCTTGCAAGCTTGAGTTTTAGATTTCTTTGGTCTGATGAGTTAGCTGCTACTTATAGATTTATCTACTTTCTAGCATCAAATTTTCGGACATCTCCTGTGGGCTGTTTTCTCCTCTGTCTTCATGAGATTTTCCTTTTCTGTGCCTTTATAATTTTGCAAAAGTTTTGGGAGGGATAGGCTTAAACCCACATGCTCAATCCTTCATTTTAATGGAAACTTTTATCATTTGTCATTTCTTGGGTGTTCTGAAATCATAATTTGAAATACTGAGTTTTTAATATATTTAATACAGATAAATCTGTAACACTTCATATATTATAATGATTATCAACCCCTTGAGTACTAGTAAATTAGCACCATTCAAAAAAAATTATAGCCTGTTCAGTTCTGGTTTATTTGGACAGTTTATAATAGTGACTAAGAAGGGAAGGGAAGCTACTAAAAGGTAACTTAGACAAAATCAGGGTAACTGAAGGCAAATTACTAGTTAATAAGAATAGAAGTAAGTGGATATTTCTCTTTTTTTTGAACCACTGTGTCTGTTATAACTAATTTTCTTTAGATGGTGGCCCAAAGAAAGGTATGCTCTTGGACCGTCCAGTCCCTAGGGCTTGAGAATAATTATAGAATAATAAACCATTATCTGATTGATGCTACATTTGTCTTAACATTTGTATCTCTGATGTTAAGGTCGTTGCTTTGTAACCTCTCCTTTATTTTCATTTGTAACTCATCTTGTTTACCTTTGGCTCATGAAACTTGCTGATTTTTTGTTTTTTTTAATTTGCTCCAATTTGGGAGATTCATTTGGCCAGTATCTACTAGTTATAGTTCTGGAGACTGGTTACCTTTTAGGATATGCCAGGAGTTTTTGGATGGATATTTTGATATCCTAGTTGTTTTCATTGAGATTTTCCTCATTCATTTTTCTTCCTTTTTGATTATTTCAAAGATGAATTTTTTTTTTCAGCATGGAGGGAAATTTGTACTGCCAAATTTTATTTCTGCATTTATTTTTATCCTGAAGGAGTGTATTCTTTGACAGCCTTTATAGTAGCTATCTTTAGCCCTGACCCTGGATTGGTCCTTATTGAGTGAATGGGCTAATAGGACACAGAGCCATATTGGCCCTGGACCATTGGAAAATTTTATAAAGCTAAATTTTGAGATAAGGTAGAGTGAATTCTTTTCCTGGTTCTAAAAACCTAGAGCTGTGAAATTCACCATATTGAGTTGCTATATTATAAGAGACATTTATATTTAATACTCGGTATTAATACTTGAGCCCATTGTAGATCCTGCTTTTTCCATTCTCAGTGAGTGCAGTTTCCTGAGAATTTGGGTTATACCAATATCAACTTAAAATTTTTCCAAATTTAATTTTCTTCTTCATAGTTCAGCTTACTACAGATGGAGAAAAATTTGTGGCCTAAAATTAAATAGATATTTCCATCAACTCTCAATGTGACTTTTGAAAAGGAAACAGTCTATGATAGCCATATCAAAATATGTTGTTTTTAAAAATTTTAGTTCTGTACACCTGTGTTCTGGGTAACTATTATAAACAAATCTCCTTAGATATTTTTTTAATCAAGAAAGGGATGGGATATGAGTGGAAATAGTGCCTTATGAATTTGATTTTTATACCTATTATAGAAAAAGCTAGTCTCATGAGAATACATCCTGACAAATTGACATGTTTTGATAGGTGTTGAGGTAATTGTACAGATTTTAAAAATTAAACAAATTGCAAACAGAGATTTCTGCAGCAGCTTAATCCCAATATCAAGGTCTTTGTGTTAGTTTAAGCATTGCTAAACATGACAAAGATTTTTTTTTGGCATTTCTGAGTATGTGATATAAATTTGTTTCTGAGATAGGTCAACGGTATAACATAGTAAGAAAGAATTTGTTTCTAGATGTTAGTGGAAGATATTCTCGAATCTGTAGTGTTAGATGATTAAATAACATAATATATTTGTTCATATTTACTCTAAATACTTAAATTGCCTATAGAATGTCCACTTTTTAAAGAGTGTCTGCTAATAGAGTTGCTCTTTCTATTCAGTAGAACTTTAAAAATGCAATATTTTGTTGTTACCAAGGAGTATGAATAGCAGACTATAAAGCAAAGGTATGTGGATGGTTTCTGCTGTATAAATTTAAAAAATCTTATCCAGTAAAGGATGCCATTTTAAAAATAGGACAGGCTTCTGTGCATTTTTTTAAAGCAGGTGCATATCAAAACTTGCTAAACATATATTTCTTGTTATGTCACAATATCACAAATACATTCTTTCAACATGACTTCTTACTCTTGATGTTACCCATGATCACCTGGCTGAGGTAGTATTTATTAGGTTTCCTCACAATAATATTATTTTGTTCTCCTTTCCATACTTCACACTTTGGAAATAAATCACACTATACAGCCCACCCTTAAGGAGTAGAGAGTTATGCCCCTCCTGTTTGAGGGCAGAGTGTCTATGTAAATTATATGGAATTTTTCTACACAGGGGATTTGTCTGTTTTCCCACTTATTCAGTAATTCATGTCAGTACTGATTCATGGTTATTTAATTTACACTTTGCATTTGAATTTAATACTCCTTTATTTTGTTCTCAAAGTGTTATCGTTTTGACCATTGGGAGCCTTTTCTAGGCACCTTTGTCTCTGACATACCCCCATCATTGTGGGTTTTTGGGGTTTTTGTTTTTAGTATTTTCTTACTCGCAGACCTGTAAGATACTTATATATCTTGTTTATTTCCTGCCATGATACTAGAATCCTAGGAGCCTAGTTCCTTTAATCCAAGACCTGGGTATGTTTATTGCCACTGTGGGGTGTTATAAACCCTCTCAGCTGACAAAGCAAATGTGTTCATACTAAGCTGTGTACAAATATACACCCATAAACTGTATATCTATATGTCTATGTATGTGTATGTATCTATATCTGTCTGTGTATCTCCACCTGTATCAATATAAAGCTGAACACAAGTTCTTACTGATATCTCTGACTCTAACCCATTACCACATGGATCATTCTATGTGCTTCCCCTTGCTTGTTTATTACCTCCCACTGCAGTGGTGAGAAATCTGGCTCCAATCATCTACTATTCCTTTGCTTAATATTTCAATTCCTGTATACATGTATAGTGGTTCCAGAACTGTTAATCCATGGTCCCATGGGAGACAACTTTATCAACTAGAACACAGTTCTTAAGTACAGTTCCTTCTATTTTTAGTCTTACAGACTTGAATCACTTCCAAGGTTACTCAGGTTAGTACCCTTTCTACCTCAGTGCTGTTCTTTTATACATTTATAATAAAAGTGTGTGTGTGTGTCACACTCTGCATCCTTCTGGGATCTCCTGACTTCTTAAATGATTTTAAATATTTGTGTGCTAATTTAAAGTTCAGTCTTTACAATGTAAATTTCTGTGGGTTTTGAGAGATGTCTGGTGGTACATATCTACCATTGCAGTATCATATAGAATAGTTTCACCACCCTAAAAAATCCCCATGCTTTACCTATTCATCTCTTCCCTTACTCTGAACTCTTTGTAATCACTCATCTGTTAACTATCTATAGTTTTGCCTTTTCCATAATGACATTAGCCTTTTCAGACTGGTTTCTTTCACTTAACCAAATGCATTTACAATTCATCCATGTCTTTTTGTTAGCTCATGTTTGCACCGAATAGTATTCCATTGTGTGGATGTACCACAGTTTGTTTATCCATTCACCTACTGGAGGATATCTTGCTTACTTCTAGTTTTTGCCAACTATGAATAAAGCTGCTGTATACATTTGCATGCTTTTATGTGGATGTAAGTTTTCAGATTAGTTGAGTAAATACCTATGACCCTAATTGCTGAATTTTATGGTGTGTTTAATTTTCTAGAAATTGTCAAACTATCCATTTTGTATTCTCACCAACAATAAATGAGAGTTTACGTTCCTATGCATGTTCACTAGCAATTCGTACAAATTAGTGTTTTTGCATTTTAGTCATTCTAATAAATGTTTAATGCTATCTCAGTATTAATTTGCATTCTTTGTGATAGAGATGTTCAGCATTTTTATAAGCTTATTTGCCAGTTATATAGCTTCTTTGATAAAGTGTTCAGTACTTTTCTCGTTTTAAAATTTGTTTTATGTTGTGTGTTCTTATTCTTGATTTTTAAGAGTTCTTTGAATACTTTGGGCACAAGTCTTGTATAATATATGTGTTTTGCAAGTATTTTCTCCCAGCCTATGGCTTTTCTTTTTATTCTCTTAATAGTGTCTTTCACGGAGAAGTTTTTAGTTTTAATATCCCCCATCAGTGTTTTCTCATGGATCTTGCTCTTAGTGTTTTATATGTAAACTCACTGCTAAACTCCAGGTCACACAGATTTTCTCTTTTCTTCCAGAAGTTTTCTGGGTTTTTATGTTATGTCTATTTTGAGTTAATTTTTGTGAAAGCCATGAGGTCTGTGTCTTGGTCCTTTTTTTGGCCTGTGGTTACCCAGTTATTTCAGCACCCTTTGTTTAAAAGATTATCTTTTCTGCATTGAGTTGTCTTTTGTATCTTTTCACAGATCGGTTGACTGTATTTTTGTGGGTTTGTTTCAGGGCTCTATATTCTGTTCCACTAATTTATCAGTGATATATGTGTCTATATTTTGTCAAAATTACACTGTATTGATTATAGTAGCTTTATAGAAGTCTAAAAATTGGATAATGTGAGTCTTCCAACTTTATTTTTCTTACTTAGTACCATATTGGCTGTTTTAGATCTTTGCCTTTCCATATAAACCTTAGAATCATTTTGTCAACATTTATAAATTAGCTTGCTGGAATTTTTATTGGGATTTAATTGAATGTATAAACTAAGGAAGAAATGACATCTTAATAGTATGGAGTCTTTAATCTATGAACATGGAGTGTCTCTCAACTTACTCAGAACTTTGATTTCTTTCATCATTGCACACAGATTCTTCACATACTTTGTTAGACCTAAGTGGTTTTAGATAAGTTTTTTTTTGGGTTGGTGCTATTAAAAATGTTTGGTTTTGTATCCTTGGAATAAATCCCACTTGATTACAGCATATGATCCTTCTAATATATTGTTGAATTCAGTCTGCTAATATTTTGTTGAGGATTTTTACATTTGTGTTCATCAGGGATATTGGCCTATAATTTTCTTTTTTTGTGGCATCCTTATTTGGATTTGTTATCAAGGTAATGCTGGCTTTGTAAAATGTGTTTGGAAGAGTTCCCCCCTCTTCTATTTTTGGAAGAGTTTGAGAAGGGTTGGTATTAATTCTTCTTTGAATGTTTTGTAGAATTTACCAATGAAGCCATCTGGTCCTGGAATTTTGTTTGTTGGCTTTGATTATTGACTCAATCTCCTTGCCAGTAATTGATCTCTTAGAGATCTCTTTAGATTTTCTATTTTTGTTTTTCTGTTTTTCTGTTTTTATTTTTCTGTTTAAACATGATACTTTTGGTAGGAGGTATGTTTCTAGGAATTTCTCCATTTCTACCAGGTTATTCAGTTTGTTGTTGTATAATTGTTCATAGTAGTTTCTTATGTCTCTTTGTATTTCTGTGTTACTAGTTGTAACATCTCGTCTTTCATTTCTGATTTATTTGAGTCCTCTCACTTTTTCTTAGGGAATCTAACTACAAGGTTGTCAATTTTGTTTATCTTTTCATTGATTTTTCTATTGTCTTTTTAGTCTTTGTTTCATTTATTTCTGCTCTAACTTTTGTTATTCTCTTCTACTAACTTTGGGCTTCATTTGTTCTTTTTCTAATTCCTTGAAGTGTAAAGTTAGGTGGTTGATTTGAGCCTTCTTTTGTTTCTTGAAGTAGATATTTATTGCTATGAACTTCCCTCTCAGAATTGCTTTTCCTGTATTCCATAAATTTTGGTATGTTATTTTTCCATTTTTGTTTGTCTCAGGTTTTTTTTTTTAAATTTCTCTCTTGATTTCTTTATTGAACTATTGGTTATTCAGTAGCATGTTGTTTAATTTCCACATGCTTATAAATTTTCTATTTTTCTTTTTATAATTGATTTCTAGCTTCACACGTTTGTGGTTCAGTACCCACAAATCAGTCTATGTGATACACCAGATTAACAAAATGAAAGATAAAAGTCGTATGATCATCTTGGGGTGTCTGGGTTGACCCAGTTGGTTAAATGTCCAACTTGATTTTAGTTTAGGTCATGATCTCATGGTTGTGGGATCAACCCCTTGTCAGACTCACGTGGTAGGTGTGGAACCTAGCCTAGCTAGGTTCTCTCTTTCCGTTTCTGCTCTTTCTCCCCATAAAGAAATCATATGATCATCTCAATAGATACAGAACAAGCATTTGACAAAATTCAACATCCATCTATGATTAAAAACTCTCAACAAAGCAGGTATAGAGGGAATGTACCTCAACATAATAAAGGCTATATATGACAGACCCACAACTAACATCATACTTAACTGCGAAAAGCTGGAAGCTTTCCCTCTAAAATCAGAAATAAGACAAAGATCCACTGTCACCACTTTTATTCAACATGGTATTGGAAGTTCTAAGCAGACATGTAGGCAAGAAAAAGAAGTAAAAGGCATCCATATTGGAAAGGGAGGAGTAAAACTGTCACTATTTGTAGATGACATGATACTATATAAAGAAAACCCTGAAGATTCCATCAAAAAACTATTAGAACTAATAAATGAATTCAGTAAATTTGCAGGATACAGTATTAGTATGTAGAAGCCTGTTGCATTTCTTTACACTAATAATGAATTATCAGAAAGAGAAATTAATAAAATAATTCCATTTATAGTTGCATCAGAAAGAATAAAACATGTATGAATAAGTATAACCAAGGAGGTGAAAGACCTGTGTATTGAAAACTACAAGACATTAATGAAAGACCTTGAAGAAGACGCAAATAAATGGAAAGATATTCCATTATTATGGGTTGGAAGAATTTCTATTGTAAAATGTCTCTACTACACAAAGTAATCTACAGTTCAGTGAAATTTCTATCAAAATTCCAATGGCGTTTTTCAAAGAAATAAAAGAAACAAGCCTAAAATTTGTATGTAACTACAAAGACCCTGAATAACCAAAATAATCGTGAGAAAGAACAAAGCCAGAGGTGCCACATTCCCTGATTTTAAACTATATTACAAAGCTGTAGTGATCAAAATCATATCATATTGGCATAAAAACAGACACATAAATCAATGGAACAGAATAGAGATCCCAGAAATAAGCCCATCCTTATATGGTCAGTTAACTTACAACAGAGGAGTTAAGAATGTACAATGGGGAAAGGACAGTTTCTTTAATAAATGGTTTTGGGAAAACTGGACTGCTATACACCAAAGAATGAAACACCTGGGTGGCTCAGTTGGTTGAGCATCTGACTCTTGATCTCATTTTGGGTCTTGATCTCAGGGTTATGTGTTTGAGCCCTGTGCTGGGCTTCATCCCCAGTGTGGAGCCTACTTTAAAAAGAAAAAAAAAAGGAAAGAAAGAGAGAGAGAGAAAGAAAGAAAGAAAATATCTTACACCATACACAAAAACTAACTCAAAATGGATTAAAAGCTTGAACATAAGATGTGAAACCATAAAATTCCTAGAAGAAAAGATAGATCCTTGACATTGGTTTTAGGAATGATTTTTGGAATCTGATAGCAAAGGCAACAAAAGCAAAAGCAAAAATAAATGATTGTGACTATATCAAGCTAAAAAGCTTATGCACAGGAAAGAAAACCATTAACAAAAGTACAGGACAATGTACTGAATGAGAGAAAATAATTATAAATCATACATCTGATGAAAGACGAATAACCAAAATATAGAGAGAACTCATACTACTTAAGAGCAAAAACCAAGCCATCCAATTAAAAAATGGGCAGAAGTTCTGAATAGACTTTATTTAACAGAATCCATACATATGGCCAAGAATTACATGAAAGATGCTCAACATCATTAATCAGTAGGAGAATGCAGGAGGAGTTAAGATGTTGGAGTAGTAGGGGGACGTGGAGCTTGCACACTGCTAGATCAACATGGAATCATTTTGATCAACTAGGAAATCCACCTGAGAGTTAAGAAAACAATGCAAAATTGGAGAGAGAGAATGTGGCAGATGCACAGGTCAGCCGCTGTGAATTGGGGGAGAGAAAAGCAAAGGTGCCGTGAAGGGAAGGGAACCCTTTTCATGGAGTGAAGTCCAGGAGAAAGGGAGAGAGCAGGAGAGAAAGTGGCATGTATGGTTTGCACAATGTGTTGCAGTGAGGGGATCCCCTGGGTTGCACTGGGAGAGATTGCTCCGCTTCTTGGAGTACATTTGGAAGAGAGCATTTTATCTCTCCAAGAACAAAGGGCCCTGTAGCAGCCATCGAGCAGCCATTCAGCAGGGGACAGAGGGGCGTACAAAGGGCAGATAACCTGGTCGCAACTTTTCACTGTGTGTTTAAATAGATTCCTGCCACCATGCACACCATGCAAGTGCTTTTCTGGGACAGAATTGTACCTGGTGTGCCAGCGGGCTCCCTTCTGTGGGAGAGGAATGGGTCTGCGCCTTGCTGGACCCTTTAAGATTTGGAGTTTTAAATCCAGCCACCAGCCAGTAATAAAAGTGAACTGTGGTGCCGCATGCCACGACAGGTTGAGGGCAGCGATC
>PITA01000021.1:49371-191763 GCA_004023965.1 Spilogale gracilis
CTGGGTGGCTCAGTTGGTTAAGCCACTGCCTTCGGCTCAGGTCATGATCCTGGAGACCCGGGATCGAGTCCCACATCGGGCTGCCTGCTCGGCGGGAAGCCTGCTTCTCCCTCTTTCACTCCCCCTGCTTGTGTTCCCTCTCTGGCTGTGTTTCTCTCTGTCAAATAAATAAAATCTTTAAAAAAAAAAAAAAAAAAAATAGTTTTGGGGGCACCTGGATGGCTCAGTAGGTTAAAGCCTCTGCCTTCAGCTCAGGTCATGATCTCAGGGTCCTGTGATCGAGGCCTGCATCGGGCTCTCTGCTCGACGGGGAGCCTGTTTCCTCCTCTCTCTCTGCCTGCCTCTCTGCCTACTTGTGATCTCTCTCTCTGTCAAATTAATAAATAAAATCTTTAAAAAAAATAGTTTTGGAAAAAATAAGTAAAAATAAATTTATTATGTTGTAGCAGAATGCATCTTCAGTGGAATTGTGTAGTTGAATCAATACCATCAAGAACTGGCCGTATGCTGCTAATGTTCTGTCGCATATTTGAACTGGTCATAAAGACGTATTTAATAGTTCAAGAAGAGGAATAATTAGAATATTTCCAATTAGAAGGACACCTGTTTCATTAAGAAATGGTCTCTCTCATTGTTACAGATAGCAAATGCTTTCTAAAGTGTTGTGTAAATATCTTTAAAATCAAAGAGTAGCTGAATATTTAGAAAATCTTTTAAAGTAGTAGATAGTTCATGTGTGAAGATACCTAATGCAAAGTCTGATTATTTCTCAGACTGTTACAGCATAAATCTGTCTTAGCAATGGAGTAGGATTTCCTAATAATGTTTTCAAATATTTGTATTCCATGTGGATTTTATGATTCATAACCTGGATTATCATCAGTACTCTGTCTTGCATTCCTGGCACATGATGACCACTGATTGAAACGCTATTGTATTCCTTACTGGAATTGGCTCCTTTCCGCAGTGGAGAAGCATCTGTTCCGCAGACCTTTTTCTATAAAGTATCAACATGTTTTTCTTCTGCTTTTCTTTTGTGAGGAATAACAGAGTATGTATAAATTAAGTATAACTCTGGAAAAACACATTAAATAACTGTTTTATTGTAAAAATGCTAAAAGTACCACATGAAATTTTAGTAATAATCTGAAATATCAACAGTTTCAGAGTTAATGATTTTTTTTAAAGGAAAAAGTGTTGCTGAAAAGTTTTTACGACCATCACCAAGTTATTAGTGTTCAAGTCTTCAAATTTCATATAAACTAGTGCTTATTCCATTTGTACTTTATTAATTACTGTTTGGATGCCACCTCTCATTAGTGAATTGAGTCCTCTGTTTTTTGCATTGCTTTTTGTTTTTTACTGCCAATTTGTAAATTAGATTAGCATCCCTTAGCAAAGTGGCTATGCAAGTGAAAATAATATGCTGTAAAAGCAAACCCTTCCACACTTGGTTCAATGTTTTTATAATTTTATAGACTGCCTGAGCCAGTTGTATGAATCCAGAGGGGCAATCCTCATTATCCCTTATAGATTCAACTCTAAAATGGCATATAGGAGGACTAGAAGGATTATTTCACACCAACCAAATGGAATGTTTCTTGTTAAGTTTAATTGTCACAGCACTGAATCTTACAAGGATAAGAGACAAATGACTCACACATACAAAAATAGAGTTAGTGTTTTGGGAATTAAGCTGGTTGCAACCATGATAAAATATTAAAGTAGCAGTCAATTTTTAATAGAAATTTTTTCTATTTAGTTCTGTTCTATTCAAATTTTTTTTTTTTAAAGAAAATCAGCTTTCCCTTTTCCTCCTCAGTGGGGTTTACTAGAGAGAATAAATTCCAGTTTTGGGTTTTTTTTTTTTTTTGAAGCTTTTGGACCAAGTACAAATTAGTTTATATATGTGTATGTCAGTTTTTTTCTCTTAACTTAGCAAAATGAAACATGCTGCAGCTAACCTGTAATATAAATTCAGCCAGACTTAAGAAATGCTGTAAATAATTAAAAAGTCTTATTAAATTAGAAATTAGATCTTGGGCTTTAGAATCAAAGTGACCTAGGTAGAATCCTTACTCCTCTACGTATTTGTTGCATGACCCTAGAGAAATTATTAAACTCATTTGAGCTTCAGGTTCATCATATGCACAGTGGAGTTAATAATATATCCCAGGATTAATAAGAGGATTAAATGGGAGTATCCTACAAAAAGTCTTTATCATAGTGCTTCTAACTCACTGTTTTTATAATTATTAGAAAAATAATCAACTAATAATTCTAGTTAATAGCATTATTTTCCCTCTCAAAGTTTTGTTTCTTTCTTTTTTAAAATATTTATTTATCAGAGAAAGCGAGAGAGCCCAAGCAGGGGGAGCAGCAGGCAGAGGGAGAAGCAGGCTCCTCGCTGAGCAAGGAGCCCAATGCGGGACTCGATCCCAGGAATCTGGGATCATGACCTGAGCTGAAGGCAGATGCTTAACCAACTGAGCCACCTCACAGAGTTTCTTCAATAGCCATTCTATATTTTAAAATAGTACATTAGTTTAAATAAAATTCTACTCTAGAACCTGACATAACATCATCCTTTAGTACTGTGTTTTGATACTACTTCATAATAAGGGCTTTAACATTAGTCTAATAGCTTATGTAATAAGAACAGGCCTTGTACTGGATTCCAGGAATATAACTGTTAAGATTTGGTTACTGCCCTTGCAGATTTTGGAATGTAATGGGAGATTTGGACAAGTCAAGTGCAAGTGTATAGACGATCACAGTATTGTGTAGTAAGCATATGAATGGCATCATCACGAGGCGCCATGACAGTACAGAATATGGCAACTAATTCAGTCTTGGGGTACCTGAGCCAAGAAGGGATGGCTGAGTGTAGTTCTGTTAAAGAAAGAAGTTATAATATAAATATAATATAATAATATAAAGTTATATATATATAATATAATATAAAATTCACCCAAATTTATGTATATGTGTTACATATATAGTATGTATCCTTTAAGACCTAATTGAAGGGCAGCCTCCTCTGTGAGGCTTTCTTCATTTGTTATATATAGGCAGAGTTAGGCTCTATTCTTGGTAGGCTCTATTCTTGGTACTTGCATTGTACTTTGCCAGTACTTTTCTCATAGTACTTAACAAAATGCCTTAGAATTTATTGTTCACATGTCAGTTTCTGTTAGATACCAGACTCCTTAACAAACCAAAATGGAACAAAACTGTTTCTTACTTATCTTTGTATTTCCGATGCTTGGCTCACTCCTTGACATATTATAAATTTACAATAAATGCTTATTGAATGAGTTAATAAGTGAAACTGTAAGTGGATCCATTCGTTAAATAAATTTTTAGTAAGTACCTATTATGTTCCAGGTGTTTGAAGCATTGGAGATTGATCAGTGAAAAAGAAGCCTTTGCCTTCATCAAACCATTCTAATGGTAGAGAATGGCAGGTTATAGGCTATGAAGAACACAGAATGATAAAAGATTGTTGGAGACTTTGATTTTAGCTTGGTCAGAAAACGTCTCACTAAGGTGGTTACATCTAAGTGGAGACTTGAGATAAGTAAAGGGCAAAGCTGTCTGGTGGAAGAGCATTCCAAGTTGAGAGATTAGCCAATTTAAAGGCTCGAAGAGGAACATGCTTAGAATGCTCAGGAAACAGCCACAGGGAGGTCAGCATTGCTGGGACTTGGTGAGTGAGAAGGAATGTGATAGGAGATAGGCTTGGCAGATATTACTGAGCCAGATCACATTTGGCTGAGAAAGAATTTGGATTTTATTCTAAGTGTGATAAGAAGCCAAATGCAGGGTTTTGAGCGGGAGAATAACATGATGTGATTGACTTATCTTTTGAAAGAATCAGTCTGCCTATTGTTTGGGAGACTAAAGTGGGAAAGAGTGGAAACCTTGAAAACTGTGCAGAGGTGGTTTTCTTTAAGTAGTTTTTAATAGTTTATATTCTTTAACAGTGTATTAGTTTACATATATAGCTTATATATTTTAACACTTTTAATAGCTGTTTTTAATAATATATATAAGAGAAGATGGTGGGTTTTCACTAGGATGGACCAAATAATTTGTGTAAGACCCTTTGGGAATAGGAGCTGGTGATATAAGCTGTTAGAATTAAAAGCCTGTACCTCTAGCTTAAGCATTCAAGTAGATCAAAATTTAAATGTAAGTAAGGTACATGCCTTTAGTGGAGTAATGGACTAAGAAATATCAGAACTGGTTTCTTATATCCAGCTTTGTTTTTAAATGGGTATATGTCCTTGGAGAAGTCTCTTACTTTCTATGAGCCTCATTTTTTTCATATACCAAATGAGGTGTTGAATTATTATTGGTTCATGATTTTATAGTTCTTTGAAAAAGTAAATATATAATGAATGCTTACTGTATACAGAATATCAAATGAAACACTTGAGTAGCTTCAGAGGTACTCTAAGACATTCTTATATATAAGATACTTACATTTATAAAAGACTTTACAAAACAGTTATTCACAGTATGAGATCATAAATTTAAATGCAGGAGTATGTGATGCAGATTATAAATTCTAAAGAAGTTTGGAAAAGGGGATAATTAATAAAGACTGAAGTAACTATGAAGGTAATAGATACTTGATCTGGGACTATACCATTTAGTTAAAATGGATAGAGAGGAAAGAGCATTCTGGGTAGAGAAGGAGACATAAAGAGGAAGTCTTAATGACATGGCCTGGCATGGTTTATAGCAGCTGGAGATTCAGTCAAGGTCAGCCTGACTAAACTGGAGGATATGTGAACAATGGGAAAATAAGATTAGCCAGATAAAATAAGGTAATATAGAAGACATTAAAATCTAGGCAGAAATGCTTAACTTTTAATGCAGGCAAGAACTGAGGCCATTAGAGATTGCAGTAGGATATTATGAGACAGTAATATTCAAGAAAGCTTGGTATGCTATATGGACTTTAAAGAAAGTATGAAACCACTTTTTTCCTGGTAATATGTAGGCATTTTGTGTGTCTTTTCTCATTTAATCATCATAACTCCAGTGAAAGAAACTAAAATCTAGAGAGTTTAAATAGCTTGTCTAAAGGTCTCGTATCTATTAAGTGATTTGAGCCAGGATTTGAACTAATATCTGTCTGATTCTAGAAGGTCAGGGTGGGAGAGACTGTTTAGTCAGGAAGCTTTTCCTATATTCACCCAAGTATGATGTAATCAGAAATTACTCAGTAGCAGGAGGAATGAAAAAGAAGAAGTGGAGCTGGGAGAGAGATTCCTGAGGAAGAACTTGCTCACTGATTGAATATGGGGAATCAAAGAGAGAATAAACCTAACAAGACCTGTTGACTCTTTACTCTCGGGTAGCTAATGAAGATTTCTGTGCTTTATCATAGTTTTTGGGGATTAGGGCAGAAAGGAGAGACTAAAAAGGTGGATGAAATGATATCTGATTTGGGAATGTTGAGCATTTTAATAAGTAAAGTCAGAAGATTTCAGGATTTGGGAGTCCAACATGTTACATAGTCGAAGTGTAAGAATGAAGAGATTTTCTGAAAGAGACTCATGAAAGAAGCACAAAAGACTTTGAGAGATATTGCTGACTTCATCATGCAGCTTTAGGAAGAGGAAGGGCTATCAAACGGCTGAGAACAATATGGATGTTCCTGTTCTCTGTATTTGTATTTAACCTCTTTCAGAATTAGTTTTTTTTTTTTTTTTTTAAGATTTTATTTATTTAACAGAGAAACACAACCATAGAGGGAACACAAGCAGGGAGGAGTGAGCGAGGGAGAGGCAGACCTCATGCTGAGCAGGGAGTCTCATACGGGGCTCGATCCCAGGTCTTTGGGATGATGACCCGAGCAGAAGGCAGACACTCAATGACTGAGCCACCCAGGCACCCAAGAATTAGGCTTTGCTTGTTTGTTTCTACTTAAAGTGGAATAGATACAAATGAATTTCACTGCATGATCAAGTTTTTCCAAATAACAGATTTTTTTGTCTCTCAAACAGAATTTGTTAGTTTATTTTTATGGCCTGTTTCAGTTTATCTTTGATGAACATTCTAAAGAGCAATTTTTTGTTCATATTTCTATTACTGATTTGATCCTTTTGTGAATTTACATTTAAAAACTAATGGCTAGGATATAACAAAAGCAATAAACAGCAACTTAAGATACACAGGCAACAAAAGAAAGATAAATTCAACTTCATCAAAATTAAAAACTTTTGTGCACCAAAGGAATCATCAAAAAGTGAAAAGACAATCTACAAATGGCAACAAATATTTGCAAATCATATATCTTCTAAGGTATTAATAATATCCACAATATATAATGATCTCCTGCAACTCAACAACAAAAAGCAGTCTGTATGAAAAATGGGCAGAGGACGTGAATATACATTTCTCCAAAGAAGATATATGAATGGTCAGTAAGCACATGAAATGGTGCACAGCATCACTACTCATTAGGGTTGTGCAAATCAAACCACAGTGAAATACCACATATCCACTAGGTTGGCTGCTATGAAAAAAAAAAAAACAAAAACGGAAAAGAACAAGTGTCAGTGAAGAAGTGGAGAAAATGGAACTCTGTGCACTGTTTGTGGGAGCATAAAGTGGTGTAGCAACTGTGGAAAACACCTTGGCGATTTCTCAAGAAATGAAAAAAAGAATTAACGTATGGTACAGAATTGCACTTCAAAGCATAGACCCAAAAGAATTGAAAACAGGGACTCAGATACTTGTACACCAGTGTTGATAGCAGCAGCATTCATAATAACCAAAAGGTGTCAACAACCTAGTGTTCATCAATAAGTGAATGGGTAAACAAATGTCAGGGGTGTGTGTGTGTGTGATGAAGTATTTTTCAGTCTTAAAAAGGAATGAAATTCTGACACATGCTACAACATGGATGAACTGGGAAGACATTGCGCTAAATAAAATAAGCCAGACACAAGGACCCGTATATTGCTTGATTCTACTAATGTGAAGTACCTACAATAAACATATTCATCATAACAGAAAACAGAGAAGAAGGTTACCAGAGATTGGGGGATGGGAAGAATGAAGAGCATTTTTTAATGGGCACAGAGTTTCTGTTTGAAATAATGGGAAAGTTCTGGAAATGGATGTTGGTGATGACTGCATTAATACTGTGAATGTACTTAATTCCACAGAACTGTATGTTGAAAAATTACTAAAATTTGGTAAATTTTTTGTTATATATTTATCATTATTTCAACAAAAAAGCCAACGACATTTGTACAAAGTTATGTAGACGTTATGGCTGTTAGAATAGTGCCGGCATATTCCGTCTTTATCATGGTCTCTTATATTTGCCTTGTCACCATATTATCTGTTTTGCATTTGTTGATAAGTTACCTTCCCTAATCTCTGTTTTACTTTTTTTAGTTTAAATTCAGTTAACATGTAGTGTACTGTTAGTTTCAGAGGTAGAGTTCAGTGATTCATCAGGCTTATGAAACATCCAGTGTTCATTACATCATGTACCCTCCTTAATGTCCATCACCCATTATCCCCCTTCCCTCCAGCAAGCCTCAGTTTGTTTCCTATGATTAAGAGTCTCTTATGGTTTTGTCTCCCTTTCTGGTTTCATCTTTTATTTTTCCCTCCCTTCTGTTATGATCCTGTTTTACTTTCTTAAATTCCACATATGAGTAAAATCATATGATAATTGTCTTTCTCTGATCGGCTTATTTCACTTAGCATAATACCCTCTAGTGTTCTCCGTGTTGTTGCCACATGGGAAGATTTCAGTTTTTTGATGGCTGAGTAGTATTCCATCACACACACACACACCACACACATACACACACACACCCCACTTCTTCCTTATCCATTCATCTATCAGTGGACATCTGGGCTCTTTCCGTAGTTTGGCTGTTGTGGACATTGCTGCTATAAACATTTGGGTGCACGTGCCCCTTTAGATCACTACATTTCAATCTTTAAGGTAAATACATAGTAGTGCGATTGCTGCTGGGTCAGAGGGTAGCTCTATTTTCAACTTTCTTTCTTTTTTTTTAAGATTTTATTTATTTGACAGAGAGAAACACAGCCAGAGTGGGAACACAACCAGGGGTAGTGAGAGAGGGAGAAGCAGGCTTCCCACTGAGCAGGGAGCCCAATGTGGGACTCGATCCCGGGTCTCCGGGAACATGACCTGAGCTGAAGACAGTTGCTTAACCAACTGAGCCACCCAAGCGCCCCTATTTTCAACTTTTTGAGGAATCTCTATACTGTTTTCCGGAGTGACTGCACCAGCTTGCATTCCCACCAACAATGTAGGAGGGTTCCGCTTTCTCTGCATCCTTGCCATCAACTGTCATTTCCTGACTTGTTAATTTTAGCAATTCTGACTGGTGTGAAGTGGTATCTCATGTTTGTTTTGATTTGTTTATCCCTGATGCTAAGTGATATTGAGCATTTTTTCAAGTGTCTGTTGGCAATTTGGATGTCTTCTTTGGAGAAATGTTTGTTCATGACTTTTGCCCATGTCTTGATTATTAATCTTTATTTAAAAAAACAACTAGCTGCCTTCTATTTCACCAACAATTTCTGTACTTGAGGTTTAATTACTTAAAAGTCCAGATTATTTTGGAGAACTTTGGTTCTTATGATAACATTTGTATGTGTGTCTTTATATTAAAATTATAATAGTATTTTTCATTATTAAAAGTAAAAATGTTTTTATATTAAACTATAAAATGTTTATATAAAATTTAGAGGGGGATGGGCAAAATGGGTGAAAGGGAGTAGAAGGTACAAGTTTTCAGTTGTGGAATAAAAAAGTCATGGAAATGAAAGTGTAGCACAGAGAATATAGCCAATGGTATTGTAATAGTGTTGTATGGTGAGAGATGGTAGCTACACTTATGGTAAGCATAGCATAATCTAGAAAGATGTTGGATCACTATGTTGTACGCTTGAAACTCGTGTAACATTGTGTGTCAGCTATACTTCAATTAAAAAGTATAATATGCTTGTCATGTTGTTAAGAATGAAGAAGTCTAGCTGTCTTAGAAAAGTCTTCCTTCATTGCAGTATTTTTGCTTGCAGGACGAAGATGAGCTGGATTCCCACACCATGGTAAAGACTAGCACAGAGAGTGTGGGCACGATGAAAGCCACAAGCACGATGAGTGAAGGGGCCCAGACCATGATTGAACATAATAGCACAATGTTAGAATCTGACTTGGGGACCATGGTTATAAACAGTGAAGATGAAGAAGAAGAAGATGGAACTATGAAAAGTATGTGGCTTTTTCCTGTTGAGTATTAATTTTCTATTTTAAAAGGACACTTCTATCAAAACCAGGCTAGTTCTGTCTTACTTTTTAAGTGAGTTGTGGACAATTTTGCTTCTGGGCATTATTTAACAGTAAAAAAAAAAGTATGGGCATAAATTAAAAAAAAAAATTTTAGTATAGCTGAAAGCAGCACATCTCTAACTTAGGGTTATCGAACTTTTTTCTCTTAAAAGATGCTAACCCATAATTTAATTCGTAAAGTATTTTAGAGATAAAAAGATAGCATTCTTAACATTTACTTTTCCAATAAAAAAGTGAACATAAAATTCTGTTCCAGTAAATACAACATCATATTATTTCATGTTGTCTAAATTATCAGCTAAGTGGCAGGTGATAGGGGGTGCAAGCCAAAGAGAAGAAATAAGGGCCTTGTTGGGAAGGGAAGAAACACTAGAAAGAGGATCAAGAGACAGGGATACTCCTGGAGAAAATTCAGTTCATTGCCTATTTACTACTGCTTGTCATGTATGAGGCACCGTGTCAAGCTTGCCTAGAGGGGATAAAATGACAATTAAAACATTCTCCCTGGGGGCACCTGGGTGGCTCATTCATTGAGCGTTTGGCTTCGGCTCGGAGTGCCATGTCGGGCTCTCCACTGGGCAGAAAGCCTGCTTCTCCCTTTCTCACTCCCCCTGCTTGTATTCCTTCTCTGGCTGTGTTTTTCTCTCTCTCTCCATATACACACATACATATATATATGTATGTGTGTATATATATATATATAATAAGTAATAAAAATAATAATAAATAACAAAATAAGTAAAATTTAATAAATGATAGGTACATAAATAATAAAGCAAGAAAGAAGACCTTAAAAAAATTCTCTCTGATCTCTTTTGCTCACAGAGTGATGAATACAGAGATACTTACACAGACTAGCATTTCTTTTTGGATATACATATATATAGCTTTTTAAAAAAGATTTTGCTTATTTGACAGAGAGATCACAAGTAGGCAGAGAGAGAGGAGGAAGCAGGCTCCCTGCTGAGCAGAGAGCCTGATGCAGGCCTCGATCCCAGGACCCTGAGATCATGACCTGAGCCGAAGGCAGAGGCTTTTAACCCACTGAGCCACCCAGATGCCCTATATATAGCTTTTTAAAGATTGCAGCTAACAAGGTAGGACATTGTGATTTCACAGTTATAGGCAAAAGCAGATTTATTACGTATTGATGTCCTCTGACCTTCCTCTTCCCCCCACTACCCTAGTCACGTGTGGTCAGTGTCAAAGTCTAAGCACTAGGCTGTTTTCCACTACAGAGCACTGCTTCAAAATGGCACAAAAGCAGTAATGCATGATTTCTTGTATTATAGAGCCTAGAAGGTTTTATTCAGGGATTTGCTTTTGCTATAAAATGAAAATAGGAAGCAGTTTCCTCTGCGACATTTCTGTTTTCTTTTAGCTACTCCCCCCAAGAGGCTGACTAGGAAGTCTTACCTCATGGCTTTAAGCCATTTGTTCACTGCTCTTGCTTTCTTCACATTTCCTAGTACATACGGTGCATTATTTTTGTATACTTTGAAAGGGGGGGGGGGTCATGAAGCTCAAAATGCAAGCAGATTCCTGGGTGGGAACTGGGAAAAGGATATGAATTTATTTTTAATCTCCCACAACTGGTGAGTCTCCTGAGTCTTTGCCCTGGAAAGCAGCCTGAAACATGTATCCCTAGCTAGGCTTCTGACTACAGTAGGCATTTTGCATCCAGAACATGCCTACCCAACTCTATTGGATGGTCTTGGAGCCTCCAAAGCCAGCTAGTGTTAGGGTCTAAGTTATGTGCCTGTAGATCAAAAAGGCTCTGTGATTAGACAGTTTACAACATATTACCCATCAGCATGGAGTATCACTTTTCCATAGCTGATAAAATTCTTCTAGTCAAGCCCTGTAATTCTTAGTAGACCAGTTAGATGACCATTGAATGCTTTTTTGTATCCTCTAAAGAGCTACTGATCTCCCTACAAAACTACATAAACAACTTTTTCTGTGTAGGCACATAATGGAACATCAACATATCATCAGTGGTTATTAAAAATGAGTTTTTATACAGTCTAATTCATGTTGGATTATATTTCAAGGGTGAGATATGTGATGATGATTTATCAGATATCATGCTTTAACAATATAGTTGCAGATTTCCACATATTTTTTATAGTGAGTTTTAGCTTTGACAGCCACAGAGATCATTCAGTATGTTATAATTTTATGCCCTAAATAGGATATTTTTTGGCCACAGAGATTTTACTGAAAGCTCATTTTTAAGTTGAGCAGATAGTGGCTTATATACTTGCATTTGTTTATGTGCTTTAGCAAATTTTAAATCCCATGAGCCAACTTTCCATGTATTTTAAGTGTCTGCAATTTAGACATCTGGGACTTATGTGTTCCCCCAAATCTAATCAAGTGATGTTAGTGTAACCTGCAGGGTTATTCATACTGTAATATAGCGATAGTAAAGAATATAAAGAAGTTATTGAGGCAGAACTTACTTTCCCTGAAACCACATAATTAGTTTCAGGTTTTTTTTCATGATCTAAATCTTCTTTAAAACTTCTTATATTTAAAAAAAAAACTATTTAGATTAGTCGGTATGAATGATCTGGTTATGTCACACCAAAGCCCCATTTGCTAATGTATCTTTAGCATTTTTGTCCCCTCCCCCAAATTACAGCAGTATATTATTTTTAATTTTCTAAAATCTCTACAGTGTTATATTGTGTGCTGAAGATCCTGATTTCCATAACCTTTTCCATTGGAGTCTCAAATGAATTATCATATTCTTGTCAGTTTAAATTATGTTTGCATACTCTTTTATACCTTTATTCATGAAGCTCAAAATTATGGACCTGTTTGCCTTAACTTCTGAAAAGTGTGGTGATATGACTGTAGGAAGCAAAGTTATTAAAAGATCTTTTGAAGGGACATAGAGAAAAGTGACAAAGAATGTTTAAAATTTGCTCTCTTTTTTAAAAAAAGTGGGCATGAGGGCATGTCCCCAGAAGAACTCTGCAGACCTGTTTTCAGCAGCTGTGGCATTGCATTCAGCCTTCCTCTCCCACTGTTCCCACTCACATCCTGCTGAGGCCTTCTCAGAGCTCAGGGATGTCCAGGCTTCTGCATGGCAACCTAGGTCTTCACACTCTGACACCAGAGTCAGATAGGTCTCTCTGTCCTTATATATGGTGCTTTTATCCATTTGGAATTATGAATGTTTGGCAGTAGGTATAAGCAGGTTGGGAAATCAACATTTGGGACTTCCCATTCTGAAGGAGTAAATGAGGAAGGTCAAGAATCCATTGTTATCACATTTATGAGATAGTAGATTGTTTCTTTGGGAGTGGCTCCTGGGACAGTGGAGAAGACTAGTGTCTTTTACCTTGTTCAGCTTAGATCTACAAAAGTTCTGTTTTCTGTGCTGGAACTTTCTGGTCTTACAGAGGTGGAGCTGGATTGGTAGTGCTAGTTGCCCAGAGGGGAAACTATCTCTCTTGGTATCTGAGGAAGGGCCACACTCTCCAGTCAGGTTAGAGATTGTTTCATGGCTTTAGCAGCTCCCTCATTCATAGCCTTAGCCTTAACTTCTCTGCCCTATTCTCTTTCTCTTTTTCCCTCCTGGCAAAATGGGACTGTGGGGCAGTCTGTTTGTTCATCTTCTGTGCATCTTCACCACGGCTGCCGAGTGCTGATGGAGGCAATCTCAGATCTGTACAGATGAGGATCACCACTTGGGCCCTCAACTTTCCTATTGGCCTCTGTTTCTCACCCTTAGCTCTTTCTCCTACAAAGTGGCTCTTTTAGACCTTCACAAAATTTCTACCTGCCACTTCTCTCAGTTTCAGTCAAAGACCTTGCTTTCTGCTTCATAGAAGAAAATTAACCATTATCATGTGAAAATGTAAAGAAGCTCTATAGGTGTTTTAGACATAGACTTTGGTATAAGATAGAAAAATTAAGTTGTCCTTAACTCCTCTTTCTTCCTCACCCCTCACTGAATGAACACCATCTCATGAGTTCCGTCTCCTGATATCTCTGTCCTCTTCCTACCGTCTCTGCTTGCATTTCTCTAGTGTAGATCCTCATAGTCTCTCACGTGAAAAGTTTCCTAATTGATCCCCTGCCTCCATTGTTGGCTCGGGTACTCCTCACAGATTCAACATCTCTTTCTTCTGCTTTATGGCTTTCCAGCGACTCCCCACTGCTCTTAATTTAAAGCCCAACAGTGGTTGGACACTCTGGTGACTGCTAACCTTTCTGGTCTCATGGCTCATTGTTCTTGTACAGCCTTCTTCTGGCTCCTCAACTCTTAAAATGCTCTTTCATTTTGTGAAATGTTTTTTGTTCTGCCCAGTCCCTCTGTTTGGATTGCTGATTCCTTGGCTAATTCATATTCATCCTCTTAGGCTCAGTTAAAGGGTTGCTCCCCTTACTGACCCAGGTTGGGGGTGTCGGCCCTCCCATAGACCGCCACCTCACTTCATGCTGCTCTGAATAGCAATTGTCATACTGTATTCTCATTGCTTATTTCTCTGTGATTATCTGTTTACTCTCCACTGTATTGCCAATGCTTAATTGAATATCCAGCACAGTAGTAAAAGTTCATCAAATATTTTCTGACCAAATGATGCAGTGTAGTGAAAAGACCATGGGATTTTAAAGTCAGGCCACATTTAATTGTGTTCATCTTTTCTGAATTTCAGTGACGTGTATTTGTTCCTCTGTTTTTTGTGTCTGTGTTTGTATGCGTGTGAGTGTGAATTAATTTAGGTAAATCCCTAAGACACCTAGCAGAATAAGTCATCGGTAAGGGATAATCTCCATCTTCTCAGTCTGTCAGTTTGGTCTCCCAATCACTTGGAAAGCTGGGGCATCTGGAGAGCCTGACCCTGCTTCTCGCACAGTGAGGGAGGCCTGGTCTTCCTGGGGCTGCACATGCTGAGCCATTGTACTCAGTGGCTCTGTCCTTGTCCTTCCGAAGGCAGACTCTTGCTCCCACCTTCCCCTGCCTCCTCCGAGACCTTGCTCCATCTCTAGTTACTCAGTAAGACAGCCATAGGGATTCTATAGAGAATAGTGAATGACCTCCAAAATGACCAATTTGAATGGCAAGATGAGGAAATGCTAAGGGAGCACTTTAGCTGATCTGATTATCTCCTAGGTAGGAGTAAGATTGGTAATGCATGTTGAGATAACTTGCAAGTGGGGGAACTGTATTACACTGGTTGTGAAATTTAATGTCTCTCTGAGAAAAATGGGAAGAAGTACCACAGAAGCATGGAATGGGCCAACACTGTGTTTAGGACTTTGCGTACATGATCTCATTGACCCCCCCCCCCCCCAAAGACCCTGTAGGGGAGCGCTGTTACTATCATTTGACCCTAAGGAAGCTGAGAGTTGGCAATGTGAAGTGACTGGTCCAAGGCCTCACAGCAAGTAAGTGATGGAACCAGTCTGTAGACCCAGGTTTGGCCCCCAAATCATATCAGTCCTCAGGGGCTGGTGAATTTGACATCCCTCTTGGGCAGGAGTCCACAACATCTATGAATCTTTTAGGAAAGGAGACCTGGATTGTTTTAACTCCACATAGGTTGCTGGGAACAAATCATATCGGAATATTATTTCCCTTTTTAGATAGCATTGCTAAGCTTCTAGCTCAGAGGAAGTGCTGGGTTTGGATATTGTGTTTTAGGAGTTTGATAAAGTATTTGACAAGGTCTCCGAAGAGATCCTTGTAGACACTGTAGTATGAAGCAGCTGATAGTTCTAGGAGGGTTGAATGGTTAGACCTGAAGAGGCTTATGTCAGTCAGGGTTGATTGGAGGAAACAAACTGCTCTAGGTGTTGTAAACACAAAGAGATTTACATGAGAGATGGAAATATTAACAAAATCAGTGGAAAGGTTGCGGGAGAGGGCTGTGTAGACTAGGCCTCTAGGAATGACTCCTACATCCAAAAAGTGACCCCGCATGGGACCTACTACTATTGCTGTGATCAAGGAGGCAGTGGGTGCAGAGGCTGCCTGTTGCTCTTCCAGGATGCGAAGGCATCCAGCGCACCTGCCCCGGGGAGGTTGGTGTCTGGATGCTGGCGTGCTGCTGTGAGACCCTCCCAGCTTTATAACTGCACTTGCTGGAGGCTCATGGCCTCTGCCTCACTCATGAAATAGTGCACTTATTCAAGATAATGTGCAGGGAGTTCTGGGAAATGCAGTGCTTAGCTCTCCAGAGGCAATGCAGCGGTGGCAAAATTTCAGTCAGCCGTAGTGTTAAATCATAAATTGTCAACGAGAAGATTTCTCATTGATGCTTTAGGGCTTAGGCCTCAGACTTGGCTAGGCTCAACATTTTTACAGAAACTTGGATGAAGCTATAGAATGAAAGTCTGTTAGAATCGGAAATTACACGAAGTGGAGCCACATGAAAATACATTCTAAGACACCATCAGGATTCTCCGAAATCTCCACAGGCTGGAGCAGTGGCTTGATTTACAAGATAAATCCTGCTCCTGAGTCCATGTAACTAACCTCACAAGTGTCCATCCAGCAGGAGCCCTTCAGTGATGCTGGTTCTGCAGACCAGAGTAGGACCTGGGCAGCTCTAAAGAATAAAAAATCAAAACAACAAAGCTGTACAAGGACTTCTGAGGTACTGATGATCATTTTTAGAACAAGGAAATAGGCAGCTTCACTCCGCTCTTAGTGCCTAGAACTTACCTGGAGTGTTTAGGAAGGGTAGAGACACAGTGGAGCATATTCAGCAGAGAGTAAGCCAGATGGTAAAGGAAAATGGAGGCCATGCCGTGTTAAGAATGGGTGCAGGAGGACACCTGGGTGGCTCGGTCCGTTAAGTGTCCAACTCTTGATCTCAGCTCAGGTCTTGGTCTCAGGGTGGTGAGTTTGAGCGTTGGGCTCCACTGGGTGTGGAGTCTACTTAAAAAAAGAAAAGGCTGGATAGAGGAATAACTGGTCATGTTTAGGTTTTACATTTTTTATTTATATTAACCTTTCATAACCTGTTAATCAATGAGTAAATATTGGATTAAGTGATTGTAGCTGAATACATATTTTTAAAATGTCTTTTTTTCATATACCCATAATACATAGTGACTTTTAAAATATATCACAGTTTATTGTTTCATTTTGGACAGTCCATTTATGTATTTTACTTAATTACCAAGAGAAAGAAAATTAGGTTCTGCTTCAGATTTTTAGGAGTTTATCCTGGAAAAAGGTTCTAGATTGATTTTAAAAGGATTTATAAGAGATGCCAAGAAGGGAAGACTGACCATTGAGTGTTCCTGCTCCCTCATTCACCTAATGTCCATAGATGAAATTGTGAGAGACCATTTGCTCTGAGCAACAACATCATATCCCATTCTTTACTTAGTGACATCTTTTCTCCAAGCTCTGCTTCAGTTCCTTTCCTTCCTTCTTCCTCCCCAAACCTGTTTTAGGGAAAGTATCAGATATGTAGTTATAAAATGATTAATAATGCTTTATGTTCATGAGTTTTCCCCCCCAAATTACAGAGCTTTGGGCCAAAGGAATAAATTGCTAAGGATGGAATTTGATTGCCAAGAAACAATTAACTAGTGTAGCAGAGTATGTAGAGGAAATCCCATTCCCACATCAAGATCTTACCATTCTTTCATGAAAAACTGCTATATGCATCTTTAACTGTTAAGATTGATCTAGCGCATGATGTAGCAATAAAGGTGATAACAGTAAACTACAGCTCCCTCCTCCAGCTGAGTGCAAATACCCATAATGATACTGGGTAGCGAGCAGGCCTTGGTTTTCCTTTATAGAGTTACAAAATGTCCAGCTGATGTGTGGCTGCAGTGGTTTGGAGTTAGTTACCTGTGGGTACTGACTACATTTTGCCCTTCCGTGTGCTCTTGGTCCATGGAATGTGGAATGTTTAATGATGTGTGATCCAGCTTGGACCTCTTAGTATAGGTATTTTGGTCATAGGATACCTCTTTTACTAGCAGAAGCACTGACAAGCATGTAAACAGTAGGAGTCTTCCCTGTACAAATGAAAATCTGTCTGTCTTGTAAAGGCCTCTGAAGAAAGGGTTTCCATAGATACACAGTGTCCATTACAATGGCCATTACTCACACAGGAAATCATCCCTTTTACTTAACTGAAATCCTTGGGCTTCAGTCTGTCTATTTCCCTTTATTCTGCCCTCATTGAAGATGGAAAACAGCTGGCCACTATTTTCTATGGAAGAATCCTTCATATACACTTGGATGCTTATTAAATTGTATCTTCAAACTTTTTTTGGCTGAACAATTTCAGTCCTTTTAATCTTTGTGCAGGTATTATTTTCTAAGCTTTTAATCTTTTTTATGAATAGCCTCTGCATCTTCTCCATGCTGTCTGTATCCTCCTTTGTTTTAAATCAGTCTGATGAAGTTAAGAAAAAGCTGATGTCCATAGCTTCTGTATTAACATCCTGGTTTTTGTATGTGTTCGCCATACTCTTGGCAACAAATTAAAGGACAGATTTCCAAGATCATTAATCAGGTGGAACACCCACATCTTAAGATATTTTTAGAAGAACAAATTAGGTAATATTCATAAATCCCTTTGATGTTGAAATATCTTATGCTAAAGTTGTGATTAATTGTTGTTTCATTCCCTATACTTAAGTGTCTGTGTCATAATAATGTTAAGAAATTAAAAATTAAGCAAATTATATTTTGTTAAAGTATTTTAGAAATTCCTTTCTGTATTTAAATTTCCATGAAGGCATTTTACCTGTTGAGAAGACATGTGCAAATTAAGAAAGTTAATGACTAATTGTGGGTAGACTAGCATATTTGCTCAAGGTATTACATTCACACAATTTAGTTTTCTTGCACATGTTCTGGGGAATGTGTGAAAGAGAAGGAAAACAATTTTTTTCTTTAAAATCTCAAATGCACAAAGAGATTGAGCGGTGATTATTTTATTCTTTATTGCTACAGAATTTTTAGTTCCACAATAAGTAGTTGAAGGATTTGGGGCCAAAATTGAGGAACGAGGTCATTTGAAACATTAAATTTATTATTAAAATAAAAATATATTTTTATAAGCTAAGGTCAGAATTCAGCTGCAACTAGAGAAACTGTTGTCAGTTTACTGTGATTATTTTTTCTGTGTTTAAAAAAAGTATTTGCTATAGCAACCATAATCACATAAGACAGAGCTCACAACCCTGAGACTTAGTGCTTCACTCCTCTGTTGAAGGACCTACTATTTCTTTTTTCCTTTTTAAAGAAATACATTGTAAGTCAGAAATGTCATCCTGTCTGTCCCACACCTCTGTGAACATGCATCTCCATGGAGACGCCATTGCACGCTGTGGGCATGTGTTCGACGCTGTGTAGTTAGATGTTACTGGGCAATTACGGCTGCCCCCACCCCATAACTTTTAAAACAAACCTAACCTATTTTTGTCCTAGAAATTGTAAAAAGTGGTTTTTAAAATTTTCTTTACATATAAGTAAGATGTTCTAAATGTTAATACTTTTTTAAATTAAACAATGGAAAATATTTGGAACTATTAAGCACAAACATTTGAGTAAAAAATTATATATCAGCATATCTTGTTATAAAATCATCCAAAGAGAAAAAATCTAATGGAATAGACTGCCTTCTTTTATTTAAGTTGGGTGTTAGACCTTTGTTACTGTCTGTGGCAATGTTTATTTCTAACTTAGGAAAGGGTTGGTTTCCAAAACTTTGAATGTGGAGCCCGGCAGGCATTTTACCATAGGTTTTTAGGCCAGCCTGTTAAAGACACGTAAAATTATGATGTATCTGAAATGCAGTGAAAATTAAGCTGCTGTGTAGTATAGTAGATTTTAAGTTTCAAATTGAGGTATTCCTGTCATAAAACTGAAGATTGCTGTTCCTACCGCTTCCTTTGTCCTCTACTTGGAAATAGAAGAATATCAGTTAGGGACTGAATTTGGCTGTATGTACCTGATAACCCAAATAATAGTGGTTTCAATAAAATAGGACTAGTTTCTTTTCTCATTTAACAAGAAATCCAAAAACAGAGTGTCCTGCATTGGTAGAGTGATTTCACGCTGTCATCAGAGATCCTTTCTATGACACCATCTTTGAGGTATTAATCTTCCCTTGTCCTCCTTACGGAATAACTGCTAAATCTTCAGCCATCGAGTCTGCATTCCAGGCGGAGGAGAGCAAGAAGAAACAGGGAGGGGTAGAACTCAAGAAAAGAGAGCTTTCCCAGAAATCCTCTTCTTTTGTGTTATTGGCCAGAATTGTATTACCTGGCCATTCCTCTCCTCAAAGAAGGATCTACAGATACTAGGTAGGCAGATTTTTCACTTTGAGACAACGGGACACTATGGTTGGCTCATATGTCTTGAGGGTAGAAGCTCCTGATCAAGACACGCTTAGGACCAGCACAGGACTATTGGAAATGTATAAGTGTAGATTCCCAGAATCAGATTTCTTGGTGATTTTTTTTTTTTTCTTTTGGCCTGTCTCCCCCCTTTATTGTCACTACTCATTTCTGACCATGCTTTTATTCTTCTGACTCAGTGCAGACAAGAATACTGTCTGGCTTTAATTCTTTTTCCTTACTCTGCATCTGTAAAAGAAGTGCCTACCAGCCCATCTTACTTTTTGCTGTGAAGGTTTTTATAACAGTTTTCCCCCACTTTATTCTCTGTATTGGAAAAGCAACTTCAGAGATTTTATTTTTCTCCACCCCTTTCCTGTGCATGTTGCTGTTCTTAAAATGTAGGCCATTTTAGAGTAGCTACTCTATAAATATTAGTTTCCAATAAGAAAAGATTAATCCTGTATTTACTCAGATACAGTATGAATTAAGAGTCACTAGTATATCCAAAGATCCCTGACTGTTTCAGTGTAGCACCAGGACATTGGTGAAGGTTCTGGGATGAAGAGTTTCATATCATACCTCCTATTGAGGAGGCAACAAGGAAGGCTATCTAGAGTCTCTATGATGAAGCCAGTGTTGACTGGAGGGAAGGGGACCAAGAGCAGTGTGCGCCTGGCCTGGTGGGGGAGCCAGGAGGAGCAGGCATCAAGGAGTGCTATTTTCCTCAGTGGATTCATGATGTCATGATATGTTTTATGTTTTGTTTTTTTTCTCAAAGCAACTTCATATATGAAATTGATGTTTTAAAGAATGCTATCTAGAAGTTTGCTTCAATGAAACATTCTTTGTATCTGTCACATGCAGTTAGTAATTATAATCCTCATAGATTTCTTACTGTCCCAGGAAATAGTTCCCAGTGAAACTATTTTTACTCTCCCTGATTCTGATTTTACTATATAAACATTGATAGCCCTGTCTAGTACCAAATGTCAAAGTTATGAGAACTTTGTGCGTGGAACCCATCGTAAGACTAGCTGGTTCAAATAAGAACTTACAACACAAATAAATAATCCTGTTACAAAATTATTCTTAAAAGAAAAAAAGAAAAGAATATTGAGCAAAAAAGATTTTATTTGAGGGAATATCTTTCTTCCCTCAATCATTTGATTTACTTAGTTATTTTATAGAAAATTTATTGAGCTATATTTTCTATTCTCATAAAAAGGACACAGGTGGAGAATAAATGAGGTTAAATTCCCAGATTTATTTTGTAATAAAAAGGTGCCATAGGAACCAAATTTCAATTCTGAAGATTGAAAGAGATGTCTTTTATGATGAGGCCCAGACATGAATTGAGGGTTCTTAAAATTTGTTGAAAATGTTATAGGAATGTATATGTCCCATCCAAATGTCAGTAATTTAACCTTGTCAGATTAACCAATTTTTTTTTAAAGATTTTATTTATTTATTTGACAGAGATCACAAGTAGGCATAGAGGCAGGCAGAGAGAGAGGAGGAAGCAGGCTCCCTGCTGAGCAGAGAGCCCGATGCGGGCCTCGATCCCAGGACCCTGAGATCGTGACCTAAGCTGAAGGCAGAGGCTTTAACCCACTGAGCCACCGAGGCACGCAAACCAATTTATTTTTTAAGAGTAGGAGATTTTAAGGAAGAAAGTTGAAGATAAAGTATCATAAATACAAAATCTTTATATTACATGTACCGATCACTAAAATATACCCTTTCTCCCATATTCTGTTCATTTTTAACATACCACTAGCATCTGCTCTAAAGGCAGCTTCGGCTATTATACACTGAATTCTTTTCTCATGGATTTGGTATTTGAGATATGAGAGTATTCTATATCCTGAAAGTTTTTCTATGAATTTTTATGTTTTCTACTATCCTAATTTTGATAGAATGCCTCAGTATCTTTCCAGGGAGTTCCTTTTAGGTCCCAGATGTCTTGTCACAGTTAATGCCTTCTAAAGCCTGAGCAGCTCTAATTAGAGGATGAATCTTCAGATAAACAGTTTTTTTTTTTTTCCACTAACACATGTATATTCTGAATATTGGATTCATTCTGACTTTACTGGGATAGATCATTCTAAAAATTGTAGTAACAATAATTTCTCAAATTTATTATTGCCAATACACAGTTGCTAGTAATGAAATACTAACAGCCTCTACTGATTCAAAAGTAATGCTGTTGAAAAGCTGCATACCATCTCATTAGCTCTTCCTTATGCCATCGATGTTGAACATCTGGATGGATAATCAAAAGGACTCACTGATGATCATACTTATCTTATTTGTGAAATTATTTGGGTAAAGGATTTGGGTTTCAGCATTAGGGAACTTACAGTTTAATGAAAAGGTAAACTGAAAAACATATATAAAAGACATAATTCATAGGCTGAAAATAAAAAATAAACATTACTTTTACTAATAATTCTTGTTTGCTTACATTGTATCATAATGACTCACCTGAACAGGTATTAAGTTCAACCACCAAAACACCTGTGAGAAAATGAAAACGACCTCTGTGTAGGTATTAAAAAATAAGATCACTTGCAAATAAAGATCTGCAGATGTATAGAGAAAAACTTGGTTAACTTAAAAGAATAGTTACCTTAGAAACATAGCAGTGGGGTCTTGAGATATTTGAGCAACCCATGTTCATTGCAGCATTATTCACAATCGTCAAAAGCTAGAAGCAACTCAGGTGTTTATTGCCAGATGAATGGATAAACTAAATGTGACATATACATACAATGGAATATTATTTAGCTTAAAAAGGAAGAGAATTCTTTTTTTTTTTCTTAAAGATTTTATTTATTTGACAGAAACACAGGGAGAGAGGGAACACAAGCAGGGGGAGTGAGGGAGAAGCAGACCTCCTGCTGAGTAGGGAGCCTGATCTGGGGCTCGATCCCCGTTCTCCGGGATCATGACCTGAGCCGAAGGCAGTTGCTTAACCAACTGAGCCACCCAAGCACCCCTCTTTTTTTTTTTTTTATTATGTTAATCCCCATACAGTGCATCATCAGTTTTTGATGTAGCATTCCAAGATTCATTGTTTACGTATAATACCCTTCACCCGGGCTCACCCATCCCCCCACCCTGCCTCCTCTCTAAAACCCTCAGTTTGTTTCTCAGAGTCCACAGTCTCATAGTTCCCACTTCATTTTTCCCTCCTTCTGATGTCCTCCATGCCATTCCTTATGTTCCACAAGTAAGTAAAACCAACACATGGCTACAACATGGATGAACCTTAAGGACATTGAGCTTTAGAACTTAGCTTTGGCTTTAGAACTAGTAGGTTTGAGGTAACAATAACTCACCTCAGGTTGAGGAGCCAGTAGTAAGCAGCAGGGAAGTCAGAGATACAACTTAAAAGTTAGAAATAAAAACTTGGTTTTCTGACTTAAAAAAATATGTTAGAACTCTAGAAACAGAACTTAAAAACGTGAGAGTTAGGAGCCAGATATAGGTATGGTAGGTGAAACCATGGGAGTCCAGGATGAGATGGAATCAGCTAGAAAGACTAGAAGGAAGACATATAAGATAAATCTGGGTAAGTCCTTATAACTTCTTTAGTTTATTGTGGTACACAATGAGAATAACAATGCAGGCTTATATATTTGCAACTAAACACTTAGGCTTTAAAATTTTACTTCATTTGACAAATTTCAAATACACTGAAATGATTTTTAATAAAATTATGATTTTCTTGCCAAAATTCTGAAGTGTTTCTACAATCTAAGAGTGTTATATATATTATAGATCTCTGCCTCATCATAAGTTGAATTCTCACATGGCCTGGCTATTTTTGTTTTTTCATTATTTCATTTTCCTTTGTTATTCATTAAATTGACAGTGTTGGCCTTGAATCTGATCAGTGCAAATGTATTGCTGAATAAAAAAAAATTCATACTTCAACAAGAGCCATACTTCTTTAAATATAAGAATTTATACCCTCCCTGTGTTCTTTGTTTACCCAAGGAAACGCAACTTCACCGCAAGTACAAAGACCGTCTTTCATGGACTACTTTGATAAACAGGACTTCAAGAATAAGAGTCATGAAAACTGTAATCAAAACATGCATGAACCCTTCCCTATGTCCAAAAATGTTTTTCCTGATAACTGGAAAGTTCCTCAAGATGGAGACTTTGATTTTGTAAGTACATTTTAATTCTTCCATTTGTGTTTTATCCCTCTTCATTTTCATGTCACATTGAGAAGCACAGTTTGTGTCTTTATAAAATTTGGACTGTGTATCAATATTCAGCACACACCTATATATATGGGTAGGGGAATGGTGAAGCTGTAGTTGGCTTATAGACAGGCACTTGCAGAGAAATGTACGTAATTGCAGAGCCCAAATTTAGAGAAATGTGTCACTCTTTAAAATGACAACTGTGTCAAAAAAATTTTTTAAGTAATGCAAATATGAGGTACTCTAACAGTCAGTAAATTCAGTTTCCAAAATAAATGATGCAGAGGTATTTATGACACAGACTTTGAGACATTTGCCTCAACTTTGAAAGTTAATTGAATTAGTTTCTACTTGAGTAAGTGTTAATTCCACTTGGCTTGTCAGAAATAATAGTCCTGTTGTATATTTAGTTAGCATATAGATTTCAATATGAAAATGTACCTTATTGCTTCTTTGTGATATTCCTTATTATTCATTTCTTTTAAAGAAATGTGTATAATATAAGTGTACAGTTCTGAAGCAACTATTTCCACATATTGAGGGAGTGAATTCTCAAAATGAGTTCTTTGATGGAGTAGAAGTTTTTTGAGGTGAATTTTTACTTCAGCATGTTTTAAATAATGTCACTTTTACTTGTTCTGTAAGGTTTTTCCACATAAAATAACGACAATCCTTTCTAGCTATATGTATTAATAAATACATTTATTTATAAGTAAATAGAATTTTACATATATATATCTTTAAAATTTTTTGATAACAGTCAGCCATTTTGCTTTGTCAGCATGCCTCTGAATGCTTTGGGATTATAAATATTTTTTAAATTGAATAGATTTCTCCTAAATATTGTGATTATTTGCACTTTTAAATAATCAGATACTGAAGTTTCAAAACCTATCCCCAGTATAGTTAGTACGAATTGCTAACAAATATTAACAATGGTACAAGTTTGCCTGAAAACATTAATTATAACTTATATTTATTTTTGTTTTTTTCAATTTGAAGTTAGATATTAGGAAATAAAATCTGTAGTTCTGGTAAGATTTCATTTTAAGCAGTCTACTTTTTAAAAAATCATAAATTATTTAGAATGCTGATATTCAAGCTTTAAATCATTCATGAACATGATGAATTATGAAAAGTGTTTAGCATCAAAGGACTCTGTCTTGTCTCACTTGGAATAAATCTTAATAGCCTTTGGGAAACAGTTTGAAATGAGCTATAAAGTAATGAATAAGTTATCTTGGTTAAGAAAGAGCAAATAAAATGATTTAATTCTGTTTCAGTTAGTCTTTGCTACCACCCCCAAAACTTAGTGGCTTAAAATAGCAACTTTTTATTTGTTCACAATTTTGGGGGCAAGCATTGTGACTAAGTTCAGCTGAGTGATTTTTCTGCTGGTCTCACCTGGGGTCTTTGAGGTGGCTGTAATCATCATAAGTTCAACTGGATCTGAGTGATCTCTCTAAAATTACTTCACTCTTATGTCTGGCAGTGGTGCCCACACTAGGCTAGGCCATATGATGCTATCAGGAAAGCCTGGAATTTTTATGTGGCAGCAGCAACATTCCTGGAGGGTAGCAGAAGAAGTTGTAAGGCTTCCTCAGACCTATCCCTAGAACCTGCACAGTGTCCATTAATAATAGCATCAGAAAGAATGAATACTTAGGAAGAATCTTAACCAAGGAGGTGAAAGACTTAAACACTGAAAACTACAAAGGATTGCTGAAATAAATTAGACACTGATACATAGAAAGGTATTTCATGTTCATGGCTTACAAGATTTAATATTGTTAAGATATCAGTATTGTCCAAAGCAATCTATAGGTTTAGTGTGATCTCTGTCAAAATCCCAGTGACACTTTTTTTTTTTTTTCAGAAATAGAAAAATCCATCCTAAAGTTCACATGGAATTTCAGGGCACTCAAATAGTCAAAAAACTCTTGAAAAGGAGAAATGAAGTTGGAGGTTCCATACTTAACTGATTTCAAAACTTACTACAAAGCTACAATAATCAAAACAAGGCAGACATGTAGACCAATGGTGTAGACTAGAGAGCCCAGAGTTAAACTGTCCGATCTATAGTCAAATGATTTTTGACAAGAGTACCAGTGGGGAAAGGATAGCCTTGGCAATAAATGATGGTGAGAAAACTGGATAGCCACATGCAAAAGAATGAGGTATAAAAATTAACTCAAAATGAATCAAAGATCCAAAAATAAGAACTAAAACTGTAAAACTCTTAGAAGAAAACATAGGAGAATCTTTATGACATTGGATTTGGCAGTGATTTCTTGGGTATGACCCTGAAAGCACAGGGAACAACAGCCACTAAAACTAGGTAAACTGGGCTATATTAATATGTCTGTGCACCTAGGCATACTGTCAGTAGAGTGCACAGGCAACCCATGGAATGGGAGAAAACATTTGCAGATCACATACCTGACAAGGGATTAACATTCAGGACATAAAGAACTACTACCACTCAACAGCAGAAAAACAAACAACCAAGTTAAAAAATGAGTAAGACTCAAATGCTTTTCCAAAGAAGATACCCAAGTGGCCAGCAAACAAAAAAAACCACTCAGTATCACTAGTCATTAGGGAATGCAAATCAAAAAACCACAGTGAGATTCCACTTCACACTCATCAAGACGGATATTGTATAGACAGAGAAAGAGAGAGCAAGTAAGTGTTGGTGAGAATACAGAGAAAGTGGAGCCCTTCCTTAGGCACTGCAGATGGGAATGTAAAATGGTTCACCTGATGTGGAAAACATTATGGCATTCCTCACAAAAACTCAACATTACCATGTGATCCAGCAATTTCACTTCTGAGAATATACTCAAAAGAAGTGGAAGCAGGGAGTTGAACAGAGATTTGTGCATTCATGTGCATAGCAACATTATTCATGACAGTCAAAAGGTGGAAGTAAACATTGTACTAGAAATTGTCATAATTAAAATCCAATAGATATTAGAATATTGAGTTTAGGAAATTGGAGATCATTTGTCATCTTAGTAAAGAACATTTCAGTACCCTGCTTTTTAAATTTTCACACATAGGGCTTTTGACATGTAGCTTTCCACTGTCACTTTTAGGATCATTCTGGTTTTGTGAATTAGAGCATTGAGTTTCCAATGGCTGGTTCCTAGAAGTAAACTTTTGGTAACATGGCAAGCCAACAGATTTTGGAGTCCTTCTATCCAAAAACTCCAAAATTTGTTGACAACATTAAAGTAATTTAACAAATGTTCTACTCTCTGCTTTGGATTGTACTGGGCACTATAGGTAAATTAATTTATAGAGTTAAGATATAAATTACTTCTAACCCAGAGCCGTAATTCAAGTATCATGTAGTTTTGCATAAGCGGGGACTTAGTAAAGGCTAGAGTACTTTGTGAAATTACATTGCAGAAGGGGACTGTAAGCATTGAAAGATGGCTAACAGAAGGAGGGAAGGCAGGCGCTACAAAGAATGATGTGTGTAGTAAAACATTTAGAGGTAGGAAACCACAAGGTGTATTGGATCAAAATGAACTTGGGACTGTCAAGTTCATTTGGAATGATGTGATAAATAAAGTGGAAAGGTAGGTCTTTCTAGCTCAGATGGTCGAAGCCTTGCGTGGAAGATTGTAAAGTCTGAATTTTTATTTCCTAGACAGTAGAAAATCAGTGAAGGTGTTTAAGTTGGAGAGTGATATGATGAAAGTGTTCTAGAATATTGATCTCAATGGTAGCTTGCAGGATTGACCGATAGGAAAAGACAAGAGGTCAGGGAAATCAGTTACATGAAAGCAGGCTTGAGATTAATATGGTAATAAAGTAGAAAGGGAACAACAAAAACAGGAGTAAGTGTAGGAGAAATTAGAAAAGATTAAAAAACAGAAATAGCTGTCTTACCAGATTAAAGAATATGCTTTTGGTTAAAGTGAGGATCTGGATAGTAGAAGGTGAAGTTTAAAAGTGGGAAAATGCCGTCACAGTAGGAAAGAGGCTTTAAGACGTCATGACCTCATCAGTTTGTGCAGAATTGTTTCGTTTCTGTTGTATACAGGACATGTAGCCTTAAAAGGGGAGTTGGGGCGGGGCAGGGACAGAGTTACTAGAGCAGTTCTTTCTTCTCCATCATTTATGCACCTGTCAGCTGGAACTGCTCAGCCCTCTCATCAGTTTGAGGAAAGTGGAAAATGTTGTCACAGCTACTGAGGGGAATGTAAATGTGTAGAAAGAGGAGATGAATAAAGGAAGGATTACCAGGGGATGAATAAAGAATTGCTTGGAGTCTGGTGAATGTGGTAGGAGACAAGAAGAGTGTGTGAGAGGGGCTAAAGGACTAGGAAAATAGGAGGCAAAGGCGGGACAAAGTGGAAGGGGTTTGGTGGAATCCTTTGCTTACAAAGTAAGGAAATGAACTCAAAGCAAAGACAGATTTCCACTTAAAACACCAGCTGGTAATGATAAGAGAAATCTGGTCTTATTCATCCCATCATACATTAGATATAGAGTGTTACAAAAATGTGACTCATCAAAATATAAAGTGTGCTAAGGTTTGCGTGTTTATCTTCCCTTTTTATGATGTGTCTCAAGGCTACCCTCCAAAAGACCTGGAGTTTTATATGGTTCCTACGTCTATTAAGTAGAAGTTGCTTAAAACAACCCAAAGTTGTTTGACCATGTATCCAGCACATAGAAGGCTTATCCTTGTGCTTTGAGGAAAATAGGTTTCAAGAAAGAAAAATCAAAGAGAACACTTCATTGTCTTTTGTAGTATTCAGAGCAGATTGCTAAAGGATACAACTTACTCAGAGAGGTACTTGCTAGACAGATGTGCAGGGTAGGTCGGAAGCGTTGTTTATCTTAAGCCTGTATGTAACATAATTTGTATATTTTCTTTAAGCATTTATCTTTTGGATTTTCTGTGAACTGTTGTTTCATGTCTGTGTTCCTGGATGTAATGAGATGATCGGAGTATGAATTTATGATTTCACCAATTTGGAGGTAGTACAAAGAGAGGATAAACTGTATTTAGGCTAATTGAACCAGTTATTTTAACTCTCCTAAAAAATATTCTGTTTATAAAGGGTGTGCCTATGAAGATTCCTAAAACAAATGTAAAAGGCGAGTCTGTTTATTATAGCACTAGTCTGATGTTTCAGTTTTTGTTAGAATTATTTCCGAACAGCCTTAGCATCCAGATTGTTTAGTGTTAAATAGAGAGCGTGTAGATCATGTTTTACAGAAATTACAGTATCATACTTAAATAGATATATTTTGGGTAACGTAAAGATTTTGGAATAAGAACAAAAACTTTAAAAGCCATCTGTTAACCTACTGTATTGGTTCCAATTTTTAAAAACGAAAAAAATTGGATTGACAATAATTACAGAGTATAAGAGGGATTAGGTAAATCAGCCATTTTTTGGTCTTTGACTCAACTGAGATATAAGTTAACCTTTCTTGATTACGATGATTCTTAAATATTTATTCCATTTGTGTTGTTCTTTTGAGCTAATAGACACAAGAATCATCCAGAACAGCACTAGAGAAAAAGTCTCAATAATGGTAGCAGAGTGGGGGGAAGAAGTCCTCCCTTCCAAGTAGAAACTTGCCTCAGACTTCCCTAAGTGTTTTACACTGGTTCCTGGGCTGGTAAGTTTGTGTTGTAGGGGAACAGATAGTGTTTACAAACAAAGACCTCCTCGCTGCTGCCAGACGCAGAAAGCAGCCAACCCAGAGAAGGGGCTCCCGGAGCCGCTTGTGTGCATTTTAGCAATCGCCCCTTGGTCGGGAGAAATGTTTCTTTCTCAGGACCTTTTCACCCTCCTACAGCAGCAGGCAGTTAGATAGGGTAAACAAGGGGAGCCAGAGGTGGCCTAACAAGAGCCCGTGCAGATGCTTGTGACAGCCCCTTGGAAAGCCGTCAGCGACACCAGCCCTGTCAACAGCCTGGAGGTGAAGACTGAAGCCGGCTGCATCCCCAGTTTTTACCAGAGGAGTAGCCTGGTGTCATCTGCTCCATCTTTTCAGAGAGATGTTGGCGAGATGTTTCCCTCGTAGTGGACTCCTTAGTCAAAGAACCTCTTGTCCTCTTCAGTCCCTAGTTGTGTGGACTGCGGAAACCACTTCAGTTGAATGAAGTATTTAAGCATATTGTCATCGATTAGCTTTGCATTAATTAAGTGATTATTGTCAAGTATTTCCAGATGTTTGCAGGAGTATTAACAAAGTATGAAAAGATAACTGTAGATATGGCAGATTTATTTCTTCTGGGGTAAAGAAGAAATAAACACAGACTCTCAAGTGTTTTCGTGGAGTGCCCTGGATAAGAGTTTATGATTACAGGTGTACATGTGGCATGAACTTGAGTGTATGTGGCACATTGTGCTTTCACGACTCACTCCTTCCTTGTAGAGCCAACAGGAAATTAAAATTAATGAGAAACCTGCACTTTGAAATACTTGAAGAATTCTTGACTATTTCAGTCCCTTGCCAGCTCACGAAATCTGTGCTGGCAGTCGTGTCCAACAGATGGTGTGGCTTGCGCACAGTTCTATCATGTGATTGGCTGGGTCCCTGTAGGATTTTTACAAGAGTTTGACCATCAGTATCCTGAGGCATTTCAGACAGTCATAACCTTTGTTTTGAAAGGAGAGTGGCCTTCTTAAAAGATAGGTGTTTGTATACAGGTAGGAATAAAATGGTAATAGTTAATTAGTCACTGGGCAATTAAACGGAATTTAATTGATTCTTGGTAGCTAAAATCAAGGAAAACTTTAGTGTCTCTGAACTCCAACATTGGTTTCTCAGTATAATTTAGTCCATTTAGCCATCTTAGGTAGAATGAGCATTTTGCTTCCTTTTTCCCAAATATGCTCTTTAAAACTTCCATAAGTTCAGAAAATGTTATTTAGTGATTGAATCATGGTAAAGTCTACTAGAACATTAAGCTAATTCTGCTTATTTAGATAATTAATACCTTAAGTTAAAACAGACTATATCATCATTTCCTTTACAAATTAAAGTGAGCAGGCCTGTGCTTACTAGATTAATTAAGAGAGAGAGTGCAGGTGCACTGTGTGGTTTCCTGTCATCGTGTTGGAATTTATTAAGATGTTTAAAGCACATGGCAAAAAGAGAAATGGCTTACCAAGAAGAGTTCTAACAAGCATAAACTTTCCTCATAGTGATTTGTTCTTTTTAAAGTGTTATTTATTTAGAAGATCATGCTGAAAAATTGGCTACTTTACATTCTGAAACAAAGATATTATACTCCAGGCATAGGTTATGGCTAATCTTGATGGCCAAAGAAGTTATTTTGACTATATGGGCTTTCTGTTCATAACCTCATTTTGAATGTTTGGTCAATAAGCAGTGGGGACTATTGGGATCATTACATCAAAAGAGATGTTAAGAACCAATCGTGGCATTTAGGATCAAGTGAACAATGTAATTTATCACCTTTTAATTTAAGACTGGTGTCCTGTAGTGTTTACTTTTTAAACCATTAGATTTCAAATAAGTTGTTAGGACTAACTGAAGTTACTAGTAATATATATGTCAGGTTGTGTTGGTAGTAAACAAGTTGTTTTTTACTTTAACTGACTTAAATGACATTTCTGTAAATCTGAAATTGTTTTTTTACTTCAATACTTAATTCAGATTTTCAGAATATACATGGTAGCTTAGTGTCAGAACCCTTTACACAAGTAGCTTTCATCATACTTCCCAACATAATCTTTCACAGTTAAAAGAGTACTGTTATTTTTGCGTTTATTAGATTTGTTGGCCTAGTTAAACTAATAATGACACCATTCTGTCCCATGCTGACATTAGGTTGGCAACTTTTTCCTCTAGTACTTCTCACTCATTAAAATAGAAAAGTTTCCTTAGGTTGGATTCATTATGTTGGAAGACCTTCCAATAGACAGTAGGTTTTGTTTTGTTTTGTATTTTTAAATTCAAAACCTAGTTGTCTCGGTGGCGCCTGGGTGGCTCAGTTGGTTAAGCGACTGCCTTCGGCTCAGGTCATGATCCCTGAAACCCTGGGAACGAGCCCCACATCAGGCTCCCTGCTCAGTGCGAGGCCTGCTTCTCCCTCTCTCACTCGCCCTGCTTGTGTTCCCTCTCTAGCTGTGTTTCTCTCTGTCAAATAAATAGATAAATCTTTAAAAAAACAAAACAAAACAAAACAAAAAACCTAGTTGTCTTGATTTAAAACCAAACTAGTTTTGGTTCATAATTTTACCTATCAATAGCAGAAAAATCTTCTTGCTGTAAATATAGATAAATCTTAAGGAGATAAATGAAAGAGGGTATCAAACTAATATATAGTAGCAGATAAAAGAATTTGGAAAACATATCTTAATTTCATTACTTTATTTTGAAGAGAAATTTTTCATGGTTCTTAATAAAGGACCTATTTTTTCTTTATGAATTAAGTAATAGTACATGTTTAATTTGATATACAGCATACAACAATATAATTGAAGTTATTGTTAATTATTAAGGTGTCTTACAAAAGGCTCAGTAACCTGGATTAGAGTATCAAGTTGTAATTCTGCAGGCCTTCAGTTTAGTTTTTAACTTTCTGTATTAACAGGAGAATTTATGAAGCTACATAATAGTCAAAGTTACAAATGTATAATGTATAAAAAGCTAATAATCAGCCATGCTTTTTTAGTAACTAGTCAAATGAGAGTCAGTTGTGAATTATTGTTGCTAATGGAAGAAAGATCTAAAAGATCTAATGATTTCAGTGATTACGATTTTTGATGAAAAGAAATTTACATTATTAGAACTTCAGTGATAGTACAAAATTCCTGAAATTGCTTTACTTTTGATTTTAAGCATTTAATCATTCTTGCCCTGACTCGGAATAATGAAAGCTTTCCCTGAGCATATCTATATAAGGCACAATAGAAACAAGATGCAGATGAGTGCCTCCTGGAGTTGCAGAAATCAGTTAATTACAGCTAATATCTGCAAGCAAATCTGTTTTTCCATTTTCCTTTATTATAGCATTATAGAGTCTTATAGAAAAATATTCTTTTAATAGCTGAGTTAAGGAAACTTAACACTCAACCCTTAACAGTCTAGGAGTCAACATTTAACAGCAGCTCTTTAGATATGGTAGAAATTCACCATTTTTGTTGTCTTTTTTTAAGTTTTTATTTAAATTCTAATTAATATACAGTATAATATTAGTTTCAGATGTATGATATAGTGATTCATTGCTTCCATGCAAAACCTAGTGCTCATCACAGGAAGTGCATTCCTTAATCCCCATCACCTGTTTCACCCATCCACCCACCCAGATCCCCTCTGGTCACCATCAGTTTGTTCTCCATAGTTCAGAGTCTGTTTCTTGGTGTGCTTCTCTCTCTTTTATCCTTCCTTCACCCATTTGTTTTACTTCTTAATTCCTCATGTGAGTGAAATTATACTGTATTTGTCTTTCTCAGACTGACTTATTTCACTTAGCATTATACTCTCTGGCTCCATCCATGTTGTTGCAAATGGCAAGATTTCATTCCTTTTGATGGCTGAGTGGTATTCCATTGTATATGTATACCACATCTGCTTTATTCATCCATCAGTTGATAGAAAAGGGGGGTGTTTCCATAATTTGACTGATACAGATAATGTTGCTGTACACATCAGGGTGCAGGTATCCCTTTGAATTAGGATTTTTGTATCCTTTAGGTGAACACTTAGTACAATTGCTGGACTAGAAGGTAGTTCTATTTTTAACTTTTTGAGGAAGCTCCATACTGTCTTCCAGAGTAGCTATACCGGTTTGCATTTGCACCAGAAGTACAAGAGCGTTTCCCTTTCTCCACATCCCACTAACACCTCTTGTTTCTTGTGTTGTTGATTTTAGCAATTCTGCCACATGTGAGGTGATATCTCATTGTAGTTTTGATTTGCATTTCCCTGAGGATGAGAGACCTTGAACATTTTTCATGTGTCTGTTGGCCATCTGTGTGTCTTCTTTGGAAGAATGACTATTCATGTCTTTTGCCCACTTTTTAATTGGATTATTTGGTTTTGGGGTCTTGAATTTTGTAAGTTCTTTATATATTTTAGAGATTAACCTTTTATCAGCTATGTCATTTGCAGATATCTTCTCCCATTCTGTAGGTTGTCTTTTACTTTTGTTGATTGTTTCCTTCACTGTGCAGAAGCTTTTTATTTTGATGAAGTTCTAGTGTTTTATTTTTGCTTTTGTTTTCCTTGCCTCGGGAGACATACCTCAGAAAAGAAATAGCTATGGCTAATGTCAGAGAAGTAACTGCCAGTATTCTTCTCTTCTAGGATTTTTATTTCAGGTCTCACGTTTAGGCCTTTCATCCATTTTGAGAGTGTGTGTGTGTGTGTGTGTGTGTGTGTGTGTGTGTGTGTGTGTGTGTGATCTTGAGTTTCTTTCATGAGTTTTATAGTTGTTAGGGTACAAGTCTTTTACCTTTTCAGTTAGCTTTATTCCTAGGTATCTTACTGGTTTTGGTACAGTTGGAAATGGAATTGCTTAATTTCTCTTTCTGTTAATTCATTGTTGTATTGAGATGCAACAGATTTTTAAAAATTGATTTGTATCCTGTGACTTTACTGACTTTATAAGTTCTAGCAATTTTTTGGTGGAATCTTTGGGGTTTTTTATATATAGTATATCATCAGCAATTAGTGGAAGTTTTACTTCTTCCTTGCTGATTTAGATGCGTTTTTTTTCTTTTTGTTGTCTGGTTGCTGTGGTTAGCTTTTCAGCACTAGGTTAAATCACAGTGGTGAGAGTGGATATCTCTGTTTTGTTGTCAGTTTTTTAAAGCATTTTCCAGAACTTAGTCAACCTGTGAGCTTCCTTCTATATTTTATAAGTTGCTCTCATCTGTGAGGAGTTCTTCCTTATTTAGAATCATGCTACTATTAAATGGGTACTGCACACATGTGACACATATTTGTGTGTCTGTTTAGTTCTGGTTTCCACTGTCTGGAATCCTATAATGAAACTTCAAAAATTATATTCATTTGGCATCTCCAAGATAATACTTTATAATCTGTCTTACTCTATAAACACTGAGTAGGAAGTTTAACTGAAAATAAACAGAATTTGTGCAAAGGACCTTAGAAAAATTCAGGCTAACAATCAGTCATCTCCATTTATGGCTAATTTTGAAAGATTAAAAAAAAAATCACATCCATTTGAAAAGCCAAAGGCTACTTTTAAATGTAATACATAAAGAATTTTTCATCCCAGTGTCTGTTTCATAACTAAAACATTAAAAAATAGTATCATGTATGTCAGTTTTGTTGTTGGTAATAATTTAATGTGTATACTCAGAATTAAATGAATATAGCTGTAATATCACCTTATTTTATAATTTATGAAAAACTTGTTTTATATTAATACTTAATAAGAAAAATAAAACCAGCTTCTAATGGCAGGAGAAGTACTTCTAAGACATTGGGACTTTTCTATTCAGGCTTTGTGTTCTATGTTCAAATACATAATATATTTCTAGGGGAAAGTGGATTATATTCATGTGCCCATGTATTTCCCTGGATCATTGTTAGGAATCTATTGCTTTAAATTCATGATAAATTAAAAATAATAATAGTTCAAGGGAAGACATTCCAGAAACATACTAGTTCATACTTTTACTCAATTTCACATTAATATATCCCCCAGATTTGGCTTCTTATAATTAGGGTAGCATCAGTTTAGCTATCCTTTAAGGGAAAATGTTCTAAAATGCTTAAATATGACTCTATATTCTCTTTCTGATTCTTAGAATAGAAATAATTAAATTTCATTTAATTTTTTGCATCTCTAATGAATGAAAATAATTACAGGTATTATATACAGGTATATCACAGATAGCTACTTCATATTTTTAAAACTAAGTATCTTAACATTGTTATATTTTAAAATTTGCTAGATAGATAAACATTAAATTACTAGATACTGTATCTGGAGTGATTCAAATTCAACACATATGAATAGGCACTGGTCTCTCTAGACTTGATTCATTTATTTAATAGGAACCAATTTTTTAATTAATATTTCCAGAGCATCAGAAAATATTAATAAGGTTAACACTGAGATTAGAACACATTATTTCTGTTTTTTGAGGCCCACTTGGGATTACTTGATTTAATATAAATTAATATATGGGGTTTTCCTCTTAGTTACTATTTTTAGAGTAACATGCCAACACTTAAACCTCTTTTTTAGCTTTTAACCTTTCATTTATTCAGCAAAAGTATTGTAAGAACCCTCTCTGTGCCTTTTTATTTCCCTTTAAAAACTAACCCAGTCAAGGGAACCAGTTGCACAATAACCATGTACTGTGATCTGCTCCTCCCACTTTACTCAGAACAAAGGGCCTCCTACTTTAATTGTATATAGCTGTTAGACTTTAGATCCTAACACAGAGTCAAATCAGATGCATGCAAAATTGAAGCAGACCACTGCTAGTGACTTTATTAAACTTAACAAAGAATTAGTTACTTGTGAAACTAATGCTACATCTTTATATTTACCTTTAGTCTGTTTGGTGTTTGCTATTTGTTCAGATGTGAATTCTGGCTGTAAAAAACTGGATTTCAATATCTTACAGAAATCATTAATGGTTCAGAAGTATACTAGTTCATAATATTATTGAGAGCACCTGTAACTAAATCTTATAACTAGTTAAGATTTATTTACAGTTTAAAGGAAAAAGTCCTCTGCTGTTACAAGGGCTAAAAAAAGGACAGTCTGTGGGTGGGGTTAAGGAACATGGGGCCATTTGGCCTGGTAAAAAATTTGTAATTATTTGCAAAACTGAGTAAGAAATTGCAAGGAGAACAATAGCATACATAACCAACTTTTGAGATAGACAGAAATAGGACTTGCGTATTTGTGGGGTAGCCCTGGATTAGGCATTAAATTGAGTTTGACTGTTAAATAATACTTAAGAGCAGCAAAAGAAAATGGCATCTGGTGTCCCTGGTAATCCTTTCTTCATTATGGAAATTCATTATGTATTAGAATGATAAGTTTCAAAATTATATTCTTTCATTATGCCAGTTTCTGCCCTGATTTTTTTTTTATTTGTGTGTAACCCGAACACCAGTATTGACAAGATTCATTTTATTATTTTTTATTTTTTGTGAGCTTTCTTTCTTTCTTTTTTTTGTTTTTTTTTTTTGTTTTTGGACAGGATTAATTTTAAAGCTTAGTCCTTTTGTTTTTTAAACCTTTCTTTTAAAATTATTCTGTTACCATTTAATAAAATACCCTGATATTGAACCCTATAAAATTTCGAAGTAAAGAACTTATTTTTATTAAATAAGAAGTGACTTGAATAAATGTTAATGAGAAGATATCTTTCAAATAAAAGTTTAGGAAGTGTTAGAAAAGTATTACATTAATTTTTAGGGTTGAGTTTTATTATTCTATAAGTAACATGCGTAGAAAAATAGAATTTTTTATAGTAGAGGCAATACTAATTTTAATATGCAGATAAATTATTTCATATTAATAAACTACTTACAGTTTTATTAAAAGACTATTTGTCAGAGTATGACTGTGTTCCCATTTTATATTTGTTTTATTCCCCAGTATGTACTTTGATTTATGGTCAATTGAAAGTTTGAAAGTCTTAATCTGTGATAAACTCTAAACTTAGGTTTATGAGATTGGTCTACTTGATGCCATTGTTGCTAGAAGACCTGTTTGATTATTGAGTAAGAGTTCACATCCAGTCTAAATTTAAAGTATGTCAAAGTAATTTTCCTTAATAAAATAATTCCATTAAGATGTTTTCATTAAATTCACCAACCAATTAATAATCTGCATAACCGTCATCAAACTGAACACAAGGTTCACCAGGTAGCTTATATAAAACAGCCTAAGTATTTTAATACTATGAATCTAGGGTTTTTTTAAAACAAAAATACATTTTGCACACACACACATATACACACAGCCCTCTATCTGAAATTGTTATGAGCACGAATTACATGCGCAATTTTTAAGAGGTTTAAAAGTAAAACGCAATTTATATTGATGGGCCAGCCATGAGAGTACTTAGGAAAACCTTAGAGAACCGCCTAAGAAATTGCTGTTTAATCCTGTCTAAACATATTTCGTCCAAGTAAAGAGAGGGAAAGGTATTTTGTTCCTATAATTATTTTACTTTCTGGAAGTTCCCTTTCATCATATACTGAATCTTTATCAGGTTAGATCATTAGACAAACTTCTTAGATTAAAAAAAGTCAAAGGTAGATGATTAGGAAAAGACTTGATTGGGCAAATTTGGGATGAGTTTTGGAAGGCTTTTTATTTTTTTAGATCAATTTCCCTGAGCTTTTGTTTATTCATTTTATAAGGCATGTAAGAATACATCATTAGTTTTTAACTTGACCTTTCCTAATTCTTTTGCATCTTAAAAGAGATCAAGACCATATGTTTAAAATATTTACTGGAAAACTCTTAGAAGATGTGCACCAATAATTTTGCTTACTTTAATTAATTTCTACCATACTGTGGTAGTAATTCTTAGTACTCAGTTGTTAAGAACTTTATTTTAAATTCATTTTCACATAGTATTTTCCTAAATTATGTCTTGTTTTAATTAAATTAAAATATCATCAGCCATAACTATTTAAAAAAATTATTAAGAAGTTTATTGAGATATAATTCACATTTCATATAATTCTCATTTAAGGTATACAGTTCAGTGAAGTTTTTCTTAGTTTATACACAGTTACGTAGCTATCACCACAATCAATTTTAGAATATTTTCATCACTCCCCCCAAAGAAACCCTCTCTACCCATTAGCAGTCACTCCTCATTTCCCACTACATCCCCTCCCCCCAGCCTTAGACAGCTATAATCTCCTTTCTGTCTCTATGGATTTGCCTATCTTGACATTTCACATAAATAGAATCATACACTTTGAGCCATGATTATTTTTTCTACCTCTCTGCTAGATAAGGGATTATAATAGCAAGATGACAGGCATATCTTTTTGACTTAGGAATTTACCAACTCTCAGAATAATAATAGATAATACAAAGTATTTCTTAAGGCAGCTAGAACTTGAAGTCTGAAATAAAATATTTTTAAGTGGACTCTCAGGACCTTAAAAACTAGAATAGTCAAATTTTCTGTATATTGAAAATCACTTGCAATACATATATAGTTATGCCCCAAGAGCCTAGCTCATCCAGCATGGGAGTCTTGATTTTCACCGTTTTTCTTCCCGGGTCTGGTGCAGGATAACTTCCCTATATAGTCTCTCTTAAACTTGCCTTACAGCAGAACCACCCTGATCTCCTTGTAACCTGTTTGCGGTGACCACATAGCTTGGGTTTTCCTGGGGAGTTTCCAGTTGCACATACTACATTCCAGTGTCAAACCACAGGCTGTGATTTTTTATTTAAAAAGTTTGGTAACTGTACATTGTTGGTAAATTTGACTCCACTCATCCTGACCTAGATAAATAGAATTCATAAGTAATAAATAGTTATTTTTAAAATAAATATTCTCAGAATATTCAGTGAATTTATTGTAGGTAATTCATAAGTAATAAGTAGTGATTTTTAAAATATATTCTCAGAATATTCAGTGAATTTATTGTAGGTAACCTTTCAATTAGCTTTATTATTATATATGTTTCCCAAGCTTTCTGTTCTTCAAAATGGTATGTGGTTCCTGGATATTAGGTGATTTTACAGATTTACAACCATCTCCTTGGGCACAATAGTAGTAAGCAGTACTGTAGGAAAGTGTACTTATTCTCAGAAGATGTGTGTGAAGTATTAGGTGTGAAATACCAGGATGTTCTGCATATACTTTCCAGTGGTTCAAAATAAAAAGAGTGTGTGTGTGTGTGTGTGTGTGTGTGTGTGTAAAAAGCAAGCAAACAAATGTAGTAAAATGTTAGCAAGTGTTGAACCAAAGCAGAGAGTATATAGGTGTGTTCACCATACTATTATTTTAACTCTTCTAGGGATATTTTAAATTTATCACAGAGGGTTAGGGAAAAATATATACACTCCCTTTCCTTTTCTGTAAGTTATGTTATGCTCCTTTTGTCAAGATACATAGCATTTAAAGTTATTTGACAAAACAACATACTAAATTATATTTCTAAAGTTGGTTTTATTTGTTTTTGTTTCTACCTCTTCCTTTTCATAATTCTTTTTTTTCTTTTTAAAGATTTTGTTTATTTATTTGACAAAGAGAAACACAGCTAGAGAGGGAGCACCACAAGTAGGAGGAGTCAGAGAGGGAGAAACAGGCTTCCTGCCGAGCAGGGAGCCCAATGTGGGGCTCGATCCTGGGACACCTGGGACCATGACCAGAGCCGAAAGCAGACGCTTAACGGCTGAGCCACCCAGGCACCCCCCTTTTTATAATTCTTATATTTGTATTTATATTCTTAAATTTTATAAGCCAAATAGTGTCCTTACAGTTTAAAGAATAATTACTCACATCCTAGGTCCAGCAATATCAATTCTAGTTCCATAGAAGCCCCTGTGTATCCTCCTCCGCTCCCCATAGAAATATCCACTATTCTTGCTTTATGGTAATTATTTCGGTTCTTTACTTTGTAATTTTGCCAACTAGGTATGGATTCTTAAATACACCCCCCCCAATACACATCCACTTTTTTTTTTTTTTAGTGACTTAACAGATTTATTCTTACATTTCTTATAGTTGAAGTCCAAATGAATTTCATTGTTGTGCATTCAGACTGTTGACTGTACCACAGCACCTGGGGGATGTTAAACAGTATGTTTTGGGGATCATCCATCTTGATGTGTAAGACTTTAGTTCATACATTTTCAGTGTTACATGGTATTCTGTTAAATTGATTATTCCATAATTTTATATGTCCGTTCTCTATTGACTAATATTTGAGTCATTTCTCATTTTTTTTGCCATCATAAGCAGCACTGCTATGAAATTTTTTTACGTTTCCTATTGCCCAGTACTCCCTAACTCTTGCTATTGCCAGATTTATTAATTTTTACCAATGTAGTAGCTCTCCAATGGTCTTCTGTTACATTATGTTCAATACTGTTCATGTTTCCTAAATCACCAACAGGATTGAATATAGTTTTATGTGTTTTTTGTGGGTTTGGTCATTCTCATTTTCTCTTCTGAAAAGTGCCTATTCAAGTCTTAGTTTTCCACTAAGGTTGTCTTTTCTTATTGATTGTATGAGCTATTCATACATTCTGAATTTTTTTTCAGTTATATTGTGCTACAAATACAGTCTCCCATATGATGGCTTGTCTTTTCACTCTCTGTAGCATTTTTTAATGACAAATTCTTAGTTTTAATATAATTGAATTCATTATCCTTTATTAAGGTGTACACTTTCTGCATCATGTTTAAGGGAACATAAATATATTTTATTTGTTGACTCCTAAAATTTTATAGTTTTACCTTCCATATTGTTTTAATTAATAGACTTTTTAGAGAAGTTTTAGGTCTACAGAAAAACTGGGCAGAAAGTTGTTTCCAGATACTCCCTCTAACTCCCTTTCATCACCACCCCCTCATATCTCATATTAACAAGTTATGTTAGTGTGTTATATTTCTTACAACTGTACTTGTATTGTAATTACAGTTGTAATTATTACAACAAGCCAATAGCAGTACATCGTCATTAACTAAAGTCCATAGTTTACATTAGTGTTTACTCTCTGTATTGTCTAGTTCTGTGGATTTTGATAGATACATAATGCCATGTATCCACCATTACAGCTTAACACAGAATTGCTTCACTGCCCTAAACTCTCTTGCACTCCTCTCCTTCATCCGGCCATCTCTTCCCTCAGACCTCTGACAATTATTGATCTATTTTTACTGTCTCTGTAATTTTTATTTTCCAAAATATCATATCATTGGAATAATGTACAACATATGGCCTTTACCAACTGGCTGCTTTTACTTAACAGTATACATCTGAGGTTCCTCACTGTCTTTTCATGGCTTTATAGCTCATTGACTTTTATTGCTGGATAATACTCCATTGTATGGAGGCACCCCAGTTTGATAATGTATTTACATATTGACAGTTATCTCAGTTGTTTCCAGTTCTTGGAAATTATGAATAAAGCTGATATAAACATGGTGCTCATGTTTGTGTGGACCTAACTTTTAGTCAGTTTGGTTTTTGAGTCAAGTAGGGGTCTAATTTCATAACTAGTCCCAGTACCATGTATTGAAAGGATTGAAAAATCCATCCTTTTTCTGTGAAATGCTGTCTCTGTCATAAGTCAGGTATCCATATGTGAAAGACTATTTGGAGGTTCTCTGGTGTATTTTATTAGTCTATTTGCTTAACTGAAAAAATACCGTACGTCTTAAGTATTATAGCTTTAATAGAAGTCTGGTTTTATGGTAGTGCAAGTTCCCCTACCTTGATCAACTTACTTCCAGAGTCCTTGGCTATCCTTGACTCTTCCATAGGTGTCTTATTAGTTTCAGAGGTAGAATTTAGTGATTCATCAGTTGCATGTAACACCCAGTGCTCATTAGATCAAGTGCCCTCCTTAATGCCCATCACCCAGTTACCCCATCCTCCCACCCGCCTCCCCTGCAGTAACCCTCAGTTTGTTCCTTAGAGTTAAGAGTATCTTCTGGTTTGCCTCTCTCTGTGTTTGTGTGAATTTTAGAATCAGTAAATCAAGTTGCACAAAAATTTCTGTGAGATTTAGAGTGGACTCTATTAAACCTTTAAGTCAATTTGGAGAGAATTGAGATATTTCTGAATTTTGAGTCTTCGAATTTATGTACAATATACCACTTCATTTAGAGTTCTTTTTCTTCTTTTTTAAGTGAAAGGTTAAATTATTTTCCAAAGTAGTTTTTTAATTGGGTAAGTTTTTAAATATTAAATTTGTGTTAAGAAAATGCAGATGACGCAGCAGATGGAAGTGGGACATTATGTTGTTTCTGAAAAGATGAAGGGGATAGGGGGTGGGGGGAGACCGGCCAAAGAACTATCAAGGGACAGTCAAGGTGGTCGGCACCCAGGAAAGCATGGTATCCTGGAAGTCATGTGAGAACAGTGTTTTAAAAGCAGAGTGCTCTAAAATAATTCACATTATGTACAAGCTCAAGAAACGTGAAGACTGATAATTTACTACCGGGTAATTAGCAGCAAGGAGATCATTGGTGATCTGGATCAGTAGTTTGGGTTCATAAATTCTTTAAGTGCAAAAGATCCTCCCTAAGTCTCCAGATAATGATAAAGAAAAATTACCACAGTAACATGAAATAATGATTTATTTTGTGAACAAAATCTTGTGAAGGGCAGAGCCATGTCGTGCTTTGTGTGATACCTACCAGTGCGGGGAGGGGGTTGCCTCTCTCGTTCTGTTTCTCACGTTGCTCTGTAATGTAATACAAGAACTAGTTTCTGGGATCTCTTCTCATTAGCTGCTTTCTTAGAGTCCCCTCTCTTCCTAACCCTACCCCACTGGAAGAACTTGATAATAATTTGTTCTACTCCTGAGTCAGTCCACACCTTCACACGGGGATTTAAAAATGGAAAGATTTCAGAGACTTTTTTTTTTCCATATATTTTTTTTAATTCCTGTCTAAGCCACAGCTCTCCTTCCTACCTGCTCTAATTAGAGCTTTAGCTGTAATTACTGTTCCTTCCCATCTTTTGCATACTTCTAGGCTTACTCTTGTGAATTCTCTTAGCTTCCCAGCTCTTACTTTACTGGATGCACATCTAACTTTTCATTTCACCAGGCTGAAACCCCTTTCATGGCAGTCTTGCGGCCTTTTCTAATACTCTGTTGTGTTTTCTTACCTTCTCATTTTTGCCTACTTGCTTAAGAAAAACACTTTGGAATCTGAACTGCAACTCCCTTAACTAGGTTATTTACTATCATGGTACTGGCCACAAGTTCTTTCCTGAGAAGGACAGTGTTTATGTGTCTATGTTGTAATGTATCTAAAATGTAAAGAAATTGCTTATATTTCTAGTAGTTTTCCTGTCAGGAATCAGGAAACAGTTTAGGTGGGAAGACATTGTTTCAGCCTTGTGCTTTCACATCACTGTTTGCTGCTTTCCCAGAACATACTTCAGTCATTTAATATTGTAAGCACTGTGTGTGTATGTAACAGCTTTACTGAGCTACGATTCACAATTCACTTATTTAAAGTATACAATTCAGTTGAAATATCACTCTGTTAGGGTTGTCACAGAGTTAGGCACCCATCACCACAGTCAACTTTAGAACATTTTCATCACTCCAAAAATTAAACCATCAAGCCAAGCATCCCCAGCTCCCCCTTCCCAACCCCTAGGCAGTCACTAATTTACTTTCTGTCTCCTCGGTCTCTACGTTTACCTATGCTAGACTGTTCATCCAAATGTAATCATGTAATATGAAGCTTTTTGTGTCTGGTTTCGGTCACATACCAAAATGTTTTCAAGGTTCATCCATGTTACAGTATGTATCAGCCCTTCATTCCAGTTTATGGCTGAAGAATATTCTGTTATAGCAGGTTTTTTGTTTTTCCATTTACGAATTGGGCATTAGATTCTTTCCACCTTTTAGTTATTATAAATGATGCTCTCTGAAAAATATTGTACCAGTTTTTGTGTGGACATTTATGTGGACTTTTCATTTCTCTTGGGCATATTCGTAGGAATGGTGTTGCAAATTGTATGATAGTGCTGGGTTTTAATCATTTGAGGAACTGCCAGACTGTTTTCTAGGCTGCACCATTTTCCATTCCCACCAGCAGTTTATGTGGGTTCTAATTTTTCTACATCCTCGCCGATACTTGCTATTACCTATATTTTGATTATGGCCATTCTAGTGGGTATGAAGTGGTGTCTTGTTGTGGTTTTGATTTGTATTTCCCTAGTAGCTAATCATGTTAGTATCTTTTCGTATGTTTATTTCTCATTTGCATATATTCAGATCCTTTACCCATTTTTAAATTTGGTTATTAGTATTTTTATTATTGAGTTGTAAGAGTTCTTTATATAGTCCATATTAAATTGCTTATTAGAGAGATGATTTACAGGCATTTTCTCCCATTGTCTTTTTACTGTCTCGATGGAGTCCTTTGAAGCACAAAAGTTGTTTTTGTTTTTTTTTTTTTGAAGATTTTATTTATTTATTTGACAGAGAGAACCACAGCCAGAGAGGGAACACAAGCAGGGAGAGTGAGAGAGGGAGAAGCAGGCTTCCCGCTGAGCAGGGGGCCCAGTGCGGGGCTCGATCCCAGGTCTCCGGGATCATGACCTGAGCCGAAGGCAGTCGCTTAACCAACTGAGCCACCCAGATGCCCCAAAGCATAAAAGTTTTTAATTTTGATAAAGTCCAACTTGTTTGTTTTGTCCAGCTTGTGTTTTGGTGTCATATCTAAGAAAGTTCTGCCTAATCCAAGGTTGTAAAGATTTGCTCTTATGTTTTCTTCCAGGAGTCTTATAGTTTCAGCTCTTGTATTTAGGTCTCTGATCCACTTTCAGATAATTTTTGTATCTGGTATGAGATAGGAGTCCCAACTTCATTCTGTTGCATGTTGCTATCCAGCTGTCCCAGTACCATTTGTTGAAAAGACTGTTCGCCCCCACCACCATTGAATTGTCTTGGCGCTCTTACAGAAAAGCAATTGGTTATAAATGTGAAAATTTATTTTGGACTCTCAGTTTATTCCATTGCTGTATATGCCTGTCTTCCTGCCAGTGCCATACTATCTTGATCATTGTAGCTCTGTAGTCAGTTTTGAAATCAGGAAGTGTGTGCCCTCCAACTTTGTTGTTAAAGATTGTTTGGCTATCTTTAAAATTCTTTTTTATTTTTGTAAAAAACATAAAATTTACCATCTCAACCATTTGTTAAAAGATTTTATTTATTTGAGAGAGAGAGAAGAGAGAGAGAGAGAGAGCGCGCGCGAGCCTGCATGCATGCGCGGGATCACAAGTAGGGGGACTGGCAGCAGGGAGGGAGAAGCAGACTCCCCGCTGAGCAAGGAGCTCCGCACTGGGCTCAGTCCCAGGACCCTGGGATTAAGACCTGAGCCAAAGGCAGACGCTTCACAGACTGAGCTACCCAGGCTCCCCCATCTCAGCCGCTTTTAATTGTATAGTTCAGTATTGTTAAGTACATTCATATTATTGTATGACCCATCGGCAGAACTCTTTTCATCTTGCAGAAGTGAAGCTTTATACCCATTTAACTGTCTCCCTATTTCCCCCTCCCCCCAGCCCCTGGTAATCATTATACTAGTTTTGTTCCTGTGAATGTGATTATTTTAGATAGCTTATATAAGAGGATCCATATAGTTTGTCTTTTAGTGACTGGCTTATTTCACTAGCATGATGTCCTCAAGGTTCCTCCCTGTTGTAGCTTGGTAGGATTTCCTTTCTTTCTAAGACTGAATGGTAGTCCATTGTATGCTTTGGCTGTTTTGAATTCCTTGAACTTCCATATGAATTTAAGGCTTAGCTTGTCACGGAAGCCAGCTGAGATTTGAGGGGTACTGCAATGAATCTCTCAGTTCCATAGATCAATTTGGGTAGTATTTCCCTCTGAACAAATTTAAGTCTTCTAGTCTCTGAACATAGGATGTCTTTTCATTTATTGGGGTCTTCATTAATTTCTTTCAACAATGTTTTATAGTTTTCATAGTATGAGTGTTGCACTTCTTTTGTTAAACTTATTCCCAAATACTTACACTTTTTTTTTTACTTACGCTTTTTGATGGAATTTTTTTCTTAATTTCATTTTTGTTTTGCCCATTGCTACTGTCGAGGTGTACAGTTAATTTTCATATGTTGATCTTGTATTCTTACAGAATTCATTTATGAGTTCTAATAGTTTTTTGGTAGATTCCTTAGGATTTTCTATATACAAGATCATGTCATCCACAAATTCAGATAGTCTTATAATATTGTGTTAAAATATAAACACAGCAAACATGTATTGAGGACTGGCTGTAGTGTCAGGCATCGTGCCCCATGTTGGATATATAGAGGTAAAAAGCATAAACCCTCCTCTCATTAAGTTGGCATTCTCGTCAGGAAACAGATCTTTAAACCAGGAATCACACTTTCGTGCTATAAACACTGTTGGTTGAGAGATACGCAGGAGCTATAGTAGCGCTAAGGAGAAGCGCTATCACATTGGGGGAGTTTGGGAACATTCCACAAATGAATTTATATAGGGTTCTGGACTATTTCGCAAATAAGTAGCCATGATTATAATAACTTATCATTTCAAGGCCAGAACCTTGAGTACATAACAATTGTTGTGTAGTACTTCAGCTTTAAGACTTTTTAGGTCTATCAAAATTTAAGCAGATTTGCATTAATAATGAGACAGCACATTGAGATTTCAAAGTATATACAGATGTTTGATTATGTAGTGAATCTGTTGCTATAAAAGCGTATGATCACATTTGGAAAATTGCTATTGCATGTCTTGGCAGTTTATTAAGAACTGAAAACTTTTAAAACTAACTGGTGTTTTGATAGATTAAGTTCAAGGCCACCTTTTGTTCAAATGATGTTTTGTTTTCTGTAATTAGACCATGCTAGGTGAATTAAGTACGTAATTAAAAACAGAGGTTTGGCTAATTCAGAGTAAATGAGTACAAAATACAAGGTCATTATCCATCTCTAGTGAGACTCCAGATGAACAGTGCACATGGAACTATTTATGAAACATTTTGCATGGTCAGAGCTCCTCTAGGTTGCTGTCCATGGCTTTTAAATTAAAGTGTTCACAGACTTTCAAAAAAAAATGTACCTGTATTATAAAGTATGATCCCATTTACTGTGCTCATTTGAATGGAAAACCAAAAAAAGATTAGAATCTCATGTTTTATCCCAAATAAAAAGGTAAAACACACACTCTTCCTGTTTCAAAAGTGAACATTTAATATATTGTTTGGCACACTGAGTTCATGGTTAGAGCTCTGTTGATAACTTTGGAGAGTTCCGAGTCTCAGTTGTTTTCATTTTCCTAGACCCTAGAGATGTGCAAGTAAAATACCATCAGTCTAATCTGGTTCCTCGATGCTAAGTCACAGTGGCTGCCGTGGAATGGGAAGTCTGTGAAGAATTTTATTTGGAGTATTTTTTCTTCCAATGGTTTAGGAATGTGGTACTTTTAAGAAAACAGGTGTTTAATTTAGTGGCTTGATTCACAGAGACATAAAAATAGGTTATGTGAAGCACAAAGCTTAAACTTCTCTTAGAAATCCCTTCACAGTTCGGCTCCAGGGGCCTCTCGGCTTTTTCCTTGCTGTTTTCCTGTTTGCAGTATCTGTGCTTCGATCTTCCTGGACTTCCTGAGCTTCAGCACTCCTGTCTTAATCTTACTTGTCACTTGCCTAACTTTCTAGGCACTGTTTAAAGTTGATTTACTCAAGAAAAAAGATGGATTCGGTCTGCCAGTAAATGTTTCTGTAGTCTCTTGTCAAGCTCTCACGCATACTTTAGAAATTGTTTTTTAAATATCTGTGTTCTCCACGTTTTAAATTCCTGTAAGGGAGAGATCTTGATTGTCATGTTCAGCCTTGTATCCTAGTACCAAGAATGGTTTCTGGCTATTAACAGTTTTCCAAATAAGGTTTGTTCAGTGAAACCCTCATTAGGGATCTGTACCACTGGGTGCTAGATCCTTTACTCGGCAGTATTAAACAAAATTAATAAGAAGTGGTCTCTTATTCCTTACTCTCAAATAGCTTAAAATTAATTAAAAGGCCTTTCTGGACATTCGTTGTTACAAAGCTTTTTAGGTTAGGGAAATAGTTTGATAACTACTGTTCTGGGATAAGAGATTTATTTTAATATCCCTGTGTAAGCCAGTAAGTGCTCAGGATGCCCCTGCAAACAATTATAATGCAGCAGAATAATTGTTTCATGGAAGAATTTTCAAAATTACAATTGAGAATGTATAAAAGAACACCAAGGTCTACCTGATAGAGAAAAGGACTGCTGTTAAGGAACTTAACCCTTAAACAGATACCTACAAATAAGTAAGAATATACCAGACACACAAATGGAAAAATGCTGCTTCAGCATGCATGGGAGAATTGGACTCAGGAAGACATGTTCGGTTTTGCTGGAGCATAAAATTGAGCTGGGAAGGGTCGGGAACACAGAAGGAGAGTGGGCAGGTTCATTGATGCTATACAAAATTGAGAATGTAGCTTGTCGGTGACTGAATGCCACTGAAAAATTAGAACACATCTCTAGAAACTAGATTGCAAGGATTGAGATTAGAGACCGAGAAATCACTAAGGAGATTGTTGCAATATGACATGATCCAAATGAGAAATGAACAAAGGCAATGGAAGAAATGCAAAGTGACAGGTTTGAGAGAATCTTCAGTCCTTAGTGATTTGACCTGGGAACTAAGGAAGAAGGAAGAATCTCAGATGATTCCCAGATGTTTTACTGGAACAGCTGGGTGAGGGATGGTTCCATTCACTAAGTTAAGATACAATGAGTGGCTTTTTTAAGGAGGGACATGCTGAATCGGTTTGGGGCATGTAAGTATGGTCAAATGTTCAGAATTGGAGCTCCACAGATATATCTGCCTGAGTAGAGATTCAGAATTGCAGGTAATTTTTGACCTGGAGTCACTGAGGTCATGACTCGGGAGGGAGAGTAACAGAAGGTGGACTGAGATAGGGCAGTCCCTGTGGAGCATCCACAGAAGAAGGAATGAGGTGTCTTAGATATTGAGGGAGGAGATGTTTTCAGGAAAGAGGAGGTGAAGCTTCAGCAGGATTCATTCAGAGGAGGACCAATAATGGAGATTAGTTTGACACTTAGAAGGTCAATGCCTCTTTGCAGTGGAAAAGCCTCAGCTGAGATGGTGAGGCCTAAAGCCAGATTGCTTCAGGGTGAGGAATGAATCAGGAAGAAGGAGACTTCTTTCCAGGAGTGACTGGTGAAAAGACAAGAGATCAGATGATACTTAAAAGAGTACATAAGGTTAAAGAAACCTTTTCTTTTCTTTCAGTTTGGGTTTATATGACAAACTTGAGGATTTTTAGATGCCAAAAGGAAAGAGCTAATGGCAGGAGTTGGAGGATTGACTGAAGATAATCAATGGAATGAAGTCCCTAAGGAAAGAGGGAAAAGGACCCCGAGCATTGATAGACCAAGTCTGATGGGAAGAGAGATGTGTTACTCTGGGTCAGAGCAATTAGGGAAAGAGGGGGAGCTGGCTGGGAGATGAGGGGAGTAGCGGTTGGAGGTGCCACCTGTCATTAGTCCCCTTTCCAGTTATCAGTTCTTCTACCAATATCTAATTATTTCAAACTTGAACCTCCATTGTAGGTTTCCTTGACTTCCCCACCCACAAAATCCATTTCGTTTCTGGCAAAAAAGCCAGACGCTGTTTTTAGGATCACTTCCTTTAACTACTACAGTGAATGTTGTTCCCTTTCTCAAAACTGTTTCCTTTGAAAATTATTATTCCCAACATATCGGCACTAGAGTTTTAGGTCTTTCTCCGGTTTCACACCTCTTCTAAATTAATTTGGTTTCCCGCTGTGTTGTCTCCCACTCCAACTTAACAGAATCAAATATACTTCTAACAGACTCCTGACAGGAAGATATCGTCTTTGAATCCTGCTCTTACAGAAGGATCCGTGTGCAATGAACCGGAAGTTGCAGTTCAGCTCACTTTTTTGAGAGAGGAACATATCTCACTTACTTTGTTGCTTTTGTTTTTTACTTTTCTCTCTCTCCTCTGCCACTCCCACACTGTCTTCTCATTTTCAGTATTGAAGAATTTAGGAATATTCATTTGCACTGCTTCACACTTATTAGGGTGTTTCTTTGAACTTCTTGAAGGAGAAACTTTATAAAAACTTAGTAATAACAAGTGAATAATATAGTGATTTCACCAAAATCATTACTTTTGAATAGTCATGACTTTTAGAATATGATCTTTTTGTCTTAGCCAGTAATTTCTGTTCTCTTATTAGCAGTTCTATTTTAGAAAATTTAATTTCAGGCATACATTTGAGTGTTAGCCTTTGTGTTTTGTTAAAGTATATTAAGTGGAGGTCAGTTGAAGCATAATTTTGCTTGTGCCTTTAAAATAGCCTTTGTCTACAAGATGAGTAATAACTAAGTATAAGTAACATCTATAATAGGTTCTATTCTTTTTTGTGGTTTTTAATTACCTTATTAACTGTGTAGGAAAGAAGGCTTTATGTACCATTTTAGCCTTCCTATATTAATACCATCCTCATGATTTTAAGATACTGTTTGGATTTATGATCCCATATCCTTTCATAAGTTTAGTTTTAATTTTTTAGTTTCTTTGCTGAGTTTTCTACAATTTTCTGTACTTGCTAATGGATTAAAAATTTTAAAATGAATTAAAAATTAAAATGTTTTTATACTCATTACTATTTTTAAGTCTGTAGTAGATTAAGAAAACGTTTATTTTCTAGTGGGTACTTCAAGGATATAGAGATAGGAGATGATCTTTTTCTTTCTAGATCTTGCTCCTTTTTCCACTTTTGTATATTAAAAATATAAAATGCAGAAAACACAAAGGAAAAAAAAAAAGAAACCTCTGACTCCTTCTATGAATTACTGTCCAAATAAATAATTTCCAATCCTGCCTCTATATGGATCTAGGAAGATTTTGTTAAAAATCAGATCCCTGGCTCTGAAACAAAACCTCCAGGAGTGATGAAAGTGTTAGACTGTCGGTTCTCAAACCTGGTAGATCATAAGAACAACCTAAGGGGCGCCTGGGTGGCTCAGTTGGTAGAGCGACTGCTTTCAGCTCAGGTCATGATCTTGGAGACCCAGGATCGAGTCCCACATCGGGCTTCCCGCTCAGCGGGAGGCCTGCTTCTCCCTCTCTCAGTCCCTCTGCTTGTGTTCCCTCTCTCTCTGTATTTCTCTCTGTCAAATAAATAAATAAAATCTTTAAAAAAAAAAAAAAAAAAAGAACAACCTAAGAAACTTTTTAAACATCTAGATTTCCTCCCCTATGAACAGATAATTTGTAGTCTGTAAATGGTTTATGGAACTTGTAGGGTTTTTTTGTTTGTTTGTTTTTAAGATTTTATTTATTTATTTGACAGAGAGAGAGATCACAAGCAGGCAGAGAGGCAGGCCGAGAGAGAGGAGGAAGCAGGCTCCCTGCCGAGGAGAAGAGAGCCTGATGTGGGCCTGGATCCGGGGACCCTGAGATCATGACCTGAGCTGAAGGCAGAGGCTTAACCCTCTGAGCCACCCAGGCACCCCCCGGAACTTGTAGTTTTTTAAAAAGCTCCCAGTGGGGCACCTCAGTTGTTTAAGCATCTGCCTCTAGGGAGCTCCACTTTGGCTTTGCACATTGCCTTGCTTGGCTCCTGCTCAGCAGGGAGTCTGCTTCTCCCTTTCCCTCTCTCCCTTCCTCTCTCTTTTTCTCTCTCTCAAAAAAAAAGAAAAAAGTCTTAAAAAAAAAAAAAAGCTCCCTTGTGATTCCAATGATCTATCAGGTTTGAGAACCACTAATCTAATGATTTGTTTTCTCTCTGCAAGACACTGTGCTAGGTGCTACAGTTATTTTAAAGATTGTTAAAGTACAGGTTTTCCTTCAAGGAATTTATAGTATAGTTGAGGGTTGGGAACAGTGTAAAAAGGGGTGGGAAAGACTGATATATAGCAAGTGTATGTAAGTCTCAGAAGAGCAAAGTGCACTAAGATGTAAAGTCGGGAAAAAAAATGTAAGAGTGTCAGCTATTACCTTTACTAACTCTATTATTTAACATTGTTTTGAAAGTTCTAATACAGTAAACTAAGAAAATGAAGTATAAATATTGTAAAGGAAGTGAGAAATACCATCTATAAGAAATGTAAAATATTGGGACGCCTGGGTGGCTCAGTTGGTTAAGCCACTGCCTTCGGCTCGGGTCATGATCCCGGAGACCCGGGATCGAGTCCCACATCGGGCTCCCTGCTCGGCGGGAAGCCTGCTTCTCCCTCTCTCGCTCCCCCTGCTTGTGTTCCCTCTCTCGCTGTGTTTCTCTCTGTCAAATAAATAAAATCTTTAAAAAAAAAAAAAAAGAAATGTAAAATATTGACTAGCTAGAAAACCCAAGATAATCAGCTAACATTTGTGAACACTATTAGAAGCTATGAACTGACCAATAAGATCAGTAACAAAATAAATTTTAAAATTGTTTCCTCTATACCAGTAGAGAGAAATATGTTTTTAAAAATCTTATTTATAATAATATAGAGAAAGAAGAACTATAACCATACTTAGAAATTTTCATGATGAAATAAACTGCAGAACTTAAGGAAACTATAGAACTAACTATACAAACTATAGAATTAAGGGACATAAGAACAATTTAATAAATAGAGAAATATTTCATATTTGTGAATGGGAAGAGTTAGTGTTTTAAAGTTACGTATTCATCCTCCCCCTCCAAATTTCTCTCCATCATTCAATACAATTCCAGTTAAAATTTAAGAGTTTTGTGTGTGTGTTTGTTTTTGTCCATTTTGCCAAATGGAACAGTGTATTTGTAACATTTGCCTAGAAGGATAAAGCAAACAGACTTCTGCCAGAAAAAGAAAAAGAAAAGATGTGAGTTATTTGCATGAACAGTAATTAAAATAGTACTAATTCAAAAAATCAGAATATAATAAAAGTGGAATTTGTAACTGTTAGGAAGAGATATACACTAATAACTGTTAATGAGTGGGTTGAATCTGATATTGGTACAATCAGCTAAATATGTAAGAAAGTAAATTCCATATGGATTAAAGATTCAATGAAATTACGAAATTAATAGGAAAATGTAGGTGAATATGTATGTAGTTTTGACGTGGGGAAGGCTTTTTATTTTTTAGGTTGTTGGTTTGTGTGTGCTTTTTTGGTGGGGGAGGCTTTTTAAATGTATGGTAATAAAGAGGCACCTGGGTGGCTCAGTCAGTTTAGTGTCCAACTCTTGATCTCAACTCAGGTCTTGATCTCAGGGTCGTGAGTTCAAGCCCTGCATTGGGTTCCATGCAGGGTGTGGAGCCTACTTTAAAAAAAAAAAAAAAATGGCAGGCACCTGGGTGGCTCAGTGGGTTAAAGCCTCTGCCTTCAGCTCAGGTCATGGGGATTGAGGCCGCATCACGCTCTCTGCTTAGCAGGGAGCCGCTTCCTCCGCTCTCTCTCTCCCTGCTTCCGCTTACTTGTGATCTCTCTCTGTCAATTAAAAAAACCCAAATCTTTAAAAAAAAAATGGGGAGGAGGGCCTGGGTGACTCAGTCAGTGAAGCAGCTGCCTTCAGCTTATGTCATGATCTCAGGGTATTGGGATTGAGCCTCATGTCTGGCTCCCTGCTCAGCAGGGAGTCTGCTTCTTCCTCCCTCTGCCTGCTACTCACCCTGCTTTGTACACATGCGTATGCATTCTCTCTCTGTCTCTCTGTCTCTGTCTCTCCCTCTCTCTAGAATAAATAAATCTTTAAAATTTTTTTCAAAATGTGTGATAGTAAAGGCAGGAACCACTTTTTAAAAGGGCTTTATTTGACTACATAAAGATTTAAAATTTCTACACAATAACGAAATAACCAACTACATGAAAAGCAAGTAAGTTAGAAAGAAACATTTATAATATGATGTCCATACTGTTAATATGGAAAGAGCTCTTAACAATTAATCATAAAAAGATTAACTTAGTATTGGGCCAGGAAGGAGGGAAACATATGTAAACTTAAACTTTCGGAAGAGCAGTTTGTCTGCATGTATCAAAAACTTGAGAATGTTTTTTTATCCTTCTCTCCACTTCTGGGAATGTGATCTAATGAAATAGAGAGGCACCAAAGATAGTTTCAAGGGTATTTTGACAGCATTGTCAAAAATTTTGTCAGGAATTGTCACGATTCACAATTTCTAGGGGGCTGCTCTTGTTTTCATGGTCAAAGGTGGACTTACCTCCATTCCAGGCAGCAGGATGGAGAAAAGGATGAAAAACGGCATGCCCCAGCTATCCTTTGAAGGAAGTGTCCGGATACCGCCATTTAGTACTGGCCAGTACTTAGTCCTGTGGCTACACCCAGCTGCGAGAGAGACTGGAGACTGTTCTCTTTATTCTAAATGGCCATGGGTCCAATGAAAAATGTTATTCTGCAGAAGGGAGATAGCACAGGTGAAGGACAGCTCCCTCTCCTCAGTATTTTTCATGTTCCATTTCTTGGTTTAGCCCTTCTTTTGAGGGCACTGACTCATTCTGTTGCCACAAACTGTGTCCAATCTGTAGATCATCCAGGGGAGTCCTTGACTACTTTCTCATACCTGGGAACTGTGTCTACCTTGAGGGCTGTCACTAAATTCCCTGTCAGTATGCCATTCTTGAGACATGATGCGTTCTTCCCACCCAAATATGGGAAATCAGTTGCAGTGCCTAGCAGATGAGATTCTTGCTACTAAACATTACCAGCTGGTTTGTAACATTTGGAAGTCAGAAAAGAACCAACTCTAAATCTTTCTGTTCTTCCTTTCCATTCCCTCTGCACCCTGCCCAAGTAACCAGGAAGCACAGTCAGCTTTGCGGTGCATTGTTTAGAAGTTATGAACCTAGAGGGAGCAGTCCTTGTACCATTTTTTGTCCCTTAATACATTGGAAACACTATAAGTTTGTACCTGAATCCCACCTTTGAGGATCTTTGTAACTGAAAAAGGAAAGAGGCATATTTGTGCCTTATATGATAGGGAAATATTTTAGTATTTTATCTCAATAAAACTTCTACACTTTTGCCACCAACTCTATCTGCATACATCCTGTAGTGAAGCCATGATAGTTACCTGGATTTTCTTCAGTATTTCAGAGCTGTCACTTCATTAACTGGCCTGTCCCAGGAAAGAAAGACATGCGAGATGCAAGGAGAGGGGTGAGAGAGAGGAGGACTACTGCCATATTTTTTTTCAGTTTTTTAACTTTTCTCCTTATGTGATTCCATGCTAGCTTAATGTATGTAGAGAAGCTCTAGTATTCTTAGGTATAACAAACGAACCAATTCTTCTTTAGCTATTAGCTTTTACAATTATGTGGGAAGCATAGAGGATAATAGACATCCCATTTTCTAGATGAGGACACAGATTATATAAATTAAGTAAGCTTGCTCATGACCACACACCTACTGAATGCTGAAACTGGATTCCATATCCAGAGCTTCCTAATTTCAGTGTCTGCTCCCCAATCCCAGTGATAATACTGCGTCCGTAATAATGAAGACACTGTCTTCACATATGTGAGTGATGATCATAAGGCCCTGGGATGGTGTGTATTCTGTGTAGCTTCAGAGGGAGCCACTGGTTAGAAATGAAGCTAAATTTTAACCATGAGGTAGGCATTTTACAACAAATTAGACTTAATGCAGAAATGCATTGAATGGGGAACATTTTGAAATAATGATTATCCATCACGAAATATTCAGACAGGGTTTTGAAGGAGACAGAGTGAAGTAGTACAAAGTACTGGACTTGCGGCCTGGAGATAGCAGTTCTAATTTTACCTCTGCTTATCATGTGCTTGAATTGTCTTGTTCGGGTTTCTGAACTCAGGGAAGGAGCTGGACTCCATCACCTCCATCTCACTGCCTTTTAGGTGAGTGGCATGCATGTTACATATGCTCATTAAGTACTTGTCACGTCAGGTCACAGCAGAGTCTCTTGTCCTACTGCCAGTGCCGAATCCTTGATCTTCTTGCCTGAAAGTACTCCCTCCTTTCTGCTGCGATTTTACTTCTCTGTACCACTCATTAAATGTATCACTCTCTACTTTATAGTGAACTTACTTGTGAGACCCTGAGCGGCAAGATCTGTATCCTGTCCACCCCTATATCTCCCACTGCATAAGGAGAAGGCATTCAGTCAGTACTTATCACGCAAGTCAGATAAAATTACCTGACGTGACTGGATTCAGGACAGCATCTTTGCAACCGTGGTTTTCTCCTACTTTCTTGAGAGAACGTTATTTGGGCTCAACAGCAGTAGACAGATGCATGCAAACAGTCTAAACAGAAGTCTCTATACTTGTGGCCTGAAGTGGAATTGAAACTTGTTCGGATAGGGCATTGACCGTCCCCGGCCACCCCAGCGCAGCTTCACCTCCTGGAAAAAAAAAATCTAAACTGCCACCTTGAACTCGTTAGGTTGTGTCATTTGAGGCTTGCTTCCTTTACATTGTAGCACACTGGGAATCTAAATACTGTTTTCTTTCAGGTCTTGTTTCCTGAGAAGATATTTGCCTAAGATTCATTCATATTCCTCTAATCTTTCTCCCTTTCCCCTTCCTCCCCTAGCTCCATTTTTATTTCTACTACTTTCTCCTGACTTGCCTTTCGCCTTCTAAAATTCAAATGGCACAGTGTCCTGGGGGGTTGCATTATATAATATATATGAAGCGGAGAACCAGGTGGTAAAATGGAGGACCTGGCAATTCGAGGGAAAATTAAAACACCTCAGAGTTGTGAGTAGCCTGCTTCAGCTGCCTCCTCTATGAGAACTTCCTTGAATCCCTTCACCATTTTTACCGTCTTTAAGCCCTTTACATAGTCTCTCTCCTCTGTGATTATATATGTTTACCAGATATGGGCTGCATTTTATTCTTCTTTGTTATTATAAGGTGTGGAAAAAATAACTGGATGTGATTAATCTATACTTTCTGTGTTTCCTGATAGTTTTTCACATAGGCAGGTACATTATTCCTATTTTATAGATGAGGAAGCTATGGCTTAGCAGTCAAACTTGCCCAATTCCAGAAAACAAGTAATTAGAGGAGCCCAAATTCAAATCCAGCTTCCTGGAGCCTAAGTTCTTTACCTTTTTCATTTTGCCTCCAAAAGGTGTCTTTCCCTTTATTCCTTTCTTCCAGTTTCCACTGCTACTGTCCTTAATCTGCTCTCCATTGCCTCTTTCTCAGAGCTTTGTCATGTCCCCTATTCTGTGTCCCTCTTTGTGTCTTCTCTCACATTCCTCTTCACGCAGCATTATTTTGATCATCTCATTTCCTCTGAGGTATCTGTGATGGCTCCTCACTTCTACAGGATAAAGACTAAACTTCTTGATGTGTAACTACTCTGCTCCAGGAATCTGCCCCAATTACCTCGCTAGCCTCATTTCCCACTCCTGCAGAGCTCCAGCCCCGCCCACTGCTTCATTGTCCTCCGCCATGCACATGACAACATCCAGCTTCTTTGTCTTTCCCTCTGCCTTTCTGTGCAATTTGGAGTACCCTTCATTCCTGTTTTGCCAGGTGAAATTCCACCCAGCTTAAAACTAGGCCTTCCGTGAAATGTTATCCAGTTCCCCCAGTTGGAATTCATCTCTTTCAATGTGTGCTTGCTGCCTTTGTATTGTACGGATTTGTGGTTATGTATGCCCCTGATAATATATTGGAAGCCCTTTGAGAGTAGGGACTGAACTTCAGCTGACTGTATTCCAGAACTTCATACAATAATTTGTCCATAAAACAGACTCCATAAAATTTTGGTTGGCTAGAATGAATCTGACTTCTAGGGCAACAGTGACGGTTCCATGTAAAATTCAAATTGACCGGTTGAATATGTGTTGTTTCTTGGCCTGCCACTAAGGCATTGGATTTTTTTAATAAAAATCTTCCAGATAAATCAAATGACTAGGTTTGTTTTGTCAAGAATGCAAAAAAAAAACAACAAAAAAACAAAATTAGCAGATTTATTTTATTCTTCAATATTTAGTATGCTATAATGTATAGTTTGTGTGTGTATATACATACGTATGTATATATAAAAAAGGGGATAAGTTTTTAAAGCTTATATTTTCCATTATATAAAGTATTTTTAAAATAAATCAATTGCACTATTGAAAGTCTAGTTTCACTTATTTTCTTTTTATTTACTTTGAAAAAAGAACAATAAAGTAAATGTGGTGAAATAGCTCATTCACATGGAAGTACATATATTGGCATTAAAAAGCTCACGAACTTGCATTTTTATATTCTAATTTAATGTGGACTATTCACTTCTTTACCTAGCTGTTACCTTCTCTTTAAGACTAATCTTAAGTGTACCTCCTCTAAGAAAGCCCCCCATCCCAGTTCATATTACTAGCACTTGCAGTTGCTTTTTTCCCCTCTGGCAATTATCATGCCCAGCCTAACGCTGTACCTGAAACTTGGTAGACATCCAGGAAGGATTTATAGAATGAAGGAACGAATTATTGAGAGAACTTTGCAATTAAGTGTGTGTGTGTGTGTGTGTGTGTGTGTGTGTGTGTGTGTGTCAGAGTGTGTGTGTGTCTCTGCCTTCACTAAAAGCAAAGTGGCAGATTTGCATATATAGATACAGAAGATTGTTCATGATACACTCACTAGTGCAATAAAATCAAGTTATAAGAAAAATGATTATGTTTCTGTAAAAATACTCGTGTGTGTGTATATATATATGTGTGTATATATATATATATTTTGGAAAAGACTGGACGTTATACAACAAATAGCAGCTTTCTTTAATGAGCTGGGTAGTTGAAAATGTGGAATCAGAAGTGAACTTTCACTATTTAGTACATTTTTGTGTTGATATTGTTTGAATATTTTCATTAAATGGGTACTACTTTTATAGTTTTTAAGTGACCAGTAAAATAAAATATTAGTGCCTCTGCTCATAGTAGTGAGACTCTCATGTCAAACTGAACCATTTTTAAAGACAAAATTTGACAACCCCCTCAGCTTTTGTAGAAGGGAAATCTTGTCTTTTCTGAGAGAGAGACAATGCATATGCAGAAGGGTGGAGGAGGGGCAAAGGAAGGAGGAGAGAGAGAATTTCAATCGGGCTCCATGCCTAGTTTGGAGCCTAACATGGGGCTCAGACCCTGAAATCATGACCTAAACCGCAATTAAGAGTCGGACACTTAACCAACTGAGTCACCCAGGCACCCAGAAGGGAATTATTTTCTTTGTGTTAATATTTCCTGGTCCTTTTGAAAACCTGTGGGACTTAGAATAAAGTGGGCTGCATTAAGTACTTAAGCCATAGTGGCATTTGTTGGGAAACTTACTCTTCCCATTCAGTCTTACCCTTCAAGGCTAGATCAGTAGAGGCAGCTTTTAAAAGGTATTAAGAAACTAACTAATAGCCACTGAACAGAAATGGCCATCTTAGTTTTTTTGGAACTCTCTTACCCTCTGTTTTCAAACACACTCGTTGGTTCTTTTGGATAACTTAATTTTCATGTCACCGAGAAGCTGTTCTCAGTGGCCATGGTAAGTAAACCTTTCTTCTGAGCCCAGGCCCAAACTGAAAGTACCAATTAAAGAAACCCAGGATAATTCACCATACCCTAAATTAAATTGGTTATCCCACACCTTACTTCCTTATCTTTTTTATAAACCAGGAAAATGGTCTTACTAAAACAAGTTTGTTGAGACTTCAGAGGCTTGGTTATTTTAAGGTCGTTCCTAAAATTTTTTCACATGGTCCAGCTGCCAGACAGATTGTACACCAGTTTCCTGCAACATTTGGCAGGCCCGTGCATTCACCGCCTTAAAAACAATTTGAATTTATTGATTTTGAAATTTGTGATTGCTTTCTAAAGTTTTTCCCCCATCTAAATTTACTTTGGAAAAAAACCACAACAGAACACATTGGCCCATTTTTGTGCCAAGACTTTCAGGGAAATATTTCATATGATTAATATTGTGTGGCTAATCTGGTGTGAAAAATCGATTTTATCCATTTTAACTTATGAGAGCATGACCATCCTGTGTGAACTATTTAAAGTGCCTGTGACTTCTCTAATCCAAATTTAAGTGTTTTTGTTACTGCCTTCATTTATATGTGTTCTATTAATCACTGTCAGTTAATATTGGGCCACATATTCTTTTAAGAGTTGAAGCATATTTTGTTAGCAGATCCATGTCTTTTCTTTCCAGAGCAGTACCCTAATCTTGCCGGGGGCAAGCTGAAATTAGTGGACTCTGGTATTGGCTCAATGAAATACATAGTTCATGGTACCAGGCTGTTAGAACAGGTCTGGATTCCGTTAGAAGCCTTCCAGTCCTCCTTATCTATTTCTTTAAACCCATTTGTCCCGAAAGATTGGTGTACTCTCTTTTATTAATAGGAGAGAAACATCATAAAGTCTGTTTGATGATTTCATTCCATCAAACTCAAACTTTTTTATTAAACACTGGCCCATTTGTTACTTGGTGAGTGCATTATTCTGAAAGCTTTAATGTAAACACTTTGGGGAATCGAGAATAGCTGTTTGTAATGCGCGTACAACAGTCTGTTATCCTTAGAGTTACAGCACCTCACAAATAACATAGCTTCCACCCGGGGAATAGTTGACTCACCATGGAGGTCTGGCTCCCTTGTCTCGTTAAATCTTCTAGAATTGCCGAGAGGTGGCTAGCAATTATTCTTCTCTGTTTGACATGTGTGGAGAGTTAGGCACTAAGCAGTTAGAGGTCGTGCACAGGGCTTCTAAGGAGGCGCTGTTTGAGTGTTAGTCCTTGAATCACTGCTGAGCAAATGTTGAGACTTAACTCCTGCGGGCCATCTCCCAAGGGGATGCAGCGCGACCTCCCCATTCTAGGCAGTGCCAATAGTTTATTGCATGTTTCATTTTTATCATTTCCTCACATGATTTAGAAGCTGTCCCTTATTTGTCATTCTTATTTAAATAGAGAACACTTAAAAAGAGCAATGTAGCATTGTTTTGAGAACATTCAGATTTCACCTTAATTACTGTTAGGATTCAAACTCTCTGATTTGTTTCTATTCAGGGAGAAATAATGTTTTAAAAGTACATAACTGATCTGAAAGAATGCTGTATTGTTTTATCTGCAAGATTTGCATGTCAGAAATCCACCTGCCAGGTGTTTTCTTTTAGAGCTCCTTGGGAAGGTGAATGCTATAGAAGAAGTGCCTTTGGGCTATGTTTACATTTATTTTAAAGTGTTGGGATGAGGCAGACAGGAAAAACCTTGAATTTAAATTCCTTCATGACCTCTTAAGTTAATCTTTGAAGCCAGCTGAAGAAAGTATGAGAAATGTGTGGAACTAGCTTCAGTTGAATACATATTACACTTCAGTGACTTTTTTATTTTTTAGTATGGAAGGACTAGCTGACAAATACAAAGGAAACCCGCTTTTCAAAACTTCATTCCATTATTTTAAAAAATGTCAAGTATATTCACACAAATAATTCTTCCAGATGAGGTTCCCTTCCTTACTCAAACCAAGAGACGTGTACTTGAGCCTTAGTAATTGATAAATAGACAATATTTGCGCTCTGCCCTTATATATTTGCCTGCCTATGAAGGAGGCAGGTAGTTAAAAGAAGTTCTTTAGGTATTTTCCACTCATGGTGGGTTATATTTGGCAATAGCCAATCGATCTCCTGATTTTTCTCTCTGCTTCTATTCCTGACTCTCCACGTTTTGTCCTTCTTTCTGGCGCCAGATTGATTCATTTTAAATGTACATCAAATCATATTACATTCTGGCTTAAAACACACCAGAACCTTTCCATCACAAAGTAAAATCTGAGGTCTTTCCTGTGGCCTGTCGGTTCCATTCATGTTCTGGCACCCAGCCATCCCTGGGCTCATTTCCTACCACTCATTGCTCACTTCGCTTTGACTTTGCCGGGCTTCCTGTTGATCTTCAAGTCAAGTCAGGTTCACTCCTTCCCTGGGGCCTGTGCTTTGGCTGATGTGGCCAGGAATGCGCTTCTGTCCCTCACTTCGCTTAGGTCACTTCACAGTCATTCTGTTTCCTTACCCCATTTGGTTTTCTTTCTTAATTAGTACTCATTACGGCCCAACAACATCTTGTGTATGTTTGCTTATTGTCTCTTCCTCTCTGGAATGGGGACTAGGACTTCTGCTAGTTTGTCTACTGCTACAGGTCACATAGTAGCTTTCAAGGCATATTTGTTTAATGAATGCATGCTTAGCTATCTTGGATATTTAAGAACTTTGTCTAAGACTCCTAGACTTTATAACTTTGTGACAGAAAATTTTAACATAAATTCTGGTCGTGTTTATCCATGTAGATTTTTTTTAGCAGTGTTTGAGGGATACCCAAATCACGTGGGTTTGGTTTTTTTTTCTACAAACTATATAGCCAGTACCCTGTTATTCCCATCTCCCCCAACAAGAACATATGCAGAGGTGCCTGCATGGCTCAGTCAGTTAAGCGTCTGACTCTTGATTTTGGCTCAGGTTATGATCTCAGGGTTGTGAGATGGAGCCCCATGTCAGACTCTGCACTAAACTTAGAGCCTGCTTGAGATTCTTTCTCCCCCTTCCTCCTGCCCCGCCCCATCCCTCCCCCCACCACCAAAAAAAAGCTGTATCAAAATATGGGGGAATGACAGGGGAAGGTATTTGGCATAAAGTTCTTACAACTAATTTTCCTTCAACATTTTTTCATTGTGGAACTTTATTTAAAGCTGAAAAATAGTACAGTGAAGACACACTAGCCACCTAGATTCCACAAATATTAGCATTTTTCCATATTTACTTTATTTGTGTGTGTGTGTGTGTGTGTGTGTGTGTGTGTGTGTTTTCCCCAGCCAGTTGTAATGCAAGAGCACAGCCTGAATCTTTGCTCCAAATAGAGAATTTCTTTGTTTTGACTATGTGGGGAGACAGTAGTGGAAAACATACTAAGGTTGGATTTGTCTGGGTGGTCTTTGCAGTAATTACAATGTCAAGATTGTTATAGAGAGACACTGTCATCTAGATTATCTGATACAGTTTGAATTCAGTGCTATGGTACATTTGAAGACGTTTTTTGTTTGCTCTTGGTTAATGTTTTCTTTTTTTCTTTTTTAATTATATTGTATCAGCTAGGCAGGTGATAACAGTTTTTTTTCCCCAATACTAATATAGTCACTCCAGCCTTCTTGTGGTTCCTGTTTGCATGCAATTTATTTGTATGTCCATTTAGTTTAAGCTATCTGTGCCTTTATATTTAAAGTGAAGTATGTCCCACCCCACCCCCAGAACATTTAAAATGTTCCACTTATCTCTGGTCTCCATATTTTCTTTCTTTTTTTTTTTTTTTAAGATTTTATTTATTTATTTGACAGAGAGAAACACAGCCAAAGAGGGAACACAAGCAGGGGGAGTGAGAGAGGGAGAAGCAAGCTTCCCGCCGAGCAGGGAGCCCTATGTGGGGCTCGATCCCGGGTCTCCGGGACCATGACCTGAGCCGAAGGCAGTTGCTTAACCAACTGAGCCACCCAGGCGCCCTGGTCTCCATATTTTCTAAAGAGAAGTCTGATGATTTAAATTGTTATATACAAAGGATTAATATAGCACCTGTACATGTCATTTTTCTCTGTCTCCTTTCAAGATTTTTTCTTTATTTTTGTTTTTCAGCAAACTTAAGCATAATTTTGTGATCAATATTGTTTTTAGTCCTCTTTATAGACCATGAGCTCCTTAATTCTGTAGATTTATGTCTGTTGCTAACACTGGAAATGTATTGTTATTATTTCTTTTTTTAAAAGATGTATTTATTTATTTGAGAGAGACACAGAGCAGGGGGAGGAACAGAAGGAAAGAATCTAAAGTAGACTTCCCGCTGAACGCAGAACCCGACACAGCGTCAGCCTCATAACCCTGAGCTCATGACCTGAGCCAAAATCAAGAGCCAGACGTTCAACTGACTGAGCCAGTCACAGGTGCTCCTTCAGTTATCATTTCCTTAGATCCCCCCCCCCCCATTTTCTCATTCTCTATCTTCTGGGACTTGCGTATACCCGTTAAAATCTTTTGATATTATCCCCAAAGTCCCTGAAACTCTTTTGTTTTCCAAGCATTTCCCTCTGTTCAGATCGGATAATTTCTGTTGGTCTTTTTCCAACAGATATTTTGTTCATTCTGCTATTTAGCATTATCCAGTAAACTTTTATTTCAGATACTCAGTTTTTTAGTTCTAAAATTTCCATTTGGTTTTTTGTTATGTTTCCTGTTGTCTGCTGAGATTTCCCTTTTTTTTCATTCATTATAACCATATTTTCCCTTACTGAGTTTAAAGCTGCTTGGGTCAAGGTGGATCTCTGTTGATTATCTTGTCCTTTGAGAGTGGATCACATTTTCCTGATTCTTGAAATGTCAAGCAGTTTTGGATTATATCCCAGACATTGTAATTGTTTTGTTGTGGAGGGGGAAAGTGTTTTTGTTAAGTCTTCAGAGCCTTTAGTGGGTTCCTTTTCTAATTTGTCCACAACTGAAGGTTGTTATCTGTGGAAGAATTAGTCTATTAGGAGTTTATTCTAACATTCCCAAAGCTGAATTCCTTATATGCTTTTGATCCTTTAGTTGCCTGCTAAACCACATGTCTACACTATCACACAGACAGAAACTCCTTTTTACTTTTGAAAGATTTTTATTTATTTAAGAGAGACTGAGAGAGAGCTTGAGATGGGAGAGGGTAAGAGGGAGAAGCAGACTCCCTGCCAAGCAGGGAACCTGATGTGGGACTTAATTCTAGGCCTCTGGGATCATGACCTGAGCTGAAGGCAGGCACTTAACCAACTGAGCCACCCACACGCCCTTTTTTAAAAAAAACGATTTTATTTACTTGAGAGAGTGAGAGAGAAGAAATTGCTTCCTGTCTTTCCCCAGGTAGAGTCAATCAGAGCGGCCAAGGGTAGATCAGTCATACAGATGAAGTCGGCCATTCTCACAGGGGACACCCTTGTGTCTGTGTCCTTCACGCTGCCACCCTGACAGGCACGCTTTTATCTCCAGACATGAAAGGATTTTGATGTCGCTACCAACAGGTACCACAGCCACCCGTCACGAATGGGGGAGAGAGGAAAATCCCAGAGCAAGGTGACGACAGAAGCTGGGAAGTAGAGTACGTAGGAGTAGATGGAGGAAAGCTCTGTTAGCGCAGGCTGGCATCGATGTGGGCTTGTGTGCATGAGCTGCAAGGGGGAGACAGGACGGCAGGGAGCCAGCTGTGTCCACCTTTGTGCTTGGCCTTTACCATGTGGTTTCGTGTAATCTTCAGGAACAGCCCTGTGAAATGAGTTCCAGTATTTCCATTTTATTTATTTCGAGACTCAAAAAAGTGAGAGTCAGATGATTTTCTTCAAGTCACACAACTTAATAAATGATCAGGCAGAAAGTAAAATGTCATTTTGCTTTCCTTAGGTGGTTTGACTCATTTGAAGTCCCTTTGGAAACCCTGGGGGGTGGGAAGGGTCTTTCTGGGTCCTGCCAGCTTCCTCCGTGAGAAGCCCAGGCATCCGGCCTGGAAAAGTTGGCTAAAAGCTGCACTATGATCCTCTTAGATGTTTTAGCTCTTTACTCTCTGCTCAGATGGCAAACTTGATTTGCCTTAAGTTCAGTTTAGCTTTGGTAAGCCCTTTTCCACTTCTCGGCTCCCCTTTCCTTTCCTCACCCTACCTCCAGATCTCAATCTCATCTGCTTCTTGATGGGCTTTATAAGCCAGATCCTTAAGAGAAAGAGTTTGAGTAATCTTACACCACAGGGGTAATCACCTTGCCAGTGAGAAGCAGGTTATTTGAGGTTGGAATTCTCCCTTAGAGATTTCTCTCACTTCTCCAACCCTGGTGCCTTTGTCTTTAGGCTCACTCTAAAATTTCTGTTACACTGAATAATGTTCAGAGAGAGAGAAGCATATCCCAAGAGGCATTAACTTCTTCCACAGAGAGCTCTAGGGTCTGAATTCAGGTCCCTCTCTTGAATTTTTTTCCTACACCACTCTGTGTCTAAGACACTCAGAGAAGTCCACTAGTTTTCAACGAGGACTCCAGAACCTCTCACTGTAGGACCATTTGGTAATGTCTGGGATATTTTTGGCTCTTAGAGCTGGGGGAATGCCAGTGCCATCTAGTTAGTAGAAGCCAGGGGGTTTTACTGCTACTAAACCATCTATGTGCACTGGACAGCCCTCTATAACAAAGAACTGTCCAACCCAAAATGTCAATATTGCCAAGGTTGAGAGACCCTGGAACAGACTCCCAGAGCCTTTTCTCTGTGTCCATTCCTTCCCCTGTGCCTTTCCTTCCTTTGTTGGGGCCATGCCTCCTGGTCTAATACTGTGTTAGGCCAGCATTGCAACTTTGTACCCCAGAATTGTGGCTTTCCTGGGCCCGTCTGGCAGTCAGAGCTGCAGGGCTGGTGGGATGGGCAGAACTGAATGAACTGCTGATGGACTGTTGGGAAGGAACAGGTGTGTGGGATTTGTGGCGAAGAGGTTGTGGGAACTCTCAGTTGTACCTTGGCTGCTATGGTGCTGGAGCTAAGACACGTCTTTTACCGGATATGTGTGTGGTGGTAGAGAAAATCATCAACAGTGATGTAATTTATAAATCTTAGGGAAGTTGGAAAATTTGGAGGTTGTGTAAAAATAGTTTGGGCTTATGGTTATTTTTTAAATGAAATCACGAATAATTATCACTTGCCCATGTCATTAAAAATACCACGTTGATTTTTTGGTAAGTTTTTTTTTTTTTAATCACAACTCTCAAATCTGTTCCTGCATGTGCCTTTTTCATTTGCCAGTAACATGGTTGTCAGTTCTCAACTTAAAAAAAAGAAAGAGACAACATTGTTCCCACCTGGAATCAATTCCGCCCCCGTTTTCTATTGGAATGAATCTCATAGTTACAAGGGGCCCACACAACGAGAACCTTTACCAACATAGTCATTTAAGACTGCTGATTAAAAATATAAAGTATAACTCTATTCCTGCAACTTCATGTCAGTGCCCTTTACAGTTCGGATCAGTCCTGAAATTACCTTTCCCCTTTCATCACCTAATCAGTGTAACCCCAAATCTGCCTGTGTTAGGGTTTGTGGGGCAGTAAAGCTCTCTCCACTGGATTGAGGTGCTCCCAAGTCTCCACATTTGCAAGAAAATCACTGCATGATTCTCATCTTCTCACTATACCATTGGTTTTGACAAATTATCTGGACATTATTATCTTGCATACATGGACCTGTAACTTTTCTCCCCCAGTCATTTGAATGAAAACTTTGAACTATATTAAGTACATTGGATTAAATGTCAATGTCAAGCTCTGATGTTTTCTCTGCCCAATTTATCTCCTTTGCCTTGAAAAGTATCTAAGGTATAGATAGTGCTTGTAGTGCTTGACAGTTTACTTTAAGCTAGAACATCATGCTACTTACTGTCTACTGTATTTAATCATGACTGATATGTCATGAGTAACTGTCATGATTAAATAACAGTTCAGTCAGCCACTTGGGGGTGAGCTAATAAACATTGCTGGCACATAGAACAAGAAATTCTACGGGAGCAGTTTTCCAGATTTGGGGGGATTATTATTGTTAAATCTGCTGTTTACAAGATTCTTAGTTGCAGCCCACAAGGGCATGGTGGAAGTGTTTTGTTTCATTTCTTTAAGCTTGATGCTTAATTTTATCAGCATATAGCTGTCAGGTGATGCTTTAAAAGACCTTAAGAGATTTGTTCATCTTTATTTTTATTTTTTATTTTTTAATAATTATTTTATTTTTTCAGTGTTCCAAGATTCATTGGTAATGCCCCACACCCTGTGCTCCATGTAATTCGTGCCCTCAATACCCACCACCAGGCTCACCCATTCCCCCACTCCCTCCCTTCCAAAGCCCTCAGTTGTTTCTCATTGTCCAAAGTCTCTCATGCTTCATCTCTCTCTCTAATTTATCCCTGTTCACATTTCCTTTCCTTCTCCCACTATCCTCCATGTTCCTCCTAATGCTTCACAAGTAAGTGAAACCATGTGATACTTGACTTTCTCTGCTTGGCTAATTTCACTCAGCATAATCTCCTCCAATCTGGTCCGTGTTGCTACAGAAGTTGGGTATTCATCCTTTCTGATGTAGGCGTAATATTCCATTATATTTATGGACCATATCTTCTTTATCCATTCATCTGTTGAAGGGCACCTTGGCTCTTTCCACAGTTTGGCAATTGTGGCCATTGCTGCAATGAACATTGGGGTACATATGGCCCTTCTTTTCAGTACATCTGTGTCTTTGGGGTAAATACCCAGGAGTGCAATTGCAGGGTCATATGGTAGCTCTATTTTTAATTTTTTAAGGAATCTCCACACTGTTTTCCAAAGTGGCTGCACCAACTTGCATTCCCACCAACAGTGTAAGAGGGTTCCCCTTTCTCTGCAGCCTCTCCAACACTTGTTGTTTCCTGTCCTGTTAATTTTGGCCATTCTGACTGGTGTAAGGTGGTATCTCAGTGTGGTTTTGATTTGAATTTCCCTGATAGCTAGTGATGACAAACTTTTTTTTATGTGTTTGTTAGCCATTTGTATGTCTTTATTTTTAAATATTTCAAATGTACACTTTTTCTGCTCAGACCTCATTTTTATAATATTACCTGGAGTATTTTCTTCAATGAATCATGTCTAATCTTACTGTAGATTAATGTTTCTGATACAATGACTTTTTTTTTTTAACTTTCCAAAACATGGCAGCCTTTAGAACCATCTGGTAAAAAAAAACCTATTGCAGTCAACTCTAAAACTGTTTCCATTGTGCTTGAGAAGTGAAGGCTTTGGAGGAAAGCGAAGATAGGCCATCTCTGCTAGCAGAATCTTTTCCTTCATTATTTCTCAAGCACTCTGCCTCCTCTTCTGGCCACTCTTCTTGGTATGTCTGACCAAGCTTATATTTACATCTTAAGCAAAAGCCTTTCAGGCACATGACCCTGAGAGTCCTCCAGCCTCTGGCCTCTACCCAACATTAAGATGTCACCAATTTGAATTGAGGTTCCTAATTTGAGAATTGCACTAATACATTGATTAAGGCTTTTTTTCTTGCTCAATGAATGTAGATACCCAGATGAACTCTGATTTCAGGAAATTTCATCACAGTATCATCTTGAATGATTAATATTGAATTGTTCTGAATATCTTTAAATGTGCCATAGTGATAATAAACACTGATAAATTGATAAACAGAATCTTCCACAGTGGTTTCTGAAATGTAAAATGTGGTTTCTTGTTATTAATGCTTCACAGACTGAGTGGTGATGAATCATCCCTTGTTAATACCTACTATTAGCAGATACTACTAAAATGATAGTGCCTACTCTTGCCTATAATAAACAGCTCTTTAGAAAAATTATACAGGATTCTTAAGAATTCAAACTCTTCACTGTGGCCAAAGCAAAATTCCACCTCAAAAACTAAACAGAATCAAGATGAACTGCAGACCCTGAAAAGATATTTACAAGGCTGGGAGAGCTTTTAGACTATGGTGAGGATATGTTTATCCTTAGTTGTGTCCATTAGCTTATTTAACAAGCCTTTCTTAGGCACCTGCTAAATGCTAGGATCTCAAGGAGAAGGAGGGAGTGAACAACAGTGTAAAGTGCAGCTTGTTGGGTGGGGTTGGGGAAGGTGGGTGGGCATCAAACAAGATAAAAACTACAAAAAGAATCATTTGACTTTGGTGACCTAAGGAGCAGTTTGGAGAGCATGACCGGGGCAGAAGCAGTGTGGAGTGAGTTGAAGTGTGATTACCAGTTTAGAAAGTAGACACATTTGAGAAGTTTAACTTTCAAGAGGAGACAAGGGAAGAAGATTGTGACAGTTGTAGAGGGGTGGTTTGCTTTGTTGATAATAGGGTATGTTTGGACAGTATTTCAGTTTTGATGCTTAAAAAGTTTGATGGTGCGGAAGAGAAGAAAGAGAACCATATAGTTTCTAAAACCAGGGCAATTTAGTCTTATATCAGAGGGAGGTATAAGCCTCCATTAAAACAGAGCGTGTGGAAGATGGGTGGGCAGGCATGTTTCTGAACTGCATTATATTCAGAAAAAATTGGGGGCTTTGTCTTGTAATGAGAATCACAGATTATTTTCTTTTTAATCAAAAGTAATAGCTTGCATTTTATAATACATTTGAAATATTCTTTATCTGCCATGTACAGGCTGTTATGCCTCTGAATAATCTCTCAGTGCTGTAAAAAAAAAGTAACAAATTTTTGAAAATACTTTATAACATTAAATAATTTTAAAATGCTTGGACTTTGTATAATTAATTGTTCATCTTAACCTCATAATTTGGGGGTCATTTTGCTCCCAATTTATTTTGGATTTTTATGATCTATAGTTATTTTTTTCTCTATGGCTTTTTACTTTCTGATTTTCATTTCCTTCTTCTGTTCAGCAATAGTAATTACCATTGAATTATTAGTTGTAGAAATAAAGCAGAAATAATGTGAGACCAAATATGACACAAGTAAAGTATGTTTTGGTTTATCGTGAAAATGTTCATTTTTGTTTTGCGTGGAACAGAGGATAAAGATTATAGACTTAGCTTAATTCCTTGTACATTCCGTCATTTGAGACATCGGAGATTTTGAGGAAATTGTGTTACTTAAGGAAGTCACTTAGTCATTCTAAACCTCATTAATCTTATCTATAAAGTAAGAATAATGCCTCTTTCCAGACTGTCTGTCCCATTTCACAGAATTATTATGAGGTCCATCTGATATAATGTCTGCAAACTGTGTTACAACTTTTAAAATATTTTAAAATATATTGTGATCTGAAAAATACTAGATCTTGAGGTCTCCTGATCAATTAGAAGCTCCCCTTTGACCCTGATGTGCACGTGAAGAAACATTCTAGGAAATTAACATGACTGGCATGGACTTTCACTTATTGTTTAAGCATCATTGACTGGCAAGTCTCTGCTACTCTAGAGTTAATTTAAAAATCTCTAAGAAACTGTCTCTTTTTTGGGAAAAGTTACTGCAGCTGATAAACTGCATATCATCTGTCTATAGTGTAATGTTTAAAAGTGCTGGCTAAAAAATTTGGCTGTCTTGGTTTGAAATCCTGGCCACACCTCTTAGTAGCTAAAGATCTTGGGTAAGTTTAAACTCCTGGTGCCTCTGAAAATTTTAACTCAGAAATAACAGTGTTATTAATAGTACTATTTCACAGAGCAATTACCTGTTAAATGAGATAGCAACATAGTGTCTGCCAGTGCTAATGCCTCCACTGATTAGCCTCCATTAGTTAGCTATTATGTGTATGAAAGTTACGGTAATATGAATCCATATAGAAAATACTATTTCTTGTAAACTAAGTACCTTCAAGGAATTAAATTTTAAATAACTAAGTACTGACCAACTCTTTTCATTTGAGTAACTTCACCCCTGGGATTTTAAACACCTTCAGAGGAATACCGAGTCTGTTTGAATCATTATAATAGCTTACTTTTGGGGGGTGCCGAATTTATACCCAGTAAGTAATTTCCTACCTACCTGTAGCCCAGAAGTGATATTGGTGATCTTTTTTCTTTAACCAAAAAAGATTTCAGAGTACTGTATACTATAATAAATAAGCAAATAAGCAAATAAATAAATAAATAAATAAATAGATAAATAAATAAATAAATAAATAAAATAAGAAAGAGCATAGCTCTGCTTTAAAAGGCAGAAAGCCTGTGGTACCAAATATGGCCACTAGAGGGTGCCAGCTAGCTGGCGACCTAGCCGCCCTTTCTTAAGAGGCTGAGCTCTTGCCCCTATGAGAGGGTTTCAGGAGCTGCCACTAATCCTATCTGTGGAACTCAGTGGTGTCATGTTTCCTCAGTTCCAGTCATCATTGATCTGAGAGTGACCCATCTTCCTTCATAGGAACCAGGGATTGAGCTCAAAACCTATTCCTCTCCCTTGTAACACTGTTAACACTTTGAGCGGGTCAAGCTTTCAGGCCCCCCTTCCTCTTTCAGGATAGATTCGCCCATTCAGAAATCGCTTTGGTTACAATTCAGTGGATTTAGGAGGATTTAATTTTATTCCGTCCTACCGCTTCCATTTTTGCTGCTCTCGGGTATTCTAGAAGTTAATTTCTTAGTGGGATTTAAGATATTTTACAAAAGAGTTATCAATTATTCAATACTTGGTCACTCTGCAAAGTTAAAAGCCCACTACTTAAAAATTAATAAATACTGCCTTCTTTTTTATACTCAGAGCAGAGATTCTGCAGGGGATGGGGAAACTTCCACTGCTGCTGACCTAGCAAAACTTACCTAATAGGAAATCGTCCTTCTTAGTATTAGTTGGTATAATTCAAGATGACATTCATTAAAGGCCAATAAACGATAAAATTTCTGGTGACTGAAAAACCATAGAAAACCAGGAGATAGCTAACAAAATCTGCAACTGCCTCAGTATTTTAGCGAGAATACATCCCCCCCCCCCTTCTTTAGACAGCGTGGTCCAGCACTCTGGAGTGAGTAAGGGTGAGAGGAGGCTTTACTTGCACTTCTGATGAGCGACCAGTACCTGTTTCGTCCCGCTGGGTGAGCAGGGGAGATGTGTGGGGTAGTCACCCCAGGGCTGAGGTCAGCCTGCTTGACACAAGATCATGCAAGATCAAGATCATGCAAGACACTTACAAGATCACTGGTTAAAAGAAACTGTAGCAAGAGGAGGTTCATTCACATGGATGTTCCCAACTAAAAGTAGACTGGATGTCATGGGAACCCGGAAACGGACAATGTTGTGTGGACCATACAGTGGTACTTGCAGTAGTTAAGTCAGTTGGAAGGTAATTCCTTTGTGTGCAGTATTTTTCAAAATGACTTCACCCTTTCTTGTACCTTTACTCTGAATCTAATAAGACAAGGAAATTTCATTCCCAGTATTGTTGTATAAGAATGCTGCGGGGGTGGAGGTGGAGAAGAATGCTTTGGAGAATTCTGGCTTCTCTTGGTACCAGATATTCATTGCTAGGTCTGTTAGGTCATTTATTAAGGATTGGAAGTCACATGATACTGTATGTTAACACAAAATAATGACGGGGCGCCTGGGTGGTTCAGTCAGTTAAGAATCTGACTTCGGCTTAGGTCATGATCTCAGGATCCTGGGATCGAGCTGCACATTGGGCTCCCTGCTCAGCCGGGGAGTCTGTTTCTCCCACCCTCTGCCCTTCCCCCCTGCTCTCTCTCTCTCTCTCTCTCTCTCTCTCTCTCTCTCTCTCTGTCTCTCTCTCATAAATAAAATCTTTAAGAAAATAATAATTTTGGAGTAATTATCTAGTGGACTAGCTACTCTTTGAATAACAATGTATGCCAGTCACTTGCTAAAAACATCTTATGGAAAGTTCCTCAAGAGCACATTAAATTTAACAGCTATATACTTTTTTTGTTACTTTTCCACAGGAGGTAAACCAACAGTATGTCTTTCATTTGATCCGTAATTAAAGATGCATTTTTTCCTTTTATCCTTATTAAAATTGGACTTTCTAAGGCTGAGCTGAAATTTCATCCTGAAAAATAAAATGTTAAGACTTACTAGCAAAACTACCTCATGTAAATGTATATTATTCAAGCCAGAACTCACATTCTGATCCCCAAGTTTCCACTAGTGACCACAATCTCCTGGCTTCCCAGGAGATGCAAAGTGAGATCAGCCAGTCTTTGTGAAGTCCCCCAATCTCCATTCTCTGCCTCTGCTTTCATGTCTGCATTAGTGGTGAGCGCAGTCAGAAAGCAGGTGTTTGGCTCAAACCGAAGCTCTTGTTGCCTCTGAAAGAGATGATGGTTTGTTCCAACTCAGTGCTGGAAAGTTCTGGGAACATTTGGAAATGCACTCATTTTACAAGGTGGTATTACAAATACAAGTTTGATGCCATGTTCTCTATTAAATTGGTTGATACAAAAAACATTTTTAAAAATCTAATTTGGTACCTTTCTCAGACCAAAAAAAAAAAAGCTTTCATGGAAAATCCATTTCACTGAGGTCTCTAAGTGTAAAAAAATTAGTTTGCAATAAATTTTTACTCTTAAGCTATTTTGTTTGTAAATAACACTGGCTATTACTTTGTCATCTGACTTCTCAGTGATTCGTGCATATTAGGTGTTAGTCTAGGATGATGACATACCCCATAAACACTATTGTCCTCTCCCTAAATCAGAAAGTTGAAAGTTTGAAACATTTACATTTGTAAGTTAATGCCTCCCTCATAAGACATATTTAAGTTCAGTTTGCCAGTTCTATGTATACTTCATCTCACTTTCTGTTTTCTTTTAGATTAATAACATTTATGAACATATTTTAAAACAATTTTTTATGAAAGGACCCGGGATGAAGCTGTCAACTTCAGTTTTATTCAGTTAGTGGTTTTGCTTTTAAGTTTGCATAAGACTGATTAGTATTAAAATAGGCCAGAATTTTTTTCATATTTCATAGGAGCCCTCCTATGTTTTTTCTTTTTTTTTCTCTTATTTTTTAGAGAAGAGGGGAAAGAGGGGGGAGGGACAGAAAGAGAGAGAATCTTTTTTTCTTAATTGTTACTTAAATTTTTTCTCCCAGTGTTCCAAGATTCATTCCCCATTCCCCACACCCAGTGCTCTATGCAGTAGGTGCCCTCAGTACCCACCACCAGGCTCTCCCATCCCCCCACCCCGCTCCTTCCAAGTCCCTCAGTTTGTTTCTGTGTCCAAAGTCTCTCTTGTTTTGTTTCTCTCCCTGGATTACACTACTTCCCATTTCCTTTCCTTCTCCTACTGTCCTCTAGGTTATCCCTTATGCACCGCAAATAAGTGAAACCATGTGATACTTGACTTTCTCTACTTGGCTTATTTCACTCAGCATAATCTCTTCCAATCCAGTCCATGTTGCTACAAAAGTTGGATATTCATCCTTTCTGATGGAAAGGATCAGATCTTCTTTATCCATTCATCTGCTGATGGGCATCTTGGCTGAGAGAGAGAGAATCTTAAGCAGGCTCCACACTCAGCACAGGGCCCAATGAAGGGCTCTATCTCATGACCCTGAAATCATGACCTGAGCCAAAACCAAGAGTCAGATGCTTAACTGATTGAGCACCTAGGTGCTAACCCTTTACTCTTTTAAATATCTGAATATCTTCATGGGATTTTAGTTGAATTTGTAGATTTGTCCATTAATATTGGGAGATTTAAAATACTGTTTTAGCCACAAATCCTACCTATCTAAAATTAATAATGTGAAAATTTTATGTTTACCCTTTGGGTGAGCTTTATTTTCTCAGACTCATGTGGCAAGTAAGGATGAATAGCTTTGATCAAAATTTATTTTGGGGGGGCACGTGGGTGGCTCAGTCAGTGAAGCATCTGCTTTCAGTTCAGGTTATAATCCTGGAATCCCAAGATTCCGGAGTCTGCTTCTCCTTCTGCCCCTCATCCCCACTCTGTGAACTCTCTCTCTCTCATAAATAAATAAATAAAATCTTTTTAAAAAATGTTATTTTTGCTCTCTTTTTAAAAACATTTTGCCATATTTTGAGTTCATATTGTTTTATAAGTAGCTATCAGACTGTGATTCCTATTCTGTGGTATTTTCAAAGAACTACAGATATAGATGCATCACAACTGAAGCATTAGAATCTTGCTTATTTGTAGGTGTTGCTTCACTATATAAAAAAAAATTACTGAAATCTGAGTTTTATGATTTTTGGTTTTCACCTGACCTCTATGTAATTTAAAAAATCTTTTTATAGATTTAGCAAAGTAAATGTTGCATCTTTATGATAGGAAGATGGTCATAATTTAGATCACCAGGATAAGTATTGTGATATTGCCACAGTAGAAAACTGTATAAGTGGTTGCACTTGGTAATATTAGTAAGAAATCTGTCCTCCCAGAGCATTTCGTTTAACTCACGTTTGCCAAAAGAGTAAGCTGTGGTATTTATTATCACTTTGAAGAACTTTTTTTGACAGAAGTCACTTTTCTAGAACAGAATGAGTCAAAATAAAAACCCATTATTTGGAGCATGAGACTATCTGGTAATGGATGAATTAAGTATGCTGAAAAATAGCCTGATTTTCCCAGATACTCTTTATTCTTTACTTAAGTTGTAAGTGCTCCTACTTGATACACACACACACACACACACACACACACACACACACACACGTGCACGCGCGCCTGCGCACACTTTTTCTGTTTTTCTTTTTTTTTAAGCATTAACAGCTATGTGCCACAATGTTGAAAGGGACTTTTCCTGTTGCCATACTTTAGCACTGGAGCCCCTAGCTGAAGACTGCAGAATCCCACATTCTGAGGAGAGCCACCAACAACTGAAACCAGACACCTTTCCCCAGAGTTTACTAAGATTCCCACCATCTTTCTTTCATTTCGTAAATATTTATTAGGTAGCTGTTGCAGGTAGTATTCTAGGCACTGGGGATGTTGCTATTGCAAAATTCCATGAATTGTAGAATCCATAATCTGAGGATCTAATGGAAGAAGACAGTAGCTCTCTTTTTGCTTAAAGTAGGGTGTGGCAGGATGTCTTCCAGAATGCCGGTCACAGAAATGGCGGTGCCCGTGGGTAAGGGAGGCTGGCATCCACTCTCCCAGCCAGCTGCTTGCTGAGGTTGGACCTGCAAACCCACCGATGTGCCATTAGAGCACAACTTGTGAGCAAGTTCCTGAAAGTCAGGGGTGGGGGGAGGGTCGTATATTAACATAGGCAGAAAAGGTGTCTGAAAATAGAGAGAGAGAGAGAGATGATGTCTGTTTTTCCCCCAGAGAGCTGTGTAGATAGGAGACTTCAGCAGGTAGAGCCAAGGCCTATGGGCTAACTGAGGGCCATGGTGGAGTGTGCTAGGAAAGAAGACACTAGGGGACCTCTGCCCTTGGGTCCCAGGGGCCCCTGGAGAGTCTAGAGAATGGACGTCATAATACGGTCAAGGGGGCTTCCGGGCCAGAGGAGGCAATACCCCATCCAGAGAGCCACCCCGCTCCAAGAGACATGAGGAGCACTAGCCACCACATCAGGCAAATCCGCACGCGCCTCTTCTGCATGACCACCAGGACCGAAACCTTCCACTTGCAAGTAACCATGTCCTTGACAGGATCCCGGCTTCCTTCCCAGCTCCCAGCACCAGAGGAGCTGGACCTTAAAAGGAGATGGGAAGAAGGTTCTAGATGCAGACAACATGTCTTCCCACTGCAACCCTCCCAATTTCTCTGTGCAAGCTCATACTGAGGGAAGGGACAAAGTTTATGATTTGTCTGGACTTTTAACTAAAAGTGACCAGAAATCAGTGAGATCTGCCCAAGATTCCTTAAGGGATGTGTCAGGGAAATTTGGCATAGCACAGCTGAAAGAGTATGATTGGGGAAAAATGCAACTCTTTTAAGTTTATATAATAGTTACACAAAGATATGACTGCCCAATAAGCTAATTACAGATATATTTTAAGAACTAGCTTTTAAATGTTTATTATATTCCATAACCAGTCATATAGTTAATTTTTAAAGAAATAAAATATATAAACAGTTAATCTCCTAATTTGTTAATCTCATATCTTTATGAATGTTTTAAAATATTTCAAATATCTATAAGAATCACTGAGAGAAGGTTCATCTTCCCCTTAACAGATCTAGAAAGATTTAATTAGTAGTTTGGTTTTCGGTTTACTCAGATTTTGTTGTGTTGGGCCTAGAATTTTAGAGCTGCTTACAGTATAGCAAAGCTATGCATGAATTAACTTTTTCCTGATATTTTTAGGCAGAACTACTAGTAGAAACTGAAAAGCAGAAAAGGAATGGGTGTTCAACTGCTCTTGAGGAATGCAACTAAAATTTCATCTTTCCTTTTTCTATATGGATGGCTCAGATTTCTCCAGATCAGGTTCATTGTAGTAATGCTTATCAGCTCAAAGCTCATCGCTAAATCCAAGTCTTGTTTTGGGGGCAAAGTGGGGGACATGTCTTGTCGATTTGTCATGGCATATCTCTTATTGACAGAATCATAGCATCTGCCCCAAATCACTATGTAGAAATGTGTTTATTTTGCTAGAGAGCTGATTAAATGCTTAAGCATATATGTGCTTATTCCGTAAGACCAATTATAGCTAAAATACATTAATAACTTATAAATACTCCACTGGGAGTAAAGATAATGTTTTTAAAAGCAGTGTGTCCCTATTTTTAATCTAGAAACAATCTGTTAGGAACTGTTTTATGTGCTATCTGGATGTTGAAGTGCTTTTAGCTCTTGGGAGACCTAAGAAACAGCTCTTGGCAGGCTTCAGTCCCAGTTTCTATCATGGGTTTCGATGTGGTCTGTGAGGGCCTGCATGAACACCTGTAGGTGCGGACCTAGGACCTAGGGTCTCTCTGGGTGTCCTAACCTAATAAAATAGGATTGGTAATATCCACCCCATAGGTAATTGCTAGGATTAAATGACTTCATGTCCAGGACCTAGCACAGTGCCTAACACATTGTACGTGATCAGTAGTTGGCACTTTTCCCTTCTCCTCTGCTGATATCCACAAGAAATGGTTTCCTCTCTTTTCTTTGGGAATGCAAAGAAAATGGAAATGTCTTAACTTTACTCTGGATGCTCTGAGGTTAAACAGATGCTTTCATGGCAGTTTCTTTGTTAGAGTCCCAGAATATTTACGGTCATTTAGTCAATCAGCAGAAGACAGGGCGCAGCTCAAATAACCTTGCCTGTAATCCTCCATCCAGGTGGGTAAAAAGCGTCTATGTGGGGAAGAAGGCCCTGAGTAGGTTCATGCTACTGCAGCTTTTAAAGGCATGTTTAATGGGATTTCCAATGAAGAATTCCATTTTTATTCTATAGTGTGTCAAGTGTCTGAAATTATCACAATCCTTACTGTTTTTATGAATGTGTATTTTAAATCTATATGTGTGGTTTTCTTTAACACACTCCATGCTAGTTTGGATTGACTTGAGAGTTCTTTTATTGTGTTCTTCTCGGCCCCGAGATTAAATCAGGAAATGCCTTAATATACTGGTATTTCAACTGTTTTCAACTTTAAGTGTCCTACCTGTTGTCCCTGTTGTTCAGTCTTATGGAAGAAGGCCCCTTAGTTTAGTTTTTATATATCCTAACTAATCAGTGGACTTGACTGGATTTTTTGCTAGTACTTTCTTTGGTGCATTTCCCACTCCCATTGTTAGCAAAATGAGTGTGGCGGCCTCCACGAAGTGTTTTGTAAAACCAAACCAGATTTCGTTCATCACAGTGAAAATGTGAGCTAAAATGAAGTATTAGGGGGAAAGGAGTATGTTGCTCCAGGCCACAAACAACTCGGTCTCAGGCGCGCACTGGTAAATCTTACAAAATGCTATAGGCAATTCAGCATCAAAATTGCCATAGAAAATTATTGTTGTTAGCCATTCTGTTGATAGTTCATATTGTTAGAATTGCTAGCAGATGGGAAAATAGATGAGTCAGGATACAGTATTAACAATCCATATTTTTTTAATCATAAGCCACTAATAAGGTCTGTAGCATCTGTGAGATTTATTTAAAGAGTTGCTAGGAAGAGTTTGTTTTCCCAGTAAACACAGCAAACCTTGTACAGGATTTTCTTGATTGACTCTTTGACTAAATGTGTTAACATTAACATATAAGACCATTTGCTTCATTGTGATGGTGTCTGGTTTATTTTGACAGACTGATTATACCAGCAGCTCGTGGACCCATTAAGTCTTAAATGTTATCACATTTATGCATTTAAAAACTTCATAATCTTGTTTCTGCTACTTTTTGAGAGTAAGACTTTTTAAAAACTCATGTAGTTAGGACTATTTTTGACAAAACAAAATAATATAAAAATGTAAGTGTTTTCCTCCAAGAGCTTTAAGATGATATTATTTTAGAAATAATTCACTGTTACCGCTCAAATGTGGTATTTTAGGGTTTTATAGTAGATTGAATATATAAACTTACAGAAAATTCTGTTAGTGATAACTCTTCCTGATCAGTAATTAGCAGCTCTTTGATACTTCTCACAGAGTTCAGAAATGATTCTAATAACTAAAAGTATGACCTGTCAAAAGTATCAGCTTATAAGATTTAATCTTATTTTCCATCTTCCCGTGTCACTGAGTTGTTTTTTATGTTGTTTTTTTGTTTTTGTTTTTATGTTGTTTTTTTCTAAGTTGTTTTTTATGCTGCAGTTTTATGCGAGAGCTAGTAAAGTGAGTTATTAATTTGCATATCTTGTATTTGGGTTTTTTTAAGGAACACTAGAAATAATTTTTTTTTTTTTTTTGGATATTGACCTATAATCTTCTTACTCCTGGATGAAATGTGATAATCCAGGACAATTACTAACAAAATGGGCTGCATGTTCGAACTGTCACTTATGTACCAAATTATACCAAGTTTCAGACAAATGTTGACTTCTACTGAAAAATAGTTTTGACTTTTTCATTTAACTTATAAACAATTCATCCATCTACTCATCTATGTAATTATTTTTGTTTAGAAGTTGAGGTTTTTATTTAAAGCCTTTCAGTTGTTTTAAACAAACTTTTCAGAAGAGCTGGGAAATCCTAGTCTACCAAACCATCCTGAAAAAGAGGATGGTAATTCTACCTCTGGCTAAAATTTCTGCAGTTTATTTCATTCTAAAAAACTGCTCTATAAAAATATCATCGCAGGGTTTTCTCTTCACTGGGGCCTTCATAGCTGAATACGTAAAAGCCATTTTTCCTACAGCGCAGGTTGAAGATCCTTGAAATTTCTTAGCAGCACATCCTCCCTATTCATGATGACTCAACATTTTGAACACTCTGCCGGTGCTAGATTAAAAATCTCAAACTTGGTGTAATGAAAAAAATGCATTGATTTCTATCGAGATCAGGTCGTATCTCTGCCATCAACCAGGAGTGTAATTTTGAGCAACCTGGCTCCCACTTTCTCACCCAAAACAAGGAAGCTGGAGTAGATCACCTCTGAGGCTTGCTCTTGCAGTAAGATTCAGTGAGGTTTAACTCATATCCGAGCCTTACTCCTGTTAAAAAGTGCTTTGCTTATATGCGATGCTGTTTAATAATCCCAGATTCCAGTGTGTTCTCTGAGGCCCATATGATTCAATTTACCTGACCTCAGTTTAAACTCTTTTTATGGGGGCGCCTGGGTGGCTCAGTTGGTTAAGCGACTGCCTTCGGCTCAGGTCATGATCCTGGAGACCTGGGATCGAGCCCCACATCAGGCTCCCTGCTCAGCGGGAAGCCTGCTTCTCCCTCTCTCACTCCCCCTGCTTGTGTTCCCTCTCTGGCTGTGTTTCTCTGTGTCAAATAAATAAATAAAATCTTTAAAAAAAAAAAATAAATAAAATAAACTCTTTTTATGGAAATTGATTTTATTCTGTGCCCTTAGATGTCTTGCCCCCTGGTATTTGTCATTTCAAGCGTCCCAGAAAAGCAAAACTTCTTGTGAATAGAAAAACATTGCCTCAGGTAATAAAACAATATTGTTCTGAAGCTCCTCTCCATTTCTGTGACTGTGTATTTGAAGAAGTTCTGCCTTTGCTTTCAGACCCTTCCTCTGTCAGCTCATTGAGAACTTAATCAGGTTACATATCCTTGAGGTTTGTAAGGATGGTCAGACTCTCTAGTGTTCTTTCAGAATGTTGAGACCTGAAAATTTAAGACTCATTGTTCGTTGTGCGAGTTCTGTGTTATCATTCAATTCAAAACCAAATTTTATTAAGTGGAATTAGCCTAGAGCATCCAAAAGCCATTTCTGGATGAATTATTCATTTTTGCACATTTGTTCACGTACAATAAAAGTCACAGCGTGTGCGTATGCTAAAATTCTCTTTACTGACTTCACTTCTGGAACTCTAAACTGACAAATGTAGACCAAGACTTGATACTCCCAACTCTGGTTTACTCTGAATTTATTTTGGACTTAGTCATCTGGTAGATGGCTTTGGTAATATAGTTACTTCGTGTTCCCTGTATTGTAGAAAGATGGTTCGTAAGTAACATTTCTTCCCTGAATTTAAGAAAATGTAAATTCAAGTTCATTTACCACAAGCTCTGTTGATCTATAAACGTAACAATTCTGAAGTGATTTCCCTTACTTTTTGTGAAGATTTTCAAGAAACCTAATTTTAGTGAATAAAACTTTTGTCACAGTAGTATTGATAATAATTCAGGAAGCTCAACTTTTCCTTCCAGTATTATCCTCATTAGCCCCCAAATTGTTTTAATTCGAATTAGTATTTTATAGGGGTGATAGTGGCATTGTTTAATATTATAGGGCCGTTTTTATCATTATGAGTGTCCATAAAACGTTATCTGGTTTGCGACCCTATTTACTACTAAGCCATTGAGTAGTACTGCTCTCCAACAGATTGGAAAAGCTGCTTCTGCTACATTTTCCTCCCCAAATCATTTTCATGTCTGTGGGAGGCTCGATCGCTACAGGAATACAGAGGGCTAAATATATGTTATTAGGGCTTAATCATAAGTCAAAGCGCAGCCAGAAGCTCATATCTATAGATCACACCCACTGTATAAAAAGTGGAAAGTTCTACCAGTTAACCTCACACTTTTTTTTTGTCCAGATGACACCATAATCTAGTTATTTAGAAATCTGCTGGTATTTCTCTTCTGTTAACAAAATAAGAAGAGCCTCTGATCACACACAAATGCTAACATTTGGGATTATTTTCTGTTGGGTAACTTAGATCATAAGATCAAGGAGAAAACCTTCTTGTCCTGGATAATCTTGTGCTCATCATGGCTTCAGTTACAGCCTAAATGCTGATGATTCCCCAAATCTGTAGCTTTATTCTCTTTCCTGCACTTCAGAACTCCCAATTGTAATCCATATCTGATGTCTCCACCTTGATGCTTTGTTCATCTCTCAAACCCAACAAGACTCAAAATCAATTTGATTTACGCTCCTACCATATAAATAGTAACAATCTCTACCTCATCACTGTAGCTTGAAGCAAGAATCACCATAGCCCTTCCTTCCTCCTGATCTTTCTTAGCCAGCTAAAAAGCCCTATCATTTCTACTTCCAAGTCTCTCAGATCCTTCCCTTGTCAGTCTCCACTTCCTTTTTCCTGGTCCAATGCTCATCCTCTCTAGACGGTTGTAGTAACCTGCTCATGGGCCTTCCTGCCTCCATTTTCCCCCATGCTAATCCATTTTCTATACCTGCTGTTGGATATATTTTTCTATCTCGTATATGGTCATGTCGCCAGTAATGTTCAAAATTATCTAGCATTTCTTTCTTGGCTACAGAAAGTCTGTAGCAACATGCTTAATGCCCTTAGCAATCTGACCTCTACTCTCCGTCCTGTCTCCTCTCCTGAGCCCCGTCCCCAGCTGGTCCGCCCCACATCCCAGCGGCCAGCTGCGGTCTCCAAGGGTGCCAGGCATTGTACACCCTACATCTTTCTGTTCATGCTGCTTCCATTCTCCCCTGTCCTATTGCCCATCTTCTCAGCGTCCCCATCCTTTGAGGTATTAGCTGTGCTTTGACCTCTTGCCAGCTAGATTGCAAGGTCCTTGTGGACGGTTGAGTGTTTATCTATCTCTGTATCCAAAGTACTTTGGTCCAGTTGAAGAATAATATTTTAAGAAATGAGTATTGTGGAGTTCTCTGACAGCCCACCTGAAGACATAACTGTACATGTTTTGTACATAGGTGATTTCCTGTAACCTTGACCTCATAGAACCACAAATTTGAAATTATTTTAAAACAACAACAGGTGCTACAAGCTTTGGCACTAAAACCATGTTCTTTCTGTTTTTTTTTTTTCTGAAACGGTCTCGGGCTTTCATTAATGTATTTATTCTTATTTAGTGTAATGTCTTATAGGATTAGTTGCTTTTCTAGTTCCCAGCAGGCAAACAAGCTTGCAGTAAAGGGAGAATGACATATGTCTAATGAGGGCCATGAAAAGGAAGCTGACAGCTTCTTTTCTTAAATGAAGATAAAAAACCAAAAAGGAGAGAGAAAATTAACACACAGCACAGATTAGTGACAGAAATTGATAATGGTGATTTATCACCAAAGAAGGTTGCTTTAGGTCCTGGGTCCTCTGCTTTAGAAGGCAACATATTCTGCAAACTACTTTATAAGGGTTTTCTCTTCAAAATAGGTTGAAACAAAGTTTTTAGCACTAAGATTTAGATACTTCACAAATTTACTTATGTGAAACACCTAATTCCTTAACGATCCCAGATAATGATTCTCTACCATCACAGACCTGTTTGTCACAGATTTTACACATTGCAAATACAGAAGTCTATTAGAAGAGGGAAATTTGTCTTCTAAGTAGCTTCTTTCTCTGAATTGAGTCCATTACTCTAATATAATATTTATAAACTGTTGGTAATTTGCCCCAGTAAGGTAGCATGAGATATTTACAGGAATATCTTAATGCCAAAATTGTTTGCTTTGTTATATGTTATTTCTCCTGATCTTAGAGTAACCCATTCCTTTGAGTCATTTTTTTTTTTTTTGCATTTCTATTTACCCACCCTCACACCATGGTATTTAGCAGTATACACTGTTTAATAGTTTCTAAGTGTGTGTACAGACTTTAAAGTTTAAATCATTTTTGGAATGTCTGGCACAGAGACATGAAACTGACATAAAAATCAATTATGAAATAATAAATGACTCTAGAATCAATCAAATACTAAATTGTGTCATTTAAATTATAAATGTTATATAGAAAATCAGAGATGGGCAGATTAACGTGGGCTGAAAAAGACACTGAGTGAAATTGGATCTTGGGTAGACAGTGCCCAGGCTTGTCTTTTTTGGGGAAATAGCTATATGTGGTCTGTATTGACCCTTCATCTCACCGTTACCTGTTCATACAGTTCAGAAAGTTCCAAGGCCCCCTATTGACTTATTCTTTATCCTGCCACTGATTTGAACATATTTGGCCATATAACAGATACATGATTAATACTTGGATTAAAAATTAATGAAGAAAGAATAGAGTACAATGCATTATCTATATATATAATGCATATAATGGTATGATAGTCTAAGCTAGCTCCTGTTTATGATAGGGCACAGTTTACATATATAAACACCAGAACTTTTCATCAACCAAGGCACATGGTGGTCACCTTCACACTCCTCCTCCTGGGAGCCCACACACTCTTTCCCATAACACTGTCCTGCCGATATTTTTGGAAATCGTCTCTTGAATTTCCTTCAGAGTCTGTGACTCATTCTTTTCAGTATCCTCTTTGGTGACAAATCTTTTTCAATTGAGAATGGATTTGGTTTTTAGAACCAAGAGTAACTGAAGCCAGGTAAGATGAGGAAAATGGAGAATCAAGCTGAAAAATACTATTTTTTGGCTAAAATTGACATGTTGGCTCCAAAGTTATGAGAGCATTTTCTGATTTGGCTCATAAAATAACCAAAAAGAGTTCCCTTTTTAAAAGAAAAAATAAACTGCAAGTTTTATCATATTAAAACCAAGCCTGAATTCTTGTCATAGAATTTTCCTGCTCTAGAGCAGACCATGACTCCCTGAAGTCCACACCCTGCTCTGCCTGGTTCAGGACGCCACCAGCCATGGGTTCCGCAGTGACCTTAGTCCTTCTTCAGAGTGGTGGCACTTCCTCCTCAGGGCCCTGCTCATTGCCCTGAGACATGCCTCTTTGCACAGACCAACACGGTGCCTGCTCCCTAAAGGAAACCTGCTCTCTACTGAATTTATAGTGAGGCTTCTCTTTTGTTTTCGTTGGGAATCTATTTTTAAAAAAACACCAAAAAACAGTGGATGCTGTCCCCAGGAAAGTGTACCCGTGAACATGCAGCATTTTGCTTCTCGTGGACTTGAGAACCTCTCACTGTAGTCATGGTGCCTGCGGTTGGGGCTTGTGTCAGTCCCTTAATACTTCTAGTTCCTGATCTTACCCTTCTGACTACTTTGGGAGTTTCTTAGGTCAAGGAAATAGTTCAGTGCTTTTTTGTTCTTCTTTTCCTCAACAGGATGCTGAGTATGTAATAGCATTCTGTAAGTCACTGTGGTTCAACAGACTTTTCGGGTTTTTTGTTTTTGCTTTTGTTTTTAAGATTTTATTTATTTACTTGACAGAGAGAGACACAGATAGAGAGGGAGCACACGCAGGGGGAGTGAGAGAGGGAGAAGCAGGCTTCCTGCTGAGCCGGGAGCCCTGAGGGGCTCGATCCTGGGACTCCGTGATCATGACCCGAGCCGAAGACAGACGCTTAATGACTGAGCCACCCAGGCGCCCCTCAACAGATGTTTTTAAACAACCCACCTGCCACTGTCACTTGAATAGTTTCTGAAGATGACCGAGTTTTAGATTTTTTTTAAAGTTAGTAAGATAAAAGCCCAAGTGTTAGGTTATATATTTCCGAGCATCCTAAAGTATGTTTCTCAGGAGATAATCCATATCTTTCTGCCTTGGTGTATCAGTAATTACGGTAAAGCTCAGGATGCCACAATCCTATTAGGTGGAATGGATCTCATCCCCACATATGGGAGGCTTCTCTCGCAGAAAACCATAAAGGATGTGCTGATGTTGTCTCCAGAAGGCAGCATAATGGAACTAGATCAATATGTCAAACTGTATCATTTGGTCAAACTGTATCATTTAGTCAAACCTTATCATTATTGTCAAACTATAATGTATATGGTGAAAATTTGTTGGGCAGTTTATCTTCCCATTGACCAACCTCATGTCAGAATTTACAAAGCACTGTTTACATCAGGCGTGGGATATTTTGAGTCACAAATTTAAGACCTTAATGCATCAAAATGTCTGGGATAAAAGTATTCCAGACAGTTTAATTTTCTGATTAACCCAAGTACTTAAAATTTAAACATTTGGCAAAATGCAGGATAGAATGGTTAATTAAACCTGATTCAATCTTGTTACATTCTTGGGTGATCTCTGCAAGTGTTCATAGTTACGGTGGTGCCCCAGAGCTGGCAAGGATGTGAGAGATTAGAGTGAATATATCCGGAACATACCCTGAGCATCTGTGTGTTGGCACTGGTGGACTGGGTCTTTCTGTCTTTAAAAAAAAAAACAAAGACTTTTCATCAGCCTATTTTTTTCATTTGCTCTTTCCCAGAAGAGGTTTTTTGGGGTTTTTTTTAATTGCTTTTGTTGCAAGATGACTTAAGGTTCTTATAAGGTGTGGCTTCTTGGTTCTTCAGGGAAGGAATTCCTGTTTTAATTGTTGAACTGTATTTCAGAGACAATGTAAAGAGTGTCCTGAAATAGTCATGCTAGAGCCGATTAGACCTTAACCTATTGTAGATCCTTGTATTATGTTGGTATCTTCATTAATTTTTTTCTGTTTCTAGTTAAAAAATCTAAGTTTGGAAGAACTACAGATGCGGTTGAAAGCACTAGACCCCATGATGGAACGAGAGATAGAAGAGCTTCGTCAAAGATACACCGCAAAGAGACAGCCCATTCTGGATGCGATGGACGCAAAGAAAAGAAGGCAGCAAAACTTTTGAGTCTCATTTCTTCTCTGTTTGTTTCTTTAACTATTCTGGAGACCAAGAAACCACTAAGAATTGAAGGAATATTATAATTACTGGGTGTTTTTTTTTTTTAACCTGAAGATTTGTGCTCTACAGCTAGGCAACAGTCCAGAACTGATCATGGTACTTACCTAGTCAATTCCTAAAAGGCAGAATTCACAACCGTAGCCACTATGTTTTCATTTTTAAGTAATGAAAACAACAGACATGTATCCGTCCGTGGATTGTCCACACGGCGCACCACTAACAGTGTGTCCTACAACAAACACTGTGTTTAGAGACCTTGGAAATCTGAAACTATTGTTTAATTGTACAGCACTGAAGGGCTTTATGTTACAATGTTCTTTATTCTTACTTCTAGTAGCTTATTTATTGTATCCCCAGGTAAGCTTATTTATTTATGCTGTTTCACTTTGTTTTGTTTTTAAGGCCAAGATCAGGATAGCTTTGGTGAGGGGAGGGGCATATTCATAGATGATAATGTACAGCCAATTATACTTTCTGCAGGGAGCCATGGGGTCCATTCCTTGATTTCCAGGATAGTTTTCCAGTAGAAACAAAGCAACAGTAGCAATAGCATCCACATGGGCCAGACATTTTTTTATACTGAAGGAATAATTCCATTTTTACCTTCTGAAGTTTTGTTTAATGTTTTTATTCTTGATGTTTGGTACAAATAGAACTGTATCTATTTAGGTCACACGAAGCTGTAATGTTTAAAACCAAAGAAATCAATGGAACCTTTGCACCAAAAATGTGCAGTAAATATTTTAAAAGAAATAAATCCGTAAGACAAATGTAATCTGTTAATGTTTCATGTTGCATGTATAGGTCTGAGAGCCGAACTATATCAAACTGTAATAAGCTCATCAAATTTCGTCCTGTGAAAATGTGCTTAATCATCCCAGGACTTTTGTGTTGATTTCATTGATTTCCTGGGAATTGGTAAACATCATGTGGCTGACGACAGCAAAATAGCAAAAACATTTGTACTGAACCGTGTAAGCCTTAGGGACTGGAAAAAAATAAGATTGAAACCATTAAAAAGAAGCTCATTTCTAAGCTGAATGAACATTTGTGTGATTGAACTGGGACCAGTCAGTTCCTAAGCCGCATATGTCCGTCTTGACAGTGTTTGTTCTTTTGTGTGTTTAATTACCATGTGTAAATCATAAAGACAAATAAATTTTACTGTGCCACCCAGCACATCTCATTTCTGTGTCGTTTTTAAAAACTCACCGCCTGGATTCTGTCTTTTCCTGGCATGGAAGGTATGTTAGGACGGGCTGGATGGTGTAGCAATAACAAACCTGACCCTCAGCGGCTCAGCGTAACACAGGTGATTTTCCCTGGTGCCCCAGGCCCATCCCACGACAGCGAGCCACCCTGCCCCTGCCACTCACGTCCAGGACCTCCACCATATGCAGCATCGGCTGTCCCCACAGCGAGAGGAGGAGTGCTGATGAGTCTCACACGAGCTCCAGCCTACTGTGACACGTGTCAGGGGGCCACAGCTAGCACTCAGAACTAGTCACATGGCCACTCCTAATTTCAAGGGAGCCTGGAAATGCAACCTAACGACGCATGCGCCTGGCGAGGAGAGAAGGGAAATGCAAATGCGAGCAGGTTCACGGAGGACTGCCACGGGAGGCAGAGCATCTCTGGAAAGCTTCATTTCCATTTTAAAATGGCAGTTGCGCCCTAGGCCGTGCCTTGGAGTCTACTTACCTCTGTTGAGTCCTTACAAATAGGAAATTTTGTAGTTGGATAGGAATTATAAGAGTGTTAAAGTAGCATGAGTATTAAAAAGTTTCTAAAGGTTATTAACAATGAAGACTGAGTTTACAATATTTGCTTCAGCTACATCCTTACGGAGTCTACTTGGGACAGCAGACTGAGTCAGTTAAATCAAGCACCTGACCCTTTTTTTCCCCTTCCTTAAGTGTTTTTCTTTTCGGTAACCTGTCTAGTACTTTGCCTGGTTTGATGGAATCAGATGACTGCCTTGCTATCATCCAAGTAAAACCACCTACACGAAATGTCAAGAAACCTATGAAGATGATTTTTCTCCAGTTTGTTAAATTAGAAAATTTATGCAAATTAATTCAATGAGGCCTGTTAACCACTCTTACTAATTCAGTCTCAACAAGAACCCTCCTTTTAATAGTAAACATTGAATGTTCCAACCACATTGTAATTTCTATGTAAATAGATTTTATACCCTATTGTTATTTTTATCCTTTATACACAAACACACACATTTGAGAGAATTAAGAATGTGAGCATATTTTAACTCTAGAGCCTCAGGAAGCTCCAGAAATTTTTAGGATAATCTGTTCCAAAATTATTACAATCTTCAGTCCCTGCCCCCCCCCCCAGCAATAAAAAAAAAAGGAACTTATGGTGAATTTTAAAAAACTAAAAGCCATGAAAGAATGCTTCAAGTCTAGGTAAGCCTTGATTAGTCATGATGCTGAGGAAAGAGTTTTCTAGTTATTTTAATGAGTTTAAGAAGAAGCCTCTTATTATCTTAACCTTAGCTTCTGAGAACATTCCAAAAATAGGTAAGTGTACTTTCCACACACCCCCGTCCTTTCATAAATGCAGAATTGTAAATGTAATTGTAGCTAATGAGTGAGGATTCTGTCTTGCTGAAAAGCCAGCGTCATTGTATATGTTGTCCTGTAGATGAGAAATTTTTTCTTTTAGATGACTCATTTCTGCAGACTTAGAATACAGCTTAGCTTATTTTAGCAATAATGGTTTTATGTTCAGAATATGAGCTCATTTGGCCAGTATACACTGGAGAAGAAAATGTTTTTATCTAAATGGATTTCAAAATAATAACATCTATTATTTGGGACACTTACCATTTGTCAGACACTATGCTAAACAACCTAACATACGTTACTTATGTGCTTTTGTATTTCTTTCCTCCGCTTATTTACTGAATCACATCCCCAAGGTTTAAAACCACTCTCTACTCACTGAAGGATATGTAGCTCCTCTAGCGGAAATTATATAATACATTAATAAGATGTTTTTAACTTAGTTGCAGGAAATCTTTTCAAATTACTGACACATTAACATTCAATAGGAATGCTATTTTGGTTTCCTAGCCTGTATGTTAAAGATTAATGATTAACATAAATCCTGAAAATAGTAACGATACAACACTCTAAATAGAGCATCATTTTAAAAAAATAATTGGGGTTACATTGCATTACTAAGTTTTTATCAGGCATAGGCATTTAATGAGGTATTTCATCAAAATGCTATCTTGGAGTACAAGCTACTTTTTTGTTCCAAAGCCCAAGAATCAGGGGTCTAAAGAGAGAGCCACTCTTCCTTGCGTTTTGAGCAATCTGATGAGATCTGGACTCAAGTTGTATACTTTAGTTGAGTAGTCTGGGGAATGGTGGCTTATCCTCCAGGGAGTCAGCCAACTTCTCCCTGTTCCATGTCCTCACAGAATACTTGAACTTCAACCAACCACTTCCTGAGTCATGAAAAGACCCCAAGAGAGAAAGCAAATCACCAGCTCAATTCTTCCACCAATCTTGGAAAACCAACTTCAAGGTCATGTTCTTCTCACAATGGTTCTTACCAGTAGCCAGACTCCCTGCCACCATTTTTTTTTCACTTGAGTAAACTCTTTAAATTACAATTCTGAATTTTAAGGTCCCTCTTCTGCAGAACTTTGCCTACCCAGTTAGGAATGAACTCCGCCTCCTGGCATTCAAGACCAATATCCTGCCCCAACTGACATGACCTCATCTTATGTTGTTGCCTTATTTGAGCCCTTTCTCTCACCAAACCAAACTGCTTTCAAACTCTATTATGGTTATATGATTTATTATTGGGTTATAAGGTTCCTGGGAGCAGAGACTTGGTGTTTATCCATCTTTTTTCCCCCACAGTGTTTTCCGGGATGTTAGATGAAATTGGTAGCAAATAAAAGTTTCATTGAATACTATTAGTTCAAACAAACAAACAAACAAACAAACAAACAAAAGTCATCATTAACCATAAAGGCTAATCTCTCTCCTTACATCCCAATAATCATGGTAACAGTAATACTAATATCAACCAGTTTTTGAGCATCTACTAAGCCATGCACTTTTGATACATTATCTCAAATCTTAATAACAAGATGTCTTTTTCTCAGAAAGGAAAGGACAGGAGAGATTAAATGAGGTCACAAAGTTAGTCAATGCCAACGTCTGTCTCCAAAATTTTTGCTTTTTCCACTAGACCACGTTGCCTAATAAACCCAGGAGGTCTGGCTTTAGAATGTTGGACAGAGTTGCTAAGCCTGCTTGCTGATCTTAGAAAGAGAAGCTTTTCACTTAAAACTTAGAAGAGGACATTTGTTAGCTAATGTGATCCTTTTCTCCATTTCATGGGACCTACATTTTCTGAAATGCATTCTTTTTACCCATAGGGGGGGGAAAAAGCAGAGTGCATTAAGTTTCCAAGATGAGTTGTACAAAGATTTTTTTTCTCCTTTTGTTATTAGGGTGTATTTGGAGTTCTTGTGACGAAAATCTGTTTTTGTTTTTGTTTTTTTTTGTAAATTGAAATGTGTTCTATTCTTTCCCTTATAAAAGTCTGTCCTGGAAAATGAGTACTTTGGAGAAACACTAATCAGCATAGTAGAAGGTACATGGCCTCAGAAACTAAATTATTTGGGTTCAAACCCCAGCTCTTCCTTTATACTTGTGTTGCCCTGGGCAAGAATAATCATGCAGCTGATCTGTGTTTCAAAGTCTTCCACTGTAATAATGCAGCAGTTGTAAAGATCAAATGTTCTAGTACATGTAAAATATCTCACAAAGTTCTTGGCATGTGGCACATAGACAAGAGCTTCAAAAATAAATTCTTAATCCTTCCCAGTTTAGTGCATTGTTTTTACAAGAAAGAAGAAAAAGGCTCTGTTTTTCGTTGATGAGCAAATTTATGGTAACTTCTAAAGTGCATTAGAGTCTCTTAGAGTCTCCTAGAACCAAGATTTGTTTTCCTTTAAGGGCCTGGCCTACTCTCAGGTAGTGATTTGCACTGAGGAAAATCGTATTCAATTTTGAAAAGTATTTCCTTTCTACCTAAAACAAAATAAGTCATAAGCTAAACATTCTCCCCTCCACCCCAACACACATACATCCACTCTCCTTAAGACTTTCCTTTCTATTTTAGGGATATTGTTAAGGCCAACACCTATGGCCACATTTATGAAGACCCATCTGGAAATTTCAAATGTATGCCCTTAAAGGTTTGTTTCAATGAAGTTCTAGCGTTCTTGGTCCTTAAAAACATGAGTCCTGCCACTGATGTTTTCCCAACATGTTTTGGTCCCAGGAAGCTCAAAATCAAATTGACAGTTAATAGCCTTGTGGGATTCTGTGATCTGCATATTTCCATTTCCATGATCCTATATTTATAAAAACTGAAAAGATATTTAAGAAGAAAAAGAAAGAAAATATCTGGAGGGTTTTTGGTCCTTCCACCATATACTTAGAAGGATCTGATTCCTTATCATGTGTAATTTTTATATCTTCTCATAGTTTTCTTATGGGTGTTGGGTATGGTACTAGGTGTCAAGGGGGAGTTGTTGAGGTCCTGCACCCAGAACTCTGCTGGAATCTTCCACATGTGAGTATTACCACCTCAGGGGAGAGGGATCTCTAGGGAACGAGATTCCTGGAGACTGTGATAACCCCTGTCCTTCCTCTTTGGGAAGGAGACAAGCTAGACAGCACCATAATGCCCTCGGCCCCTGTACCTCCTGCTCCCAGTAACCTGTTCAAGTCACATTACACAAAACAGACTCAGGATGACCAGACAAGCGCCATACCTTCCAGGCCCGGGTCTGCCAACAGAGCAGCTTTGCTAAAGAAGATTATCTACCTCCCAGTATTTTTCCATTTTTATTCTTCTATTCATAAGCCACTTCATATTTCATATTCACAAAGAAAAGGGAAGGATATGAACAAAAAAGAAGAGAGCAAAGAGAAATAGATTTTGCATGATAAAAAGTGATGGACATTGGGGAGGGTATGTGCTATTGTGTAAGACTGATGATTCACAGACCTGTACCCTGAAACAAATAATACACTATATGTTAATTTAAAAAATGACAATTGTAACCAAAAATTTTGAAGTGTCATACCCCACATTTCCTTAATAAAGAAGCAAGTCCATTCCATTTTATAAGGAAGCCCTCAAAGCTAACATGTTCTAAAATTTTTCTAGAAGAAAATTCAGTGCCTGTCCATGTTTAAAGCACACCACTAGTTGTCTTTTGCACTTTATAGAATTTCCCAAGGCGAACTGTAATTAGTTGAATGAAAGCTAAACATCCCCTGATACTAAAGCTTTCAGTTTTTCAATATTCTCTTTCTAATGTGCCAGCATGTTTGGGGAGTACGGAACGGAGGTCAGCCTGTAGATGTGCGGTCAGCCTCTCCATTTACTCCACGACACCTTTGTTTCCTGCTTCAATAGAAAATATTCTCTTTTTTTAAATAATTTATTTTATTTTTTCAGTGTTCCAAGATTCATTGTTTATGTCCCACACCAGTGCTCCATGCAATCCGTGCCTTCAATACCCACCACCAGGCTCACCCATCCCCCTACTGCCTCCCTTCCAAAACCCTCAGTTTGTTTCTCAGTGTCCACAGTCTCTCATGCTTTGTCTCCCTCTCTGATTCACCCCAGTTCACATTTCCTTTCCTTCACTTAATGTCCTCCATGCAAAAGAAAATATTCTTAGCAAAAATATTCAGATGAGAAGCTATAATGGCACTTGGAACTAAAGTGTTTGATGTGAAAAAACAAGACGCACTGAGAAATCTAAAAATGTAGAACCATTCCATTATTAATGAGTCAACGTGCAAATTCATGAATTCATGTTTTGTTGACCTTTCATGAAATACAAAGAAGTTTTTTTTTTTAAGCACACCAGCTGATGATCATAAATCAGTATACATGCTTAGAATGTGGACTTTGGAAATTATACCTGATATTAATAGACTAATGAATCTGGACCTTAACAAGTTACAGCAAGGTTCTTCAATTTTGAGAATAAATTAATTGCTTTAACAAGCAAGTAGTGATTTGGCGTATGATTCAGAATCTTGAGGGTGGCAGGCAATAAAGAAGTCTAAACACAATGTTTTTAATGTTCTTAATGCAAATTTATTTCAATTTCATGCAAATCTAATGGATTGCCAGTTTTTCAGTGCAGTGACTCCCATTGTCTTGCCCAGTCCTCTGACAGGTATCCCAAGCAATGACAGCAAATATATATCATGTATACAAATATAGACAATATTTACCTATAGTAAACATTTCTAACTTGGCTAAAAGAAAGCAATAGCTTCTTGTGGTAGAAGAGGCCTATCCCTACTCTGTCCAGTTTGAAGCAAATTCAGTGCTTTAGTTCTTGAGGCCACTATAAAAAGACAAAAAGGCTTATCTCTTCTACAGTTCAGTACTCCTCAAAGGTAGGTATCCTTAAAGTTCTGCCATTGACTTGGTGCCATGACCTTGGGCTAGTTATTTGACCTTTCCTAAGTCCTTCCTTTTTTAAAAAAAAAATTATTTATTTAAATCTTTTTTGTTTTTTAAAAGATTTTATTTATTTGACAGAGAGAAACACAGCCAGAGAGGGAACACAAGCAGGGGGAGTGAGAGAGGGAGAAGCAGGTTTCCTGCCAAGCAGGGAGCCCGATGTGGGACTCGATCCTGGGTCTCTGGGATCATGACCTGAGCCGAAGGCAGTCGCCCAACCAACTGAGCCACCCAGGCACCCCTTAATTTATTTATTTACTTGACAGAGAGAGCACAAGCTGGGGAAACAGCAGGTGGAGGAAGAGGGTGAAACATGTTCCTCATGGAGCAGGGCCCTTGACCCCAGGATCCTAGGATCCTAACCTGAGCGGAAGGCAGACATTTAACCGACTGAGCCACCAGACGCCCCTAAGGTTGAGGGTTGGGGCAAAGGGGCCAGAGAAATGTGGGTAGAGGGTTAGCAGCTGCATCTAAACGAATAGGCTTGTGCTCAGTTCCTCAATCAGTTCACTAGCTGTTTGCCTTGACTGAAACATTTATCTTCTTTTTGTCAGTGGTTCTCTTCTCAAGACTTTCGGCATTTTCCACCTTTAATTGAAGCAATTTACAAAGGAGGGGACATAAAGTGAAACCAAGTAGCATACAGTAAAAACAAATTTGGGAAGATAAAACAAAGGGAAAACAAAAGTAAAGCAGTCATCTGGAGCCATGAATCATATTAACAAGAAAAACGTTTACCATGAATTTGGTTCAAAGCTTCCTAGAAGCCAGAGTGAAGAAGGAAACCAGACACAGTATACACCATCTAACTATGCTATTCAATATGGTAACCACTAGTGCTTGAAATGAAGCTAGTCCAAATGGAGATGAGTCCTGAGTATTAAAAAAATGTATAATAGCTCATTCATAATCTTTAATGTTTATTACATATTAAAAATCTACTCTTTTAGATCTATCAGGTCAAAATATCTTATTAAAATTGATTTCACCCATTCATCTTTACTTTTTTGAAAATACAGCTACTAGAAAATTTAAGATTACATTGGGTATGGCTCACATTTGTGGTTCGCATTATAAATCTTTTGGACAGTGATGGTTTTTAAAAGCATTCACTGACTGATGAATGGTATATCCATGCCTGGGGAAGATGGTTCAACAATTAAAAAAGAAAGTGAAATAATAGGTATAGAGTTTCCTTGGGGATGATAGCAATGGTCTAAAATTGATTATGATAATGGTTGCTTAACTCTGTGAATATATTACACACCGCTGAATTGTAAACTTAAAAAAATGAATACAATATAGTTAGCTATGTTATAATAATAAAATAAAATTTTTGAACTTCCCAGGGGTGGGGGAGGGGAGCAGATAAAAGCATAGTCAGTTGCTCAGAAGAAACCCAACTCTTTTTAATACCTAGGTAAGAAGAATCTCTCTAACAGCAACCATTGGAAGACATACCACCCATATTCAATTAAATATCAATATTCATTATCAATATTCTCAGAGTAAAACACAAGGATGACTTTTTCAGGTCTGTCTTGCATGCTGTTTTCAATATTTCTCAGTGGCATCACACTCCATTTAGTAAACACCTGTATGCTAATGTCTCCCAAATTCCTCCCTTCAGCTCATGTCTTCCCCTTCGAACTCCATAGCCAGGCATTCTCAATGTCACACACATACCTCAAGTTCAACATGACCAAATACCATTCCCCTGTATTTTCTATCCAGTTGGTGCTACCATCTACCATCTAACCACCAATGCTATAAACCTGGGAATCCCTGAATTTCTACTATCTTTCAACCCACACCATCCCTCTGCCAATGCAGACTTCTAGATGGTTCTCAAATCTGTGTCCTCATCTCCATCCTCTCTCCACTCCCCTCAGCATTCATTATCTCTTGCCTAGATGGTTGTAGCATCCCCTTAATCTCTGCTCCAGGTTTAGGTTCCTCAGATCACTCCCTCTCCCCCATCTGTTGGCACTATCAATCCAGAATTCAATGGATTCCCATCCCCTACAGGATAAAGTTCATTAAAGCAAATAGGGCCCTCTAAGACCAGGGCCTTGCTCTCCTCTCTCTTCCCTACTCCGAATACTTCTTCAAATGAGCCATGTCTGCCGCCCACCCCTCCTGAAACTGAGTGGCCTACTCCTGCTCATCCTGTCAACTCGGCTCAGGGGTGCCTCCCCTGCACGCCCAGACAGAGCTCGCCACCATTGTGCTTTCCATATGTCCATATTATATTATCATGGTGTCTACTTATCCCTCCATCCCACCATCTAAGCTGCCTGAGAGCCAGCACTGTGCCCAGGTTTTCCTAATCTCTGGAGCACTCCACAGGCTCTGATACAGTGACGTTTAATAAATGCTTGTGGAATAATAAATGAACCACAGATAAAAGAAACGTGGATATGTTTTGGATCTAAGCAAATGGCTAAGAAATCTTAGAAACCCAAATTTTAGGTACTAAATACATTTATTTGTCTCCATGAGGACAAGGATCGTGTCTCTTTTTGCTCATCACTGTGTCTCCAGTGTCATTCAGTATTTACTGGATGGGTGGATAGAAAGATAAATGAATGGCCAAAGATAAAGGCAAAGAAATGAAATGAAAACAAACAGCTTTCATGAGAAAGGCCTGACTTTCACAAGCTGTATCTGTGTCATCTCCCAAGCCAAGATTACTCGGTATCCAATACTTTGGAGCCTAGAGAGGCATTTATTTTGCTCCTGAGCAAATAATTATTCTATTGAATGGGAAAATTCTGTGACAAATACTGCTGTATTCCCTCTATCCAACCATATTAGAAGGTCTGAATGAATTTTCCCCAGTTTCTAAAGGGGGATATGTAAACTGCTTTATTGTCATTGCGTAGTGAAAATAGTCACATCTCTGGGGTTCCAGACCCTTGGATTTGTTCCAAACAGACTGCTGTATCACATATGTGTCAGAAAAATATGAAAAAAACCACTACCCAATCTTGTTTTTTATTTAGCTCTGAGACTATAATTTCTGTTACTATAATTCTGTTGTCATTGGCACAGAAATCTTTATGAAGAATAATGAATATCTCTGTTTCTCAGAATAGTCTCAGGGCTTCCTGCATCATGAGGAACCAACCACAGTACTAAAAACTGCTTTATAAAATGAAACATTCAGTTGATGCAGTAAGAAAATAAAAATGTACTTGTGTGCAGTAAAGTTTGAGTGATACTGTATATTTTGCTACCCGATCTATTTCTTATTTTATATTGCCATAGGTGTGATTACTATGCAAAATCCAAGGATTGATGACAGACTTACAGTCACCTGGTAAGAAATTCTCAGCTTAATAAGACATTCAGGCAGAGGAGCTAGAAATTCTGCTTTGTTCTTATTCTTACCACTTCTCTCAAACCATCTTGTGAATGTGGAAGGCCTTGGGGGAAGCACCTTGGTGGGTTGATCTAACATTACCGGTGACGTCATTGTGCTGACAAATCATTCAGCAAACATCCAGGGAACAAAATGGGTTGTAGACACTTATGTATCAGAGATATTCAGATGATTGGAACATGGGCCATGCCTCAATTAGAAATACACCTGTACTCTCAGAGCTGAGTTGAGGGCCAGCAGAACTAGCGGTGTGCTTTTGGGAGCTTGGAGAACTGGGGAGGGGAAAGTTTTTGTGCTAGTCCCAGGAAAGAGGGTGAAGGCTTGAATTCTGCCAGGACTTGTGACAGAAAAGAGAGGGCAAATCCAAGAATTACTTGGGAGATTGAACTAGTGGGGTTAGTTGGCTAAATGAATTTGGGGTAGAGATGATTGAGGGGTCAAAGGTAGCACTGAGGACTCCAGCTTGAGCCACCCCAAAATAGTGACATGGTTACTTAGAACAGGAATGGAACTGAGGGGTAAGAGAAGGAACTCCGATTTGGACATGTTGAATTTTCCACGCCCATGAGATATTCCCTGCAGACATCCTGGAGGCAACTGGAAGCTTAAATCTGGAGCTGGATGAATCTAGAGCTGGAAATGAAGACTTCTGTTATCAAGTAGTGGAGTAGACAAAAAGAACCACTGGGGATGGGGCCAAGTGAGGGAAAAGGGGGAATATTCTAGAGGATAGGCAGAACAAGAACAAGAGGAAGGGCCAACGGATTTTATAATAGGCCGGGAGGTCTGAGAGGAAGCTAGAAGCCAAGAGAGGAAAAACTTCTGGGAAGAGATTTGCCACTACTTGCTATGAAACATAGTAAAGACTCTCAATAAATGTGCATTGCACAGATAGATATAGTCCATAACTACTGAGTTTCTATTTGGCTTTAAAGCAAACTGTTATGTTTGTGTTCATTTATACACTAGTGGTTATGACTGCTGGCTTTGGAGCCAAACGGGAAGTGGGCTATTGCCCAGTCCTGCCACTTTCCAGTTCGGTGAACTTGAACAAGGTACACAGCCCCAAATGAAGATACTATTACTCAGCTCATTAACTGATTATCAGAGGGGAATAGCTAATGGACATTGATATGGATATTGAGGCATTTTCAGAATGAGCAATTTACAAAACCACCTTCAATACTCCAGGTATAGAGATCTATCTATAAATCAATAGGGAGTTCTGGGAGGATATACACTGATGCAATTATAGCAGTGACTCTGGGAGGGGTCTGACATTGGAGGGTCATGTGGGTTTGAGTGGGGTTTTTTTGTTGTTGTTATTTTGTTTTGTTTTGTTTAGAAGACTCGGCATCTAGGACAGAGCCCAACACTGGCTCGAACTTATGACCCTGAGAATGAAACCTGAGCTGAGATCAAGAGTCAGACACTTAAACCAACCAGTTAACCAACTGAGCCATCCAGGCACCCCTATAAGTAATTTTTTTAGTGACAAATGTATTTGGCCATTACTAATACAATCACAAATTAACTCAATTTGGTTTTTTAAAAGATTTTATTTTTTTTCTTAGAGAAAGAACATGGGAGGAGAGCACAAGCAAGGTGAGGGGTAGAGGGAGAAGCAGACTCCCTGCTCAGCAGGGACCCCATGTGGGACTCAATCCCAGGACCTTGGGACCATGACCTGAGCTGAAAGCAGACGCTTAACCGACTGAGCCACCCAGGTGCCCAAAGTAACTCACTTTCAAAGTACATGTAAAATTATCTACCTGCCCGTGTTGGAGTAAAAATTTGGATGAGACAATGACTATAAAACTCATTTCCTGGCACAAAGAAGCTCTTGTTACACAGACTACAGACACCATACCTGGTAAGGACTCCTGGGAAAGGCAAGAGGAAATGATATTTCTGAACACTGACTCTGAGCCTTGCACTTTCTTTCCATGGTATATTCTACAAGAGAGATGCTTTGTGGGGCCTTAAGCTACTTAGTTATTTAACCCCTCTCTGCTTCAGTATCCTCAACTACAAAATAATAATCGAACCTGTTTTATAGGATGTTGGGACAATTCTCACATGAATACACATCAGGCTCTCTGAAGAGCACTTTGTGAGTGTTCGTTATTAACATCATCATCATCATCATCCATATATTTTTGCTGAGAAGACAGATGTTCAAAAGATGAGGTGACTTAACCAGTTCCCACAGCTAGGAAATGTCTGACCTAGACTGCTAACACAGATCTCCGGAAGTGTTTTCCCACCGCACCGTGTGGGCAGTCCATCCCCCACTCCGCGTGCAGATATGGCAAAGTCAGACACAGACCTCAGAGGGACCAGGGGCCCGGGGAGAGGAGAGGAGCAGGGAGTTGTTGTTTCGGGGGTACGGAGTTTTAGTTTCGCAAGATGAAAAGAACTCTGGAAATGGATGGTGGGATGGTTACAGCACAATATGAATGTACTTAATACCACTGAATTGCACACTTAAAATGGTAAATTTTTGTTATGTGTACTTTGGCCACCATTTAAATAAATACATAGCAAACAAACAAATAAAGCTAAACATGGAATAAGTCTGCCTTAAGACTGCCAGCATAGCAGCTGGGGCCGCAGCCGAAGACCCTTCAAGGACTTAGAGCTCTCAGAGCCTCGGGCCACGGCGGTCCCCACACCTGACCTGAATTCCTCCTGGTTCCCCACCAAGCGCTCATTTCTGCATAGACCCCAGAGCAGCTTCCTAGCCCTCCGCTCAGCCCTCTTGGTTCGGTCTAGTGGGGCAGGCTGTATGTTAGCCTCCACTCTACCTCCCCGGTCCAGCCCCCAGGAACCTGGGCACCTGCTCTTCTCTCTGACACCCCCTCCACAGTCAGGTCCTGCTCCAAGGTCACCTGTCTCCTGAGGTGTGGAGCCCTGCCCAAGCCCGCGGCCAGTGCACGGCGACCCGTTCACAGTGGCACATACTGAGTCAGTTTCATTCGTGTTCCAGCCAGTGAACCCCGGAGTCCACGCAGCGGGCAGACTGCGTTCTGCTTCGCTGGCCACAAAGAAGACACATCTAAGTAAAGGGCTCAGATAGAGCTTTTGGATTTTTTGCTGGAGGATCCGCAATGAAATATTAATGTCAAGATGGCCCCTCCGATGAGTACAAAGTGATACCTGCCATCCCAGCAGCAGGCATGTCCACTGTCCTCTGCTCCATAGTCTGACAACATGGATCATCTTTAGAGGACCCTGCCCCGGAGGAAGGGGTGCTTGTGTGTTGATCCATCTTGACAGTGCTCACCTGCACACTTGCACACACCTGCTCATGCATTAGTCATTACCCGGTGGGAATGTCTTGGCAGCCCTTCCTCAGTCCCGGAACTCTTTCAGAAATGTGCGTCATAGGGAGTCTGTCCCTTCCCATCTTACTGGTGGCACTGCCTGACCAACATGGTCCAGGTATCCAGCCTGTGAGGCTTTGCTAAGGACGTTCATTCAATGGAAACCCTTGCTGAGGCTCCCAGCCCCGCCTCGGGCGTGGGGCAGGTGGGATCTCCGCCCCAGCCACCTGCCATTTCTCTAGCAGCACTCCCAACAAGAGGACCTGAATTGCGTTATGCCGGCCCCTCTGCCCTTGGTTTCTTTATCACTTGCCAGCATTTACTCTGTGCCAGGCACCGTGTTCGGTCCCAGAGATAAATAACCCTGCACCCTGGAACTTCCCAGTAGCGGGGGTCGGGCAAGGAGGGCAGGCAGCCCCCTACAAACAAAAATGACAAACTGCAATAAGAGCTAAGATGAAAAAGTATTGGATGCTGTAAGACCTAACGCAGAGGCAGTGGTGGCGGAAAACTATGGTTGAAATGGGGCGGAATGCAGGGAAAACCGCTGCGCAAGCAACGTCTATGGGAGTCCTGGAGAGCAGCTGCTTCCACCTCCCTTCACCCCCACATTCACAGACACGCAGCAGCACAAACACACCCACATGCATACACACAGGCACACGGGCGTCCAGACTCACACAGAGCCCCGCAGGCACTCTGACACACGCTCACACAATACGCGAGTGCACGCACATGCGCACACCGTCCTGTGACATTGCAGCGCAGCTCCTGAAAGGCGGTCGGAGGTGGTGTCCTCCCACCCCCCCGCCCCCGACGGCGCACCTATGAAAGTATTAGGGACTGAGGGCTCGTGAAGAAGATGTTCCCACCACCCTAAGCGCAGCGCTCAGCGAATGGCTTTGCACCCAGCCTCTTGGCAGCTCTTGGCTGATTTAACTCAGCTCTGGGTTCCTCACTTGGCATCGTTTGCTGAGGCCAGCACTCCAGTCTCTCTGATTATGTGACATCTGCACATTGCAGTTTCCAGGCATCAGCTCATCCCTGAACTATCAGCACAAATGAGTCCTTTAGCATCTGCTAGTTCTGAAGCTTTGACTCTCATCTGCATAGTCCCGGGGTGGGCAGAGGGGGGTTCAGGGAAACGTGAAGGTCAGTAGGACATTTTGATTGGATGGCAATTTTTATTTTCTATATTTTTTAACATGAGATGGCTTTTTAAAAAAAGACTGCTGAATAATCAGTGATCTCATATTTTAAAACTGGCAGATTACATACTAACGTGTTTAAACGCCTCCAATCGTTTTGACTCCCCAGATCCATGGCAGAGGGAAGGGCAGGGTGGCAGGGAGTAACTTCACCTGCCATGAGAGAGAACCCAGAATTACTTTGCGGGGCCCCCTCCATTGCCACACAGCACCTCACCCAAAGGCAGTACGCAAGTCTTAAATCTGGGAGAGGCATGAAGAAAGCCGTCTGGCTTCTCTTATAGCAAGCAGTGGGAAAGCCCAGGGATATCCTTGGTTCTCTGCATTGCGGTTTCCCTCAGCTCCTCCTGTGTGTTCCACAAAAAGAAATACGGGCTACAACCCTGTGATGGTAGCCTTTGAAAGAACTGACCCTGAACACACTGGGTTACAATTCAGTGACGGCTGGTGGAGTTTGCCAGGAAAATCAATACGAAGCTGACAGATCAAAAGTGAGTCATGCCAGCTTGCCTCGTGGGAAATGGTTAGATTGGTGTCTGATAACACCTCAGTGCTTTTCATAGTAGGTCTGAAAATAGCTCAGAATTCTTTAAATGTCTGGAGATGTAGGCGACAAAAAGTTTTGAGTGGAAAAAACCTCCTGGAGAATCCCAATTCTGTTTCCACCATGTTCCTCCAGTCTGCATGCCTCATACCATATCCCTGGGTGCCCAGGGATGACTCATTGTTGGACAGATGCACACGGCTCTTTGGGAGACCATGAGTCTAGGACTCAGGATTGGCCATCCTAGACAGGTAGTGAGCTTGCTCATCGAACATTCAAGCCCTTTGTGCTGCCAACTCTTGTGTCCCCTGTTACAAATCTATGTCCCCATCACCTGCCCCTCATTGCCCCATCACTTTCCTCTGTCCGCGAGCCTAACTGGGCCCATGCAGGTTTTTCACTCCCTCAGCTGTGACTCTTCATGTCAGTGGTGCTTATGTCTTCAATATAAGGAACAGCCATAGCCAAAGAAGTCACCAGTAAGTCTAAGATATAGGAAGGGAAAGAGGAGCCTGGTGGAGGGTTGCAGGCAAAGATGGATTGGGGGCAGAGAGCCTGGCCATGAGCATATTGGAAATGAGCAAAGCATGAGTTAAGAAGCAATGATGTGGGGTGGGAGGCTTTAGAGTGAATACAAAGGGACCAATGTACAAGTCCGGTTTTAGACAGGGTGATACCCAAATGCAGAGACAGCAGTGAAGAAAGGAGTGGCAAAACCTGGTTCCCACTGGGCAGGGGCGTGGGAGGGGGGCAGTACTGTCAGGGGTACTCCTGAGCCGCTGTTCCTCCAGGAGGGGTGTGAACACCACTTGCATCAAAATCACCTGGGAGCACTGTAAGATTACAAATTCCTGGGGACCCACCCCCTAGAGTCTGATTTTATAGATGGAGTGATGCCCAGAAATCTACTTGGTTGAAAGCTCCCAGATGATTTCAGTACAATAAAGTGGCTGTGAAGGGCTGTGAGCAATGCCCTTTACTTTCCTTCCCTTTCATCTAATATGGTGCTTGCCAATTAGTCAGGTGTCAAGAAATGATAGCTATGGTGAGAAAATGTCTAAGAAAGTGGAGAGGACTCGAGGATGACTAAAATTTCAACCTGGGTGGCTGAGAGCACTGTGTCTCCATGGCCAGAAGTGAGAGGGCAGGCGGGAGGAAGAGCGAGCTTGCGTGATGGCGAGAAGTCCGGTTTTAGACAGGGTGATACCCAAATGCAGAGACAGCATGCCTGGGGCTCTGAAGTGATGCGGGGTCAGGCATGGAGATGTACAAGGCATGGGCACACTGGCTGAAGCTGCAGGCTATGAAGGACAGAGCTCTGGGGGTGCAGAGGGTCAGAAGGAGGACGCAGACCCAGTGGGAATGGGAGAGGGGAAAGCAGAGCCCTTGGGAAAACCAGCAATGAGCAGTATCCAAAAAGTAACAGAGGAGGGAGTACAAGGAACTTAGAGGTTGGCCTGTGGGGATGGAATCTGGATGGAAGAGCCTAAGGGCTGAGGAAGGGCCACTAAATTTAACTATCAGGAAAGCACTGGTGATCTTCAAAAGAGCAGTTTGGAGAGTGTGGGAGGAACAGACGCTGATCGCAGAGATAAAACGAGGAGAGGGATGGAGAGGACAGCTGAGGCTAGTAGCAGAGATCACCCACTGGGAGAGTCTCAGGGGGAAAAGGGGAACTATGAGAGCAGCTAGAAGAGGACCGCGGAGGAAAACAAGGCCTGGGGTCTCATTCGTCCCTGTGGCAGGTCTGGTGCCGGGACCTTCCTTTCTTCTGTTCTTCTTTCTTCCCTTCCTGGGCTGTCTCACCCATGGCCTCAACCTCCACCTCTCAGCAAAGGAGCCCTGTTCCAGGCTCCTCTTGGCAACCGCCCCTCTCCACTCCCCACCCTCAACCCCCCACCCCCAACCTCCATCTCATCTGTGTGGGCCCCAGGCACTCAGCAACACCTCTCAACCTTGCAGACAGATCCAAAGATTCCTGTCTCTCCTGGAACCACCACTGACCCCATCACCAACCAAGCCAGACACCCTCCCTCTCCCTCCATCCCACATCTCATCCCTGACCTTGACTGCATCCTCTCTGGCAGCCCCCTCTGTCCTTTCCCATCCAGCCCATTCCCTTCACGTCTGACCTCAGATAGGCCTCCCGGCCCCCTCTGTACCTCCCAGCCACTGCCAGAGTCATGTTCTGATAATACTGATTCCGTCAGATGTCCCACCCTGGCGACTGAAGATTGAAGCTCAAGCTTCTTTCATGGACTTTGTTTGAGACTGGTTCACAGCACGCTTCTATTCAACTGCTCTGGCTTCCAAGTTCACCGCCATGCTGGCGCCGCATGACACGGAGCTTTCTTCCTTCCCCTTGTCTCCATCTCTCCATCTCAAGACTCCCCCCGCCACCTCTGTCTAGCCAATGCCTGGCACTCTTTCTGTCCGCACCCCAGAAGTCTCACCTTCAGAAGGATACATCTACTGCTCCTTTCCTTGTGTCCTCACCCCCCCCCTTATTATTCAAAAGGCTTTTTGTAGCTGCCAGGTGTCTATTCTACCAGACCGGGCGCCCCTTTGGTGGAGGTGCCGAGCAGACGTGGGTGGGGCTGGCCTCCAGCACCGGTCACCCCCAGGAGGCCACTGGCAGGCTAAGAACTGGCTACGTTGAATGAGAATAAAATGAATTTAAGGAAATCCTACAATAACATCATCCAACTTAGCCTCTCCTATCCTCCCTAATTTTCTGTCTGTTCCTTCAGTCTTCTCTGCCTTTTCTTCCATTTGCTCTCTCCTTCTGTACCCCTTATGTTTCTTCCCTTTTTTTTCTGGCTTCTTTCTACCCTTTCTTTCTTCTGTGGGAGCTTGCATCAGCTTGTAGACGCACCTGCCCCCGTATCGTCTGTTGTATCTCCTTCCCCTGGGTCACATCTTTGAGGCCTCATTTGTATCTATGTTCTACTAAAAGCATCAGCTTGTCACCTGCAGACACAATCATTTGCTTTGGAGAATTTAGCCAGGAGGATGATAAGATTGACAAATGAAGTTACAGAAGGAAGAAAACCTGGCTGATTTGCAGACCTATGGTATCAAATGACTGTAAAACCCAGGCAAGGTCCTTGGGTAGAAATGCTGGTTAAGAGTCCTCCTAAAAGTAAGAGGAGATAGTAACCATGTGAGCAACGTATTTAAGCTCTTCCCGCAAGAGGAGGTGTTTGCTTTTCCTTTTAAGATGCAAGGCATCCTGGCCTCAGAATATGCTTGAGCACCCATTTCTAGCCCTGCAGGAGAGGGGATGTGCACTCCGCCCCACATGGTGGGGACTCAAGGACTCTGGTGACCTTGAGCGCCTCTCGGTGCTGCATGGGTCCCTCAGCACCCGCCTCAGCCCCCAGGAGATGGGAAGCAGGTTCACACAGCCTGCTGCCCACTGTTCTGCCATTGCTCCTCAGCGAGAATTAAACGTGGGATGGGGGCGACCCATCGGCCCTTGCTCGCCTCAGCGGTCTTGGGACCTCACGGGAACAGGGTGGGAGACCCACCCTGCTTCACAAGAGAAATATACATAAGTGGCCAAGAGTCCTGAAGCCAAATGGGATCTATGAGATTTTCCTCCATGTCCAGTGATTTTTTTTAATAGCAGGAATTTGGATTAGGCATATAAACAGTTTCAAGCCCAAAGAAGACAATTGTTGGTTGTCTTAAAATCCTAGTCACCTGGCCCAGGCACCAGTCCAAACATTTCTCTGGTGTCACTGTCCCTGAAAGTGTCGTCTGTCGTGGTTAGCTACTGAAGAGAGAAATGAAATCCTTGCTCTGCTTAAAGCTATCAAGACCTGCTCACTGCTATACTGGGCAGGTAGAGGGACCTGTGGAAATTCTGTTTTTGCATTGAGATGGAGAACTGGCCAGGGCTTTGAGGATGATCTAATCCAACCCTCTCCCTCTACAGCAGTGGAGCATGAGGCTCAGAGGCCAAATGATGTGTGTAAGAGCACAGAATTGAAGGCAAAACTGAGTAGAGCTCTGTGACTTTCCTACGGATCTACCGCGTCCTTTGCAGTAGCTCATGGTCTAAGCCCCTACCAGCTTCAGCAGGTGCTGAGGGCTGATCCCATGCTGGTTCCATTCCAGCAATACTCACACTACAACAGCCGGGGCACTCGGAGGACCCCAAACCCAAGTTATTGTCAGGGAGGTACCGCAGCACAAGGGACAGTGGTACCTGAGGGCAGGTGGGGTTGGCACTGGCGGGCCCATCAGTGGTGCCGAGTGGGACAGTGTGGAAGGCGAAAATCCCGCAAGGGCTGTCTGTTTCACGAGGGTTCCAAGAATAAATGACCATCCTTTCTGGAGGTCTAGAACCTGATGAAAAGAGGGCCACCTTTATATGCTTGCAAAGAATAACAGCTCTTTCTTCCCAACAATTGCTCAAAAAGTCCAGCCTTTCCCAAGAACTCCTGTTCCCGATGCCACACACCCTTGCTGTGTTTGCCACTCCATATGGAACTGAAGGGCCTTACGGAAGCGTAAATAATCGTTTTCTACTTAATCTTCGAGGCTGGAGTCCTGAGTGTGTCAGCGTTGCTCGTCATTCCCTAGTTGAGCCGTGAGGACCACCAGAGCAGCCTAATGTTTTAGGACCTAATGTTTCAGCAGGGCACGTGTCACTGTTTGCACAGTAGTGTGTTAATGAGTGTTAAAACTGACATCGCAAATACAACATTCTCAATTTTGCAAATTACAACTCTGTAACAAGTCATGCTGTTAAAACATACAAGAAATGCCAGTTAAGACTTCAAGTAGATAACACACAGCCTGTACAGATCGCTGCTATCCCAACGTGCAGAACAAATCATTTTCTTGGAAATGAAGCGAGAATTAGCAGGTAGTTCAATTATTTGAGTACTAAGAGAAATAGAAAAAACAGAACCAAATGTTAAATACCAATTACTACCTTAGGAGCTACAAATCAGCTCGGCATTACAACATGTCCCTCCCCAGGAGCGAACCCAGGAAATGAGGACACTTGGCAGGAAACACAAATCTATAACTAGTATCCATGCATTAAAGACACAGGGTCACTTCCAACCGGCACTTTTGAAATGCTCCTCACGTATGTTGTCAGAAGGGCCTGGTCCGTCATGTGTCCCAGTGGCATTGAAAATAACAACCTTCCAATGCTGCGAGTGAAGGGGCTTGTAAGCCACAGCTGCAAAGAAATGATTTGAAGCTTCTACTGTGTCGCCCTAAAGGAGGTTTATGGGTCACTCTGACAGCCTGGTGTCCAAAGACACCACCTCATAATTGTATCCTTAACTCCAGAAACAGAGCATAAAATTAACCCGACCCTCCCTGACTAGTTTCAGAGACCAGAAGAAACTGCCACATAAGACAGCACCTAGACAGAGCCCAACAGAGAGCACTTGGGAACGCCATACCTGGGTGGCACTTCAAGGGAAAGGAGGGTTATTCCTCCCTAGGCCACACTCAGGTGCCATCCTTTGTGGGAATTAACTCCAGAGTTCAAGCCAGATGGGCTGTTCTCTTTCCCTCTGATCTGAAACCCCCACTTGGTTAAGTCGATGCGATTAGGACACTCTTACTCTCCGAAGCGACTGAAGTTCCAGGATGGACACAGCGATAGTTTATATTATATAAGTGTATAAATATGTACAAGATATGTTAAAAGACAGTCTCTAAAGCACTTTGGGATTCCCCCAATGAAAGGCACCAAATAAATCCAAGTCCTTACTAAGATGGAAAGTCAAGTTTTCTAGCTTTCGCATCAGCGAAGAGTTACCGCTAGGGGTTATCTCTTTTTTTGATGGTAAAACCTGCCACTGAGAAAAATACTCATGAGAATGACAGAGTTATTCTGCCTCCTTCTTTCAGCTTATCACAAGCTATGATGCTGATGCTCGGTGACCCGAGAACTCTGATCCTTGCCAAAGCGAACAGTCCCCACAAGTTTGTATCCTCACTTGCCCGTAGAGCAGCTGGGAATGTTCTCATAAATTTTCTGCCATCCAGAGCTGGGAACATGAGTCAAACCTAGGGCTCCATGTGTACCATGCACAAATTCTTAAAAAACAACCCTGCTCTTCTGACTGGCGACCAGTTGCCCCCACATCATCTCACCATTCCTGATGCTTCTACAAAGAGACATGGATGGTAGACCACCAGGCACTGGGAGGGGGCCACCTCCAGGCTCCCCCACCCGCATGCCAGTCTTATGGAAGAATTTGAACTGGAGAGTCAAGGGTTTAAGAGACTAGTACATTCCTCCAACCAACTGCCTGCTCTTTAGAAACTGCAGCCACCATAAGTTACAAAGCCTTCTGACAAGACCCTGAGGTATGTATTTTCTTCAACCAGCTCAGACACAAAATGGACCTCTGTACAGAAGGCCCAAATTTGGATAGAAAGCCTGCCTAACTCCTCACTTAGAGCCCTGGATTCAGCACCCTCTCCAAAGCCCAAACAACCATGGAGCCACCTGATGACCTGGAGAACTGTGGCACTAAAGGGCCCAGGTTCCTTTCACCATGTTGTGTGCTAGTTTGACTGAAGAAGAGGAGAGAGGGCATTGTGGAGAAGGAAAGTGTTCTCAACTTTCAACACAAGTTTAGAAATGTAAAAATTGAAAGGTCTTTTGAGGATCAGCAAGCTTTCCAAGAAATTTGCAATTTATGACATTTTGTGAAGTAACAGCATTGTGCTTTACAATTCCTTCCTTGCTCCTAGCCCCTACCCACCTTCTCCCGACAAAAGGTCATTGAAATGGAAGTAAGCGCTACAGTATTTCCATCCTGAGGAAGCTACACAGTCTTCACTCACGGATGTCTCTATCTTGAGCCCACACTTCTACACTGCCAGGTTTCCATGCCATACCGGGAACTCCAGGGCACCAAAGCATATATACAACACACTGTATCCTAGAAGCAAAGTGATCCCGGTAAATTCTGCTCGGAAAGAAAGGGGCTCTCATTTTATGAGCTTCCAGAGCAGGGAACGGTTTCTAAGCTACTGTTCTTGCTAGCAACACAGTAAATATAATGTTTGCCTCAGGGAGAAAAGACAACAATAAACCTCTGTTTAGTTGAGAAAGACAACAGGACCTTATTCCTAAACATCTTAAAGAATAAATACTGCAAAAACATGCTTATATCTAAGACACAGCAAAGTTTCATCAAATGGCCTAGACCAGGAACCTCAGCTGGAAATAAATATCTCTATGGTCCCCCTAGGAAAAATGAAGGCCTGGCTTTGAAAGGTCTTCAGGTATCCCAGGATTCTGCCAATGTGTAGCTGAAGCCCTGTCCCTAATGCTTCTCTTTTTTGGGGGAAAAAAAAACAATCATCACTAACGTTTAACTGAGTAACGTTCTCTAAAGGCAACATTTAGGAGATGAACATTAGTGTACATTGTTCTAAAGGTGAACCCGGGTACCCATGCAAGCCACATCGCTACAGATAATCTGTAAAAACAACTAACGGGCTTGCACTGGTCCTACTGCTTCACTTCGGATTCTTTGTTTTGGTCACAACACTAAATGAAAGCAATAAAGAACTGAGTATAAAGAACTGAGATTTTGTTTTCACATGACTGAGCAAAATCTCATCACAGCCTTGCCGACCCCGCAGATGGTTTTCCACTGGACGGACTTGTGGGGACTTTTGGGACAGAACTCACACGACAACCTCAGAGACGAGAGCACAGAAAACTCACAGACAGTACTGGGTCACGAGCGCTAGAATAGAGCACACGAGAAACAGAAAAATTAGCATTCTGGGTAGTACTCATCTGGCAGAAAGGTGAACATTTTATGCCCACGAAGCAAAGACCAGTGAGTGTCATTTCATGGGAGGGTGCAAAGGCGCGGTGTCTGATGCAACACCCTCTAAAAATGATTCTAAATGCTGTGGAAGCAACCTGGAGTGCGTATCCCACGCATCTCTCCCCTGTGGGGCTGGGCCTACTCCTCACATCATAACCCTAAGGTGCCCGAACTGTGCCGGAGGCACAAGATGCAACCCGGCAATGTGGGTTTGAGAGTGACGAGTCCTCTCAGCTAATGTAGGGAATCATTTAAACTTAGTTCACTTGGTGAGCTCCTGCTCATATTCGTCAGGCTTGCCATAAGGGATTTAACTTTATGGGCATAGTAGTCCCTTAAATTGACAGAAGGGACCTCCTTCATTCCATCACCAAAGTCACAGCTGCGCATGGCACTCTCCAGCTGCTTTTGGCGCCGGTAAAAGTGGGAGAACTTATTGAAGATCAAGGTGATGGGCAGTACCACCACCAGGATGCCAGCCAGGATGCAGGCAGAGGCGGTCAGCTTCCCTGCTGTAGTTCCTGGGACCACATCCCCATATCCCACAGTGGTCATACTGACGGTGGCCCACCACCAGCAGGCAGGGATGGTGGTCAGGCCCTCGTTCTCCTCCTTTTCAATGGTGTAGGCCACGACGGAGAAGATGGAAATCCCCACAGAGAGATAGAGCAAAAGTAGCCCGACTTCTTTGTAACTGTATTTCAGGGTGGCCCCCAGGGAGCGGAGGCCAGTGGAGTGTCTAGCCAGCTTTAGGATGCGGAAGATCCTCATCAGCCTCAGCACCTGGGCCACTCTGCCCAGGTTGGCCAAGGTGGGTGTGCTCTCCACCACCAGATTCACCACCAGAGTGATGTAAAAGGGGACAATGGACATGAGGTCAATAAGGTTGAGGGCATTCTTAAAAAACTTGAGGAAGTCAGGGGCCACAGCAAACCTGGCCACCAGCTCAAATGTGAACCAAGCAATACCAAAGTGCTCCACAATTTCGAACCTGGGGTCCTCCCCGGGGTTGCCCTGGCTGTCAGGTATTTGGAAGTCCGGCAGGCTATTCAGGCACATGGTGATGATGGACCCCAACACCACCAGGATGGACAAGATGCTGAAGACCCTGCTCAAGACCGAGTAGCCAGGGTTGTCCAGCGCCAGCCACAGCTGCCTGCGGAAGTTGCCCAGCGGCTGCCCATCGAACTTGGAGGCGTCATTGTAGAACGCCAGGATCTCATCGAAGGAGGAAGTGGTGCTCTCCTGGTCGCTCTGCTCATCCCACTTCTCCTGCTCCGGCTCCACTTTGCGGCCATGGTAGCTGTAGCTACAGCAGGAGTCGATGAAGAACTCGTTTATGCCCCAGTACTCGATCTCCTGGCTGAAGGAGAAGACACACAGCTCCGCCATGACGTGAAGCTTGCCAGTGTGGTAGAAATGCAGCACGTAGGGGAAGAGCTCGGGGTTGCGGTCAAAGTAGAACTCACGCTGGACATCGTCGTAGTCATCGCAGAGCTCCAGAATGGCCTCGCGCGAGTGGCAGAGGAGCAGGCGACCCAGGCGCGTCTCAGGGAAGCGCAGCAGAGTGTGGGAGCGCAGCCGCCTCTTGAAACCTCCTACATTGACACGGATCTCGCCGTCTTCGACGTTGGCCTCAGACACGTCCCACAGGCTCTGGCGGGTCATGCTGGAGACGCCCGGCCGCCCGTGCCGCGCGGGGGCGCTACACCTGCAGACGGAGGAAACCACGTCTTGTGAGCGCCCGGCGCCCGCAAACCGGGCGCCCCTTTCTTTTCTCCCCACCCGTCTCTGGAGACCACGGTCTTCCCCAGGCGGGTCTCTAGGCGCTGAGGGCACTGGGATGGGGGGAAGGTTCCATGGGGTTTGGCCGCTTCCCAAGGAAAGGTTTGGGAGGAGAAGGTGCATTTTCAGTAGCATGGCCGCCCCTCCAACACCTCCCCCCCAGCCGCGGGGGTCCTTTCGATCGCTTTACGCTTGCGGGGGTCGTCCTCCGAGACCCCAGGGGTGCTGAAAGCTGACCTTGCCCGTAGGCGAGCGGAGGAGACGCCCCCGCCCGCTCGCCGCAGACAGGCGGAACTGTACCTGGGACGCGCACGGGCAGGGCTGGGCCGAGGTGGGGGGCGCGCAGCTTCGGGAGGGGGGGGCGGGGAAATTCACCCCCCTTGTCTGTAAACCCGCGCTCGTGGTAGGGGGCCAGCCTGGCGTCCCCGGCTTCCAGCCCTCAAGACTGGAGCCCCCTTGCTCCCCTCCCCGGGCCTCCCCGCCCGCCTGGCGCGGTGCCCCGGAGCCGCGTGCGCCGAGCCTTACCCGGCGGAGCTGCCAGGGCTCGCCCTGCGCGTTCTGGAAGCGCTTACCTGGGAGCACCGGGGCCCGCGGCCGAGGCCGGCGGGAAACTTCCCCGACCTGCTTGTTAGCATCGCTGCGGTTGCCGCTGCCCGCTGTCTGTGCGTGTGCGCGCGGGTGCGAGTGTGTGTGCGCCTGTGTGTGCGCTCGGCGGGCTGGCGGGCGGGGTCCGCCGAGCGTCTCCTTCTGTCTCCGGCCGGAGATGCCGCCGCCGCCGCCCGCAGTTGCGGGAGGCTCACAGGTGGCTGCGTGGCCCCGCCGTTCGCAAAGCCCCCCCCCCCCCCCCCCGATCCGCATGCCCTCAGCTCCCGAGAGAGACAACGGCCCGCTCCGCAGGCGCCCGGGAGAGCCGGAGCGGGAGCGGAGCGGGTGCGCCTCGGCTTGGCCAGTGGCTGGGACGCAGCGCCGTGGTGCTGAACGGACAGCTCCACGCGCCCGGGCACTCAGCGCGGCCGCCGCCCGACTCCGGAGATGCAGCTGCTGCTGCCTAGGCTTCTCCACTCTCCTCCGGCGCGTCACCGAGACCCCTTTGCGCCCCCGGCTCCATACTGGGCCGGCACCTTTACCATCCTTCGGTGATAGCTGTTATTGCCACGCTCTCTCCTCCCAGGGTGCAGGCAGGGGATGCCTACGGTGACCTTTTCCCACCGGGTGCCAGGCAAGAGCCCAGTTAGGGAAGGAGGGGCGGCTTGCCTGAGTCTGGGGGAAGGGCAGGGCTCCAGGAATCCCGGGTTTCCCCGTTTAAGGACCTGATGCAAAGTTTCCTGAAGCTGGGGGTGGGTGTTGAGGAAAGCCAGAGGGAGGGAGGGAGAGGGGCAGGGAAGCCTGAGGTCAGCTCATCTCAGCTTGCAGGGGCGGGATCGCAGGTCCCACCTCCTGGGAGGGAGTCAGGAAGTTCTGTTGGGGAATTCTGTATGGGCGCCCTACGTGTAGTGTACAGGCTGGTGTGGTGTGCAGGCTTTAGAGAATGGTAGTGAGCTGTGTGTGTGTGTGTGTGTGTGTGTGTCCTGAGGACAGTAGGACTTTTAAGTGTCTGCATGTGCAGTATTGATAAAAATAGAACCTCTGAAGGGTGAAGAGGTATGTATAGTGCATCAGGAACCAGAGAACCTAGGGCCTGTCAGTATTGTGTGTTGCACGTTATAACGAGTGACTGTATACAGTGGACTGTATGAAGTGTAGTATTCAGTGGCACTGAGACGAGGTCTGTGTGTGATAAAAAATGAGCACTATGTGCCTGTGGACACAGTGGGGACAGTGCAGGCATGGGACCAGTGGACATGTACTCAGTATCTGTGTCCCCATTCCTCAGGAGACTTGTGGCCAAAAATAAGTTCTTGGTCTTCAAAGATTGTTCCTTAAATCACTGCCTGTTGGGCCTCAGTTGAGAAATGGACCCAAGGTCTCTGTGGAGTCGCCTCCCCTTGGTCTTTCAACCCTTTTCATAGACCGCATTTGCAAAGACTGGAGCACCATGTGAGTTAGAAAGGAGCCAGTGGGCTACAGGCCTTGGGAGGAAGGCCCAGGAAAGTCCCAGTGGGGTGGCTCTGGGCCCACAGGACAGCCTGCCCGGCCACACCGGGCCCACAGGACAGCCTGCCCGGCCACACTGGACACTACATCCTTCTGGTGGGCCTGGCCGTGCTGTGCCATCCAGACAGGTGCTCTGGAAAGTACTAGTACTTTGGGGTTCCCTGGATGGCCTGGGGAAGCCCCTTGATCCGACTTTATGTGGGGGTTCCTGAATCCAAGCCTGTCTTCCTTTACAGGAGACTGTCCCTGTGCCAGGCTCGCTGACCTCCAGATATGCGTGTGTGGGGGGGGGTCGGGTGTGGGGCCTGCCTAGAGGGCCCCATAGCCCTCTCTCTGCATGATCTGCAAGTGCAGGGGGTTCCGGGGAGACCAGCACATGTGGGAGGGGAGAATAAGTTGGTGAGGGCCACATGAGCTTCCTTTCTCTTGTGTCTGATGCTTTTAGAGAGGTGTGTGTGTGTGTGTGTGTGTGTGTGTGTGTGTGTGTTAGAGAGGGGAGAGGAGAGAGAGAGAAAATCTGGTATTTGTCGTCTTTGTCTCCATTTCTGTGTCTGTCGAGGTCTGCGTTTGGAGTATGTACACCTTATACCCCACCCCCACCCCCACCCCATCTAGGTCTGTTATCTATCATTTGAAGCCTGTAGCTCCCTCCACACCTGGCTGGATTACAGTCCGAAGGCCCCTGGGTCTCCTTTACCCTCATCGGAGTACTGCTGAGAGTGTGCTGAGGGTGTGTGTGTGTGTGTGTGTGTGTGTGTAAGTACATGTGTGATCACCGTGTTGCTACCTCTTGCATTGTTTTTTCACCCCCTCCCACACCTTGGGGGCAGTGGTGGCTATGAGCCCTCCCTGCTGCAGGTGTCCTTCACAGCAGTACCTGTGGGCGAGCTCTGTGTGACCTGTGGCTCGCTCTAGCCCTTCGCTGCCATCCTCACTGGGTGCTGCCTGGCTTCTGACCACGCCAAAGCTCACAGCCCCCCTTCTGCTTTGCCACCACATGTCTGCGTGGCTTCTGCTGCTTGGCCACCCTTCCCAGCCACTTGCATTCCCTTGGCCTTGCTACTGACTCTCCCTGGTTTAGCTCGGTGTATAAATCACCTTCTGTTGCTGAATTAGGAGGTCCCCCCTCCCTGGGGAAATGCTTGGGTTTGGTAGATCTGGGGTTCTCCTCCCTCCCCTGCTTTATTTATCTGCTTGCCTCCTTCTGTTCCTGTCTGTTTTTGTTCTTGCTCATTCCTTCTTTCTTTATGGTCGTGGGAGATTTCGCTTCATGGGCTCATGAAGAGAAAGCTCCCTCTGCCTTCTGTTTCTCTTTGTTTCTCCCACACCCACGACCACCCTACCTGTGCTCTGTCTAGGCCCATTGGGCTTTCAACCATCTCAGTTCTGCACCCCACTCCCATCTGCACTCCTCCCCCTTCCTCCTTCCCATTCCCCTTCCCTTCCCCCCTCTCTGCCACTCTTGTCCACTTCCTCAGCCCATGGAGCTATGCCACCATGCCCCCAGCCCCTAGGCAGCCTAGTGCTCATTCTGCCCTCTGTTAGCTTTGCCTGAGGTCAAGGACGAATCCCCACGCCCACCTTTCCTTGAAGGGAAAATGAACCTAAAGACTGCAGAAAGAAGCCCAGGTTTGGGGCATCTCAGTTATTTCTTGGAAAGGCTGAGGCAGGAGCTGTGCGTGTCTAACAGATGCCTTTGCAGAGGGTTAAGTGTATGTGACAGGCAGAGCCACTTGTTTACTTCCCTGCCACCACGCTGAGGAGAGATGGAGCCGTCTCCCTCCTTTGGTACCAGGGAAGCTGGCTGTGTTTATGCTTTATTTAGAGGTCTGAGCCCTGATCTTAAAATATAGCCGCCTGCTCCAGGCACACATCAAGGCCTGCCTCTGGGCTGGCCCACCAGGGAGGTCCCAAAGGGGCGGAGGGGTGGTGGGAGAGGTACCCCGGGAAGGGGGACTAAGGGACCCCCCCCAGGCAGTGGCCCAGATCCCTGCACCTGGGTGACTATTATCTCTGCCTCCACTGCCAGCACTGATCCCTCAGGCGAGCCCACACATCTGAGTCGGCTTTTCTTCTCTGACAGGCGAGGGGGCTGCTCCGGCGGCTTGGCTGGGAAGCTAGGCTGCCTGACCTACATTCCCCACTGCAGGGGAGCTGAGCACTCCTCCTCTCCCGGGGTGCCAGCCAGCCCCCTGGAGCAGACTCTTCACCTGTGCCCATCCTGCCCCTTACCGCCGTCCTAGCTGTCATAGCCAGGGTCTCTTAAAAACACAAACCAGGTCATGTCTTTCCTTCCTAAAACCCTTTCAGGGGCTCCTTATCAAACTGAAAACAAAAGCCATTCCCTTACCTCAGCCACAAGACCCTCCGTGATGCACCCCTGCCCAGCTCACAGATATCATCCCCTAGGTCTCTTCTCTATCAGTTACACTCTAGCCACCTGTACCTTTGCTCCATCCACAGGGCCTTTGCACCTACTGTTTGCTTTGCTTATGGCAGCAGCTTGACCCAGCAGGCTTCTTGTCTCTCACATCTTACATTAAATGTCACCTCCACAAAGAGGCCCAACTTCCCAATTCAAACTGGATTTCTATAATTTTTTACACAGAACTTATATTAAATTGTTACTGGATATGTGATTGAATGATGAATGAAGGAGGCTGCAACTCCTAGGTTAATGCTGTCCTATGCTAGCCTGAGTCTTGGTCTCACCTCCTCTTCTTCTGATGCATCAAGAGGGCAGGTGGAAAAGGAGAAGTTGTTGTGTCTGGGACTATGGTTTGGGGACCCCAGACTCTGGGGTGCTCTCCCAAGTAATTGGTTAGACTAATGGGTCTCATCCTTGGCTGCACATTCAAATCACTCAGGAGATTTTTGAAGAGCCAAAGCCCTCAGATGCCTGGGGTCTCACCCCAGACCAATTAAATCAGAATCCCTGGTGTAGGACCAGGGGATTGGTGTTTTCTTAAAGGCCCTGAGATGAGGGCAATGTCGAGCCAGGGTTGAGATCTGGAGCAGCACATCTTTGGGGGTATGCACACAGAACTGTGAGGCTAAGTGCAGCCCACTGGTCAGCACCAAGGCCGGGGGGGGGGGGGGGGGTGTGTGTCTTACTAGGCTTTGTAAGCACGCACCCCCACCCCAACTGTAGAGTCAGTGCCTGCCCAGAGGGGAGCACCATAAATGCTGGTAGATGTGTGCCTCTCAGAATCACTTAAAGATAATCTATGATTAAGAATAGTCAGGATTTCTTCTTCACCTTGGAAGGGGATCCATTCCTGGGCCCTTAGGATGCTCACAGTGGTGATGGGGATCAGGAACACAGGGGCCAGTAGGCCTGCCTGGGTGGATTTATAGTGGAAAAGGAGGCACAGACAAGCTGCTAAGGGTGGAGGCCAACTGAAGAGGAGAGGGAAGCAGGAGCAGGGCGTGTCCTGAGCTGGGCCTAGGGCCAGAGCCCTGGGAAGGAAGGCATGGGGGAGGGGAAGATGGAAACTGGTGTGGGAGATTAAGAGAAAAATGGAGGAACAAAGGGTTTTAAGTTTTGTTGCATTCTTAATGCAATTCCTCATTAAGTGTTTTCTCAAGAATATTGCTCTTCCACGGTTCCTGGTTGCAGGACTGAATATATTATGTGTGAGTCTTTGCCTATGCCCTTTGGCCTTACCCCAGAAGCCACCCTCCTCTCCTCTTGCAGCCCCCTATCCCTAGGCTCCCTTGGAGGTTAACAGGGAGGGAAGGTTGTTTCTGAAGGACTCTTCTCCAAGTTCCTTAGTAAAAAGAGATGCCCAGATGTCCCTCGACTGGCAGATTCAGGAGGTGGGGCCTGGCCATCCTGCCTTCTGCCCCTTTGCACCAAGGGTCTTCTCCTTGGGAGGCTTCCCTATGAGCCCTGCTGGGAACAGCAGCATGGAGACCCCTCCCTGATTTCCCAGAATGTCCTGCAAAGAGGGTGGAATAACTAAAATAAGCTGGATTAAATTTAGACATATAAGGTCACCACTAGGGAAATTACTCAGAAGACAACAGGGCACCCAGCTAGAGGTACTCCCTATCTCATCTGCCTCTTGGGCTTTGGCTGTCTCTCCTTTACCCTAGGCCTTCTGAGAGCCCACAGGGTGGGATCTAAGCCCCAGAGACCTCTCGCTCTGCTTCAGATGTGTCATTTCTGTTGTCTCTCCTCTCCTGACCCTTCTCTGGGACCTGTCATCTGAACCAAAGCCCCCAGTTCTCACCCTGGCCCTAATCTCTGGGTTTATGGAGACACTGCATCAGGAAAACTCACCCTAAGGTCCTCACTTGTGTTCGGGGAGTGGCTGACATCTCAGCCCAGCAGACGGCTGATGGAGAGGAAGGTGCTGGAGAAAAGGAGGCTGAGCATGCTGGCAATGAGGGCTACGGCACAGGGAAGGCCATGGCTGAGTCCATGGCTCTAAGAGTCCCTAACTCACAAGACTATTGCGAGAATAAAAAACGTAATAAAGAACTATAGCAAGGCCTGGCACGTAGTAAGGGCTTCAGATGTTAACCATGATGAGTAGCATTGACTGAGAGCTTGTGATATGATCTGCCCTGGGCTAGGCTCCCTGCTTGCCTCCTGCCCTCACTTGGGTACTATTATTAACCTCATTTTACTAGTGCCCAGCAAGTGGGGTGTTTAGACTCAAACAGGACTAGCTCTGGTCCTTAGATCTGTCCTCTTAACCATCTCAGGTAGGTGCAGCATTAATTAGGGTAGGCGAATTTCTCTTACAAATAACCCCCAAATCCTTAACATGACAAAAGGATCATTTTTTACTCCTATTATAGTCCAATTCGGTGTTTGGGAGCAGCCTTCTACATCGCGATCCCAGGACCCAGGCTCCTTCCATTTAGAGCTCTGCCAGCCTCCAGGGCTTTGGAACCCTTCCTTGGGATCCCCTGCCTCAAGATGGCAGATGAGGGAAGAGAACGTGGAGGATGGCATGAGATGTTTTCAGGGCCGGATCTGGAAGTGGCAGACTTCATTTCTGCCCACATTCCTTTGGTAGAACTGAATCACATGGCTCCATGGGACTGGAAAGGCAGAGGAGGTGGCGGGAAGAAGAGAAATTGGGACTACCAGCATTCTCTATTGCCAATGAGTGTTTAGAAGCTGGTAGACACCCTGCATCCGTTTCTCCCAAGGTGGGAAGAGAGAGCAAGAGAAAGTGCCCACTCACTGCTTATCACGAGGTGGCTGAAGGTGTCCCAGCTGGGACTTTGCTTCAGGACACAGGCCCAGGATGCCCTGTCTCTCTAGGAATCCTGAGCTGACCCCGAGGAATGGTTTTGCCTCAGATAAGACTTTGTTTCCCCTTTTTGTGGAAATTTTCCACACCACACATTTGAAGAAATGTGTCGGTCCTGGTTCTTGGCTAGAAGCAGCAGACAACTAGGCAGAAGAAGTGTGAAATAAAGGACATTAGGTAGGTCACAAACTTTCCAGGTGAGAAACCAGACTTGGAAGCTGTAGAGGCTAAAAGCCCACTCCCTTCTCCTTTGATCCCTACTCCTTCCCTAGGCTGCGGACTTGTGAGAAAGTTTTCAGGGAAAGATTCCCTTTCTGTCCTGGTCTGCTTCCCCTTTATCATGCCCAGCTATCTACCCTGGGACACATTCCTCTCTCCCCGGACTTCCTTCAGCTCAGAGGTGCTCACAGCTGCTGCTACCAGGCCCTCTCTCTTCTGTGAAAGTGACACTCACCCAGCTACTCATCTGTCCCCCATCAATTGATCCATCCATCCACCACTTCGCCATCCCACACCCTGGATCCTCTGTAGGTGCCTGTTTCTATGGTTACCCCAGGGCCTGAGTTTGCTTTGGGTTTGCTGAAAGATTCTCCATTCTAGGCTGTTCCCAGAACAGCCTTACTGATGGACTCAAACCCTGCATGGTTTTGGGGTCCTACCCTTCTTACAGGTCTCTCTCCCTGCAGATCCCACATTGCTTGCACATTTGTCCATCAAGGTGATCAGCTTCCTAGATTTAAAATAAAAGCTTTCTAGCATTTGAACAGAGAGGTGCTCTGGAAGTACAGAGTCTGGGAAGCTGCCACAGGAAACCAAGTGGAATAACAATGATAATAATCATTTGTAATAGTAATAAAAGCTAACATTTACTGCCTCTCACTATAAGCTAAATACCGTTCTAAGGATTTCATGTCCATGAACTAGGTTAATCTGTAAAACAACACTGTGTGGTACCTTTCACGATTATCTGAGAGGAAACAGACACAGAAATATTGAGTAACAGTTCAAGGTTACAGAGCTAACCAGCAACAGAGCTGAGGTTCACAACGAGACAGTCTGACTGTAGAGATTTGTTCTTACACACTGTATGCATGACCTCTCTAGAGCCATTCCTTCCCACCCTGGGATTCTGGAAGCTTCCCTGATTCATTTTTTTCAAGATAGGAAGTAGGTTTCTGTACACCTCCCCAGCACTCAGCTCTGCACTGGGGGTGACACATGCCCATATGTGAGAACTCCCCCTTTCCACTCTTGACCCACTTGACAGAAGCTTTCAGTTGCTCAGAAGACTGGGTGGGCCACAGCTGTTCTCAAAAAGGAGCTCTCTGACCCTTCCTACTCTGGGCTGGTCTGTCTGTGGGCTCTAAAGGTTTCCTCAGGTCAGAGACAAGCTGCAGCTTGTCCTCAGAGGCCTTCAGGAGGGTGGGAAGAAGCAATCCCATCCGAGACACACAGCTGAAGGAAGACACAAGATGTTCCCCACGAGTGACAAAAAACCAATTCACACTTTCTTGCAGCCAAAAAATTAAGCTAATTTTTCACTTCTCTGCTTACGTGCAACTCAACTAAACATAGGCATCTAAGAATGCAAACAATGACTAGATTTTCTTAATTTAGGGCAGTTTTAATTAAATCTTGTTAAGATGACAGAGAGTCTGGATATTTTTATCATGGTAAGAAGGAATGTGATTGGGAATAGGTGGGGAACACAATGCTAGGAATTCCTCCTCCCTTGGCCATTTCCCACCCCGTACTGACCTCGCCAGCCTGCCCCATTAAGCACGTCTCCTGAGAAAAGTTGCAGTCCTGTTGGGATTCGTGTTTCCTTTGCTCTTGTTTTTATTCATGGAAACTAGTTCCCTTACACTGCACTCTTTCTAACTAACTGGAGTTGAAAAATCCAAGTGACTTAGAAAAAAAAAAGTTTAAATTACAGAATTATTTTTGAGAAAAAATTTGGACTTTCCAGAAGTTCCTAGCATAAATATTAAGAAACGAAATGAAAAGTTTCAAAGGTAGAGTCTTCTAGGACATATTACTCACCCACATCCCGTTCTCCTCTCCCTTGGGCATATGGCAGGATGGCATTTCCTCATCCTCTCCAAGTCTGAGGGAGCCATGTGACTTGTTTTAGCCAATGAATTGTGTCTGGAGGTAATGTGTCATATGTGGGCTAGAGCATTTGACAGCCAGTGCGAGAGTCTGTGGCAATTTCTTCCCTGCTGTGAGAGTATATCTCTTGGTGACGGTGCCACAAGATCAAAGCAGCCTGGATCCTTGAACTACCCTGTGGAACACAGCTGCCCTGGATACTCCTGGATCTGAAGCCACCTTTGTGTGTTTGAGAGATACATTTTAGTTGGGCTTGGAAGAGAGTTGATTGTTTCCCACAGCAGAGTCTCTTCTATCTTGATGAATACAACAAATAATGCTTTTCTAATAATCATGGTACAATAGCACATTATTTTAATTATTTTATATTAGATTATTTGGAACTCTCAAAAATCATTAGTCTTGTTTAGTCTGAAGCAGGATGAAGTTTACTTTTTCAGATTGGAATAAGATGGCTAGAAAAAATATTTAACTTATTTAAACAGAATTTCAATTTGCTGAAATTCCAGGGTAAGGTTGAAAGCAGCCCCTCAAAATAAAAGTAGTCAGAATGAGAGGTAGACTCATTTCTCAGAGAATTATAGGTGTGGGCAGGTCCATGAGTGAAAATATTGACTTAAAAAGGGGACAGTAAGTGAGTGATTGGGAAATACTGAGGTGAGAAAATGTCTGAAGAAGAATTTAAAGAAGATTTTCTGTGTGATGTGCTGCTCTAACAAGAAAACCCCTGTTAAGATATATTATGTAAGGTAATGCCAATCAGTATAATAAATACATACAGTATGTTTCAAACATGATAGAAGTTTACTTCTTATTCACATAAAGTTCAAAATATTAGTTCTAATTGGTGGGCAACTCTACTCCCAGTGGTGATTCAGGGAATTGACCTCCTTCCCAGAGTCCACACGCCCTTCCCATGTTACAGGGCTCATCCACATTCAGCCAAGAGAAGGCAAAGGAGGATGAAGATGGATCTAGGATGTTTCTAAAGCCTAGATCTATCTAGAGGTGGAGCACTCTCAATTTCACTGGTCAGAATCCAGTCACATGACCACTCCCAGTTGCAAGGGAGGCTGGGAAATGTTATCTAGCTGTGCCACCTGGGGCAGAGGAATCAAGCTTGACATAAACTGACCAGTTTATGTCACCAAAGAATTTCATTCTTTCAAAGTTGGATTTGAGTATGATTTTAGAATGTAACTGCATGGAGAAAGAGCCAAAAGTGGACCAAACTTTGTGCAGGTTATACTTGGGGGATCCTGAGCAGGCCCTAAAGCACAATTTTTGGCTTTTTAGATTAAAATAATAATCATAGATCTGAGCCAGATACATACCTTTTGGGATTACCAAATTGTTGGAATTATAATACAAACAAGTGTGGGTGAATTGGGTACAAGCCCTAATAGCACAGGAAATCCTGAAGGAAACAGTGGAAGCTACTCTGACATTAAAATCACAATTTTAGAGAAGAGTCTGTAACACACAGAAATTTGAATAAATGCAGGGCCCTGTGAATTGGTCAAATGGAGGCCCCCAAGAACTCTCTCTTGAGATTGCAAACTGGACATCAGCATTTCATCCAATCCTCATAGGCACTTAAATGTCGTAAGACATAAGAAGCTCTTACACAAGGAGTGAGGAAGTTAATGCTAAACACAGTCTGACTAGTTCAAAGTTGTTACCCTGCTCTAGTTGGAGCCAGACCCCCTGGAGCACGACTGCTACTGCGAGGTTTGCAACCAAGTTGGCTTTGAACAGTTTATACAAACTGACTGCTACTAGAAACATAAGAAGCTCACAAAAAGTTCTGTGCAAGGAACCAGAGTAAAGGACCTTGAGTTGTGTTAGCGGTTCTTGGAAGCTTTTGAGGATGGTGAGCCCTGAAGGCAGAGAAAAGACCTTGTTAGATGAAGTACCAAACAGCACAGATTGTTTGCAGCTTTCAAGCCACTGGGCAGGTAACTTGGTGGCCAGCCACTTCACTGCCTGCATGCAAGGATAGGGTAGAGTGGAAGCTAGGATTAATACACTGAGTAAGTAATTAGGAGTCTACACGAGCACAAATGTTCTCCTGCACTGCAGTAGGAGGAACCGCTCTAGCAAGTCATCCCCAAGGGAGCCATAGAAGCTGGCTTGGATAATGAGAAGCACTTGGATCAATCCTAGTGGGAGAAAGATCAGCAACTTTTAGCAAAAAGTGGCTGAGCAATTTGAGATCTGTTCTTAAACTTGGAGAGACTTACTGATCTTCCTCTGTTGATATGCCTCATTGAGCCAGAGGAACAAAGAAAAGCAATATGGCACTTTCTGGGAGCAAGATGGCATAAAGGAATTCAAACTAGGGCAGTCAGGATAATTTGGGGAACCAGTGTGCCTCAACTTGAGAAGCAAGATGGATGGGAGAGCAGTTTCCCTAGTTCCATTCAAGAGACACCCAGATCCAGCCAAGGACTTAGGTTGAAGACAGTGCCCCTGAATTTGCTCCCAGAGGGGTATGTTGGTCACAGTGAAGCCATTTCTCAGGTTCTAGCATGAGTGAGACGGTGTCATCCTCAGGCTACCCTGATCATTGGAATAAGTGACATATGTGTTTTTTATTTGTGGCAAGAAACAATATCTCAGCTTGTAACTCTGAGGAAATATGGTCTGTGGGGACTGCCAAAGGGCAGAGTCTAGTGGAAGAGGTTGGGTGGGTGGGCTAGGATATTAATGATGCAATAAGTATGGGGAGCATGCTCCAGAGGGGGTATGCCCACCACCTTAAATCCCCATGTATCCAAACTGTAGGGAAAGAGAAGAAGAGGAAATGTAGGTTGAATGAGGGTATAAGTTGGATGTAAAGAGGGGACACATTGGTCACAAGTTCATATGACATTTTGACTGTGACTATGTACTTCTTAAAGGGAGTTACGCAGTTGATTTGTTGGTTCTGGAAAAGTTGAAGGATTTTATTGCATTGCCTTCAGAGGGAGTGAAACTCATAAGTACTGCAGCTAGAATAATGCAGAATCCTTGTGTTACCTCATTTAGAAAATCTATCCCCATGTCTCCATCATTCCTTAAAGGTTTGAGAGTTGAGAAATGTTTATTTCTTTTGACTTTGAAAGAGCAGAAAGGGCCATGAGGACACTCAAACTTATGCGGGTTACACATAAAACTGGATGAGGCTAATTGAAAATAAGCCTCATCTAAGTATTAAAACCAGTTGGCCAAACTTTCTGGGAAGGGGTGGTGGATACTTTGTTAGTACACAATTCATTGTAATAATGAAATACCTTCATAAAGACTATACTGCTGGAAATCTTGCTCCCTATCATAGGACCTTCAGATGTATCAAAGCTCTTATTGATCTGAGGGTAAATAACTACATGAGAGGAACCATGTAGAATCTGCTCCCCCCTTTCTTCTTCCTCCTAGTGCAGTACCATTTGCGAATGGCTTTGCCTTAGTAAACATGTGAATATGTGTGTGTACATGGAGAAGGAACTTATTGGAGGTAAGGTAAGATGTAAGAGGGAAGGTAGAGAAGAACACAGTAAGTGCATATCATAGACTCATTTAATATTGCTAATTAAATTATACATTGTCAGCAGAGAGAGGATAATATAAATGGTGTGGGTGTTTCTATAAACCATATCATTGAAAGAGCAACAATTTGGTTATTTATTTATTTATCTATATATCTACTCATTTGCACATGAATACCTAATTCTCCAAAAAAAAGAAAGAAAAGAAAAGCATTTGAGATAGACAAAATGTATCCTATCTCAGATCTCTTTCCTTCATTTATTTGACAAATACTTATTAACTAAGGCTCTTGATCAACACAGACCAGTAAAGAAGTAAAGGGCAATAAGACCACACTGTAAAGGGCAATGAGGTCCACATGTTAGGGATGCTCTGAGGGATCCCTGATCCAAGGGCAATCCACAGCTCTCTATCCTATTATTTGTAGAGCAATGCGGAGATGAGAGGACAGAGCTCACATGTCTCCACATGTGTTTTCGCAAGAAGAGGAGACAGATCCTCAGCATTTCAGCCACTCCTTGGCCTGTGCACATTCCCAGTACTGACTTGTACAGAGTTTGAGTCAGAAACAGCCTTCTAAGATCTTCCAAAGGCATTTTAGCCAGCTGGTTTTTAATGCAATAACCACCAAGATATTCCATTATTCTCTAGATCAGTGGTTTTTAATTTATCCCCCTTTTCTAACAGCCCAGATTAGAACTAATGTGGAAAAACTTAGGAACACAAGTGCAGAGAAAATTAGACTGATTCAGTGGCCTTCTATCCCAATAAAGTCACATTGCTGGGCCTCTGACTTGGGTCAGTTCTTTCTTTCTGGATGTGCAGCTCTCTCTGGCCAAGGAGGGGACCAGTGAGGGAGTTTGAGAGACACAGGCTTGCCCTCCATCCCCCGGCCCGACCTAGAAAGCATTTGGCAGAGAAGGTGTGGGGCATTGTCCTGAGCTTGAAAACAGCTGTGGATGAGTCAGAAGGGACTTCAGGCCAGTACAAGGCCCCAGAGCCATGTTGACCATGTTTTTTTAACCTTAAAATTGAAACACATGGTTTGACATGTGAGCTATAATAGGACAGAGAATCTGGAATTAGAAAATTCATGTTGGTAGGGTCATATAGCAGGGTCCAAAACAAGATTGGGAGGCTAACTGTTGGTTGAGTTGACGGTCCATATGTCAAATTCAGAGTACCTATTTACATGAAGTGCCATGCACGGGGTCTTTGTTGGATGGAGAGCATGGCAGGAATGGTGGCTGTTGCCTTGGGAAGGAAGAGAGAGACTAGAGGATACAGGGTTCAAAGCCATGGGCTCATGGTTGTCATGCCCCTGCCATGCGGACAGGGGGCTTAGGAAGAAAGCCAAAGGGGCTGTTTTCATGAAGAGGTTGAGGACAGTCTGGGAGCAAGCCAAACTGCTTTGGGCCTCACCCACAAAACATGAGAGATGCTGTTTTTCTCACTTGTGGGGAGCCCAGCTCTTGCGTCTCATGGGATGGTGACTCCAGATGCCCCAAGAAATAGTGCCGCCCTCTCACCCAAAAGAGTATTCGCTCAGGGCTCCATTAGCAATGAATTTCCAGAAAGCTTCAGCTGAGTGAATGAGCACATGGGACTTAGCTGACAATTTAGGGATGAGAGATCCTGAGTGAGACAATAAGGCAAGTAGAGGATTCTAGGTCACTGATATTTATGAAGCTTACAGAAGGCTAGCCATAGTACAGGAAAAAGGAGACCATGGGGGGCACCTGGGTGGCTCAGTCCTTAAGTGCCTTCAGCTCAGGTCATGATCCTGGAGTCCTGGGATGGAGCCTCGCATTGGACTCCCTGCTCGGCGGGAAGCCTGCTTCTCCCTCTCTCACTCCCCCTGCTTGTGTTCCCTCTCTAGCTGTGTTTCTCTCTGTCAAATAAATAAATAAAATCTTAATAAAAAAAAAAAAAAGTAGACCACGGAACAAGGGACATTTTCTTCCAGTCTCAAAATTGGGTCATATAGTAGGAGATATATTTGGATAGTAGGATAAAGGATCTGAATTTGGGACTGGACTGGAAAAATTGCCAAGGCAGTATCAGATTAAATTGATTGAAGGTTTCACTGATTACCTCCCTAAACTCTGGTTACATGTGCTCATTTGTCCAGACTATTGTCTCAGCAGAAAGGGAACCCACGCTGGACTTTATAAAAACAGAAGAATTGCCAGCCAGCCCCTGGCTTTGGCTTGTGTGTGTGTGTGTGTGTGTGTGTGTGTGTGTGTGTGTGTGTTCTAACATTTGAAAGAGGCTGTGTCAGTGAGACCTATTTAGAATACAAATGATTGCTTAAACTCTCTTAAAGGCTCTAAGAATATATTTTAATGATTGAATCTTCCCCTAAGCCCAGCAGAGTTATTCATGAATAAATTGTTGTTCCTTTGAGTCAACAGGAACCGGGCAGACTTACTGAATTAATGGACCTTTCTCCTCTTCTGGTCCTTTTCATGGCCATGGCAATATGCATTTCCACTAGCTTTGTGAAAGGCAGATGGAGTATCATTTTCCCTAAATTGATCTGTTCTACATCATTGAATTTCAGCTATTTGCATTTTAATGACAGAATCAAATTTAGCTTATTATTATTATTGTGGAAAATAATTATAATCCTTTAATTGTCATGGTACTTGAAAATTAAAAAAAATATTCACAAATACTACTTAATTCCATCTTCACTAAAACACAGAGGATGAAGCAGAGTAGGAATTATCAAATGTGCCTCCAACTCTAAACTGCTCCTCTTTTCCAGGTGGTAATTGAAGCCCTTAAAGGTTAGGTGACTTGCCGACAGCCACAAGGATGTAAACTGTGGAAGCAGGACTAGAACCCAGGGTAGGTGGCTCGGTCAGTCTCGAGTTCGGATCTCATCAAGCCCTGTCTTCAAAGTCTGTCGGGGGTTCAATCATCTTTGCACTGCGGGCTCCCTTTGGTTGAGGTACTTGGAGTGCCTGACATAAGGTGAGCTCTTCATTGTCTCCTTTCTCCTTCAGTCTCCAAGGGATCCAGGTGCACTTTGGAGGTCCTGTGCCCACAAGAGCTGAGATTCGAGGGCATAAAATCTTCTGCTCAGCCAGCCTGGAGGCTAAGGGGCCAGCAGTCATACCACACACGCATGTGCACACACATACACATGCATACGTGTGGCCTCCTCTTCCATGCTGGACGCCAGGGCTGGACCCAACCTTTGCCATAATTGGCCCAACCCCCTTTTTCAGACAAGGAGTTCCACACTGAATTCTAGACTTAAGCTACCCAAGAGAGGTGTTTTTGCTCATTTGTGGCAGGACAACTATATATTGACCTCCTCAGGGGTCAGAAGTCCCCCATCTCTATTTCAGTGTGAACTCGCATTCAGGTGCAGGTAACGGAAGACTCAGCTGGAGCCAATTTCACAGATAGCCTGTGGGCTCCTTCATTCACTGCTCACTGCAGCTTGCTTCTGAGCCATCGTATCAGTCTCTTCCTCAGGCTGTGTCTGAGGGTTCCATGAGGACTGCTGTACCTCCCAGCCTGAGTCTGCATATCCACCCGGAAGAAGAAGGACAGAGAATGGGACACTGCTAACAAGCTAACAAACTTCTCCTTCATCTCATTAGCCTATGCTATGGGTCCAACGAAGGGCTGCTCTGCGGGCAGGCCCCAGGGACGCCTGACCAGCCCTGACTCTCTCCCCAGGGGCAGGTGTCAACCAACCAATAACCAATCCATTAAAAGGAACTAATGGATCAATACCCGGGCTCCTTTGCCCCTATGCATGTGTGTGTGTGGGGGGGATAATTACAAAACATGTGTTCTGTACTCTGTCCAAGAGGGCCCAGTGGGATTAAGCTTCAATCTGGCCCACTTGTGTCTCTCATTGGCCCCTTTCCTTCCTTGCACTGGCCTGCTGATGCCTTCTGATGCTGGGTCCCAATTAAACTGCTTGCACTAGAATCATCCTCTTAGGGTCTGTTTTGGTGGGTGAAACCAAACAAAGGTGATGGTAACCTCACCATCAGAGAAGTTAAACAAATCGTGGAGGGCTGCTAGTTAATACGGAGGCACCCAGGGGAGCTAACAGCTTCAGAGGCTGGCTTCCTACCTCCTCCCCTGAACTGTGAGTGACAGCCCCTAAAGCCGTTAAAGCCGGGACTGCAGCAAGATGAGACCCATCTTCAAGTGGGGGACTGTGAGTGGGGATCAGGGCCAGGGGCGGGGAGCATTTGGCTTCCCTCAAGGGTCAGCAGCTGTGGGAACAGCTGGAGGACAGGCTGATGGTTCTGTTTTGAGCTCTCCTTCACAATTGCTCAAGGCCATGAAAGCTGTCAAAGAAAGGTCAGGACCTCCCCGGAGGCTGTCCTCCTCTTCTGGGGCTGCTGTGTGAGGTCTCCTCCTGCAGCCTCCCACCCAGGGGCCCTCTGGAGGGGAGAGAGCAGATGCTGGGCTCCCGGGGCGCTGCTGGGAAAATGTGCTTATCAGAGGAGGTTTACAGAGAGCATGTTTTGTGTTCCTTCCCGGGGAAGAGTAAATCCCACCTTGCGGCCTCTCTTCTAGGGCTTGAAGGAGGAGGCACAAACTGCCCCCTGGGCATGTTCCTCTTCCCCCAGCTGGCCCTACACAGATGTAGCCCTCCCAACTTGGGACGCACCGCGCTGGAGTTGGGGAGAAGTTGAGGACACACGCTGAACTTAGTAGAGGCCGCCCCCAGACTCAGGAGAGCAGGGCCCTCTTGATCCAGCAGACGGAGAGGCAGAGGGCCCACCCATCTGGCTCTGCCCTGCCCCTCCCACCGGACTCAGCCCCGTTAGGCCAATGAGCCAGACCCCAGGGAATGCTAAACACTTTGACTTTCTGGAAGAGGGTTTGGTCAGGGCCCTAGATCTGGCTTGAATTATGCAGCTCTGGGATCGTCCCTCCACAGGGGTGGGTAGATCTGGAAAAAGGATTCAGGAACTTCTGATTAAGTGGAAAGAGCACAGGCTTTAGGATTAGGTGAGGTTGGGCTCCCATCCCAGCTCTGCCTCTCACCAAGATCCCCTGGGAAAAAGGAGACAATGGTAAGGAGCCTGCACTTCAGGGTCATGGTGCTGAATCTGGTAAAGACCAGGTGCTGAATTAGTAAAGCTATTATTAATACTATTATTAATACTAATGATGTCTGGGGAAAACAGAACAAGAAGTCTAGGGTGATATGCCATTTGTATAAAGTTGTGCAGTACTGATAGGAGGTTTATCGAAACATTAATAGTAATAATTTCTGGGTAATGGGATTGAGGGGCAATTTTTACTTTCCTTTTTTTTATCTGTGTGTTCCTTGAATATTTTTACGATGCATGTTCACATAAAAAAATGCCCATCTATAACCTCAGTGGGTTCCCGTAAATGTTGGATTCTTGTTGTACTTGAATATGAAAGTTTTGTATTAGAAGCATGTGGGGGAGCTGAAATACTGTTCATAGCAGGAGTGGGATTTGGGCTCCCAGTGCAATCTGAGGGTCAGGTGAGTGGGGAAGAGGTGTGTGGGGTGGGTGGAGCAGGGCGGGGTGCGGGGAGAGGCAGCTAATTAACAGAAGCCCATATGGTCTACAGTGTGTATCTAAATTCTCTGTAACTTCTCCTCAGACACTTGGTATGAGTGATCCTAACTGTGGGCACTGAAACCGGGACCCATCTTCTCATAGGAGTTAATGTAGGGGATGGGCACCTGCGTGACACAGTCTGTCGAGCCTCTTGACTACAGCTCAGGTCATGATCTCATAGATTGTGAGTTCAAGCCCCATGTCTAGTTCTGCGCTCAGCGGGAAGTCTTCTTGAAGATTCTCTCTCTCTGCCCTACCCCCAAATTGCACACACTCTCTCTTTCAAATAAATAAATAAATCTTTTTTAAAAAAGAGTTAATGTGGGGTAGGACAGATACGTGACTCACAATGAACAACTCATTCAATTCCTCCAGAATCAGAGGAAGTCTCAGGAAGCCTCTTGAGCTCCCTGGAGCATAGACATGTTCAGCCTCCAGAGGAATCTTCCTGGTTCTCTCTTGCTGCATAACAAACCATCATGCCAAAGCCTTCCCCGCTCCTGCAAATGGTGTCTGGGCTAGAGACGCTCACGCAACTGGGGCTCCTCAAGCATTTCTCTGTTTCCATGTGGTCTCTCCACACGGCGTCTCCAGCTGGGCATCTTCAGGGGGTCGGGACCTCTGACCCGGTCCTTCATGGCTCCGAAGGCATGACCAGGTGGAGGCTGTATTGCCTTTCTGACCCAGCTTTGGGGAGTCTCACAGTCATTTCTACTACGTTCTATTAGAGCATTCAAAAGGCTCATCTAGACTCCAGGAGTGATGCCACGGGCTCCATTTCTTAATGGAGGGATCGCAAGGTTTTGGAATGGTCATGTGGGACTGAAAATATTGTCGTGGCCATTTTGAGGGAAATATGATCTGCCACAGGACATTTGATAGATTTTGAGGGGCACAGAGGTTTCTAGCTGATATCTGAGTTACAATCAGGAAAAAACAAAACTTTCTTTCTTTCTGTCTTTCTGTCTTTCTGTCTTTCTTAAGATTTTTATTTATTTACTTGACAGAGAGAAACACAGCCAGAGAGGGAACACAAGCAGGGGGAGTGAGAGAAGGAGAAGCAGGTTTCCCGCCGAGCAAGAAGCCCGGTGTGGGGCTCGATCCCAGGACTCTGGGACCATGACCAGAGCCGAAGGCAGATGCTTAATGACTGAGCCACTCAGGTGCCTGTCTTTCTTTCTTTCTAAAGGCAAAATATTATCAGAATAGACTTCAACTCAAATCGAAGATTATTTAGAAGAACATGGATGATGAATAGGGACTTTTAGTGTAGCAGATTTAGTGGAATTGGCTGTGAAAATAATGAAAACGAATGAGCCAGGAAGAAAAATGTTACTCTCCTGTTCAAAACTCTTTCTGGATGGAGCCTGCAGTGCTGGAAATGGAACAGGAAAATCCTGCAAGAGGGCCTGAGGATCAGAGGATCAGACCTTGGCTCTTGGCAGGGATTTCATGACTGAGTGTGAGAGATTGCTGAGTTGAAATGTTCGGGAGGGAGCCTGGGGTGGGGTGCAGGGGGTACGTGGAGGAGGGAGTTGAGGGACACCAGAATGAGCACAGTAGCCCATGGGTCCCCCCAGTGGGGTTGCCTGGGGAGGGGCATGGCTGTGAGGGCCCAGAATCTCCTGCCTCACTCTGGACTCCTACAGGTGAGTCAAGGATGTATAGGGCTTGGCCTCTGTTCTTTGCTTATTGTTGGAGTCCCCGGGCTCCCACCTTCATGGCAGGAATATCACTGCCAGTCTCTTGCTCGGCTTCTCACTGACTCTGCATTCTGAGTCCCCATTGTCAGACCTAGAATATCTGATCCTGGCCCTGGAGGAGCCTCAGGGTCATCTGGGTTGCAAAGAAGTTCTCTCTCACCTTCAGATCTGATGAATAAGCATTGGCTTTTGTGTTGAGAAGGACTCTGAGGTTGCCTTTGCACTCAACAGGAAAAGGGGCCTACCTCAATTGACAGTGGAAGGTGTTCTGAAAACAGCTCCTGACTGTTGTAGCATCAGGCAGGAGCATAGCTCTCAAAGCCGCTGGCCATCTAACTTTTCCTCCCAGATTTTCAGAGCTAGCAATCCATAGCCCCCGGTACCCACAGTGCCTTCCTAGCCCACACCCACACTTCCTGTACCCTGTTCTCTGCTGACTGTAGTTGATGACGTTTTGGTTCTGGTTCCTCCTTAAACAAATTGTCCCTTTGATCTTCTTCATAAACCTTGGTAGGCCTTGGAAAGACCTAGGAGATCATCTAATTTTCTGTCCTCTTTTTACAAGTGAGGAGACTGAGGCCCAGAGAAGGGAAAGAAGGGGAAGGAGGATTTTCCTGCCTGTCTCACCACCAGCATCTCAAGCAGAGCTTGCAAAGGGGGCCCCTTGGGGCATGGTGCAAGCTTCCTTCCTCACTGCCAATATCACTCTCCAATCTCTTCCTTGCAGTGGCCAGGCAATGCCAAAGACCATGCCAAGGAATGTCAACCAAGAACGTGTCTTCTTTCTTGAAATACATCGTGGATCAGCAGGCAGGCCCCTCAAGACCCCAGCGATGCAACTTGCTGGGCTTAGCACACAGTAACCCAGAAACATATGTGGCGGGCAATAACAGTCATAAATTTTATGAGATTATGTGTTCCTAATGTGAGATTTCAGGCTGATCTGTTTGTTGAGCTATGCCAAGCTTCAGCATGATTCAATCAAGTTGTGCTTAATCTTCCCTTATTTACTCTGGGTAAGGGTGAGTCACAGAGTATGTCTCTAGTCCGGTCTGCTGAACTAATTTACCCCAAGGATTTTGATGGACTGGTGATTTGTTTTCCCTGAATGTCCAGAGTTTATTTACTTATATCATTAGATGGGGTCTGGATTATATACAGTGAATATCTGGAGCCATTCTGAGGACCGAGACCTCTCTGGAGAAGCCACTAGGGACAGAGAATGCCTTGGAAGTGATCACAGCTTCTTGTCAGTTCTGGCCACATCATGCCAAGTGTTTTGTCACCTGTACATTAACTCACAGGATTTTTAACTCTGTGGTCTCTTTATCATAGAGAAAGGCATTTTGGCCAACTCCCCATGCCTCTGACCCTGAGCCATGTGGATCCAGAGTGAAGGGGGAATATATTGACATCTCATCCAAAGATGAAAAAGCCTGGAAAATTTGCCCGAGGCTGGGAATGACTCCAGCCACCAAACATCTCCATCTCCGAGGGTCCAATATTTTTAAGCCTCTGGGGAGATGGGAACATGCAGATGGAATTTGGGGCCTGTGTTCTCAATGCCTTTTTCTCTATGCTCTAAGGGGATACCATGTGTCCCCCCCCCCCCCCATGTAGAGCAGTGAAGACCTGTCTGTAGCCTGATTGTGACAATTTGGGGATCTCCTGGCTTCCCTGGATCAGGAGAAATGTGAGGTTTGGGTCTTCTAGGCTTGAGGTTACCATGATGAGATCTTCCTTGATTCTCCTTTGATCAGGGTACCAACTGTTAGTTTTGTTGGGGACTGAGGGGGACTTTCAGTACTGAAGCCAGGAAAGTTCTGGGCAAACCAGGTCAAGTTGGTCACCCTAACTTTGATGTCTTTTGTCTTTGGAAGTCAGGCTTTAAAATCAAGACAACTTTGATTGGGATGGGAGGGTGACTGTCCTTTGGAAGCAGCTGCTGCAGGGCCTCGGGTTCTGGAAAGACACATTCCCCATTGCCCTCACCGCTAGAAGAGTGAAAGTATAAAGCTGAATCCTCCCTAATTCCAGATGTTCAACACCATTTTCCCTCTGCTGAAAGGTACTGTCAGGTTTTCCTGCCAGCTGTGGAGCAATGACAGTCTCTGAGCCTACCCCAAAAAGGTAGAAAACTCTATAGTCTGTGTAGGGATGCCAATGAGCAGAGAAGTGACTGTCTGAGAGAAGATGATGTGACCCTGCTGAGGAGGCAGGTTCTGAGGCTGGACGTCACCATTCCTGAAACCCTGATGGTCTCATGCTTGAGATGGTCTCATGCTTCAACCTGGCAGCCAGTTTGGGATTTATCTCTTGGGGGAAAAATATGTGTTTTTTTTTTCTTTTTCTTTTTAGGGCTGAAACCTCTAAACACTGTGGTGAACGCTTCGTTTATGAGGATAATGCCCAAATTCTACAGCACCCTCATTAACAGTGTGGAATCTGGAGCCACACTGCTGGGGTCAAGGTTCTGGCTGCCAGTTAATTCAACCTTGGATAAGTAATATAACCTTTCTGGTCCTCAGTTTTCTAATATATAAAATGAGCACACTGATACAGTGACTGTGAGGAATTAATTAATACATACAAAGAATTTACTCCAAAAAATATTATCTATGGACCTGGAAGGAGCCGGCTGAGTCAACCATATTCAGTCACCGTGTATGGTAGCGTACAAAGCTGGCTTGGTGGTCATCAGCATCGATGGATCTGGAAGGAGATGACTGAGTCAATCATGTTCAGTCACCATGTATGGTAGCGTACAAAGCTGGCTTGGTGGTCGTCAGAATCGATGGATCTGGAAGGAGACAGCTGAGTCAATCATGTTCAGTCACCGTGTATGGTAGTGTACAAAGCTGGCTTGGTGGTCATCAGCATCACACACCAGTGGGAAGCTCTACGCTAGGAACCATGGTGACTTCTCACCTCTGCAGCTCTTCTCACCACGTCCCCATTCTCTGGCCACCTGGTCACTGCCTCCAGGACTGGTGTGGACATGCTGCACTTCCAGCTTAGACTGTGGACCCACACTGAGGCTGTGGAATTTGACAAAATCTTACTGAAGGTCTGTGCAGAGAAGATCATTGATCACTAGGCAGCAGACATGAAAATTCTGAGATGTCAGGGGCAAAGACCCTTCTAGAGTGATCCCTCCTAGTCGATCTCCTGCCTACCATGCTATAAGGCAGGCTCACCTCCTCTCAGAAGATGCTGGTGACTTGTCTTCTCATGTAGAGTCCAGACCTGAACAATCTTCTCCAGGTTCTGGCAGGAGGAAACCTCCATGCTTTCACTCCAGGTCCCAGTCTATGCCACAAGTCTCTGCAGACACACATCTCTCTCTGGATGCTTCTTAGGGCAATGTGTTAAATTTTAGCTCCTGTATTATTTTGGATATAGCACTAATTTTACCTAAAATATCTTGCCAAATTAGCCTTGAGCAAATAAATGTAATAGTGGATGTTTTTGAAAGCCTACCTCTGGCTTGAATTCCATAATCTTTGTCTTTATTATTACACTATTTTCTAAAAAAGAATTGCTTAGAGTGTCTAACTGAATTTTTAGGGCCATAATGGCATCAACTTAACCTTCCCATCCTGTATTTGGCAGTGTTTCAAATTTATGTTTGGTAAATGTGTTTTTAATACACAAATCTATACAACTGCTTTTCAGCTTCAGTGAAACATTGTGTATTGAATGTAGACAGTGGATGGCATCAAAAAAATTCAGTGGTGTCAGAAGAGATTTTTGCTGCACCATTCACTGCCAAGATTAAAATATCCATAGTCAAGGAACAGAAAATGCCATTGAAGCATTTCTTTGAATTATCTGTTTCAATCTGTCGTGTTTTCCATGAATATTTGCAGCATCGTGATAGCCATGGCCCCTCAAATTGTTTTTTTCTTGATTGTTTTGTAGTTATTCTACTATCACTGCTTATAATCCTTTTCCAGTTGTGTCATCTACTGGAAAAAAATCCCAAACATGTTGACATATAGAAATATTTGCATTTTGGGAATCTACGGTTTAACAGAATGTATTATCTATACTATATTCATCAGGGGTTGGGTCTCAAATACAACACCATTAAGGTTTGTAGCCAAAATAATGACTAATACTTAGCTCTTCTTACCTTATTCAGACTGATTTTATTCATTGCATCTGTTGCGATTTTAATTATTTGGTTTAATATTTAATCCTCTAAATAGGTGCAATATTATTTGGTGTAAATATTTATATTATGCACAAATGCTCTGCCACAATATTATCAAATTTTGTTCTAATTTCTGCCAAATGGATAAAATTCCCATTATCGTGTTCATGCTCATAAAGTTTCTTGGATGTTCTTCTGCACACTAGACCTTGCTTGCCAAAAGTTAAACCATGTATAATCTGCATTTGACAACAGCACAAATTTTTTCTTATTTTTGTAATTTATTTTAGCATTGGTAATTTTTTCTTTTCATCAGATTTTTAAAATTTCAGATTTTCAGTACTCTTAGTCAGACCAGGTCAGGGAAGGCTTTGGGAACAAGCCATGCCAAGACTTCATAGCTCGACACACCAAGGTTGAGTTTTGGTTTTTTTTTTTTGCAATACCCATGACAGGACCAGGAGGCCTTCTAGGGCAGGTGCCTTCCTACAGGGTGACTTACTGATCCAGGCAGACAGAGATGCCACCATCCTGCAGCTTTACCCCTGGGACACATGGCATCTTTAGTTGGTGTGGCAGGTGAGGATGGTGGAAGATCTAAGATCAACAGCCAAATGCTTAGGTTCAGAAATGACGGGATCATGGTTCTTCACTACCCATTGGCCAGACATGGTCATGAGTCCTCTCCTGGTGGCCAGGGGATCAGAGATGTGAAATCCTCACACTTGCTTGGAAGGGACAGAAAACCAAATAGGAGTAAGCATCAGACTTCTGTGCCACAATATCCCAATATTTGTTCTTTTGCCTTTTATTTGATTCATTTTTACAAAGAATATGTGGTAAATGCTGTCAGCCTTTGCACCCATTTCTCATTTTTTTGTTTGTTTGTTTGTTTTTAACTATCCCGAAGAACTGGCAACATAGAGAAAAATACAGAATCCTCTGAGGAAGAAGAAAGAACCATGAGTAGTAACTTTCAGAAGAATTCATGCATAATAAGCTTAGGAAAACTTCCTCTTTCTAATGTCTTTTGGGAAGTTAAAATTTTTATTTGAGGTTTTAAAAAAAAAGTGCAACAAGTGTATCCTCATATGAAATATTCAAATTATGTGGTCTCCTTGGCTCTAACTACATCCACTTTGTAAGTCCTCCAGTCCCTTCATATGTCTCCTAATTATTTCTGGGAGTCCCTGGATATAGTTTTAAGAGTGCTTCTCAGGGCGCCTGGGTGGCTCAGTTGGTTAAGCGACTGCTTTCGGCTCAGGTCACGATCCTGGAGACCCGGGATCGAGCCCTACATCGGGCTCCCTACTTGGCAGGAAGCCTACTTCTCCATCTCTCACACCCTCTGCTTGTGTTCCCTCTCTCACTGTGTTTCTCTCTGCCAAATAAATAAATAAAATCTTAAAAAAAAAAAGAGTGCTTCTCCTGCTGATACTGTAAACTCCCGTTTATTCTGTTTTCTTCCTGCTCCGGGTACTCCCATCACTGCTGAAAGCACAGCAACGTCCCTAAAGAGAACCTGCACGGCTATCACCCACTCTACTCATCTTTTCCTGTCTCGGTCTCTTGGCTGACTGGTATCATTAAAACCTGTGCTCCTCTGCACTGGTTAGCTAGCGCTGTACAATAAACTACCCCAGATACAGTGGCCTGTAAAACAACAACAATTTCTTTGGCTTATGAGTCTATAGCTTCACACTTAGGCTGGAATTAAATGGACACCTCTTCTAGTCTTAGATGGGATTCCTCTTGTGTTTGTGGGTCATCTCTGCTAATCTTGACTGGACATATCTTGGGTCTCAGTTGGGATAACTGGGCTTACTAACTCTGATTCACATGGCTTCTTATCCTCTAGCAGGCTAGCTCATATGGACAGAGAAGAGTCCCAAGAGAAAGAGAAGAATTGTGCAAGACCTCTTAAAGCCTGGGCTCAGAACTGGAAAATGTCTCTTATACTAGATTCTATTGGGAAAAGAAAGTTATAGGATCAGCCCAGAATCAACAAAATGAGAAATAGACTCTACCTCTTGATGGGAGAGCTACGGTTATATTGCAAAGGGTGTGGCTGCAGGGAGGAGTAAAGGGCTACTGCCATCTGGGTAACACTTAACAGCCTCCCTCTTAGAATTGAGGTGAGAGTCCATGGGGATTGGACTAGAGGATATCTGAATGACAGGTCCAGACTCACTCTGAACCACCCCTTCTCCCACTATTGGTCTTTTGACTTTGGCCATATTCACACATGCCAATACCATGGTAGGTGGCACAGCCTAAGTTCAAGCTCAACCCAAGCCATGTGAGGTGGACCTGGCTATGCCTGCTAAATCTCACCAAGAACTGGGGGAAGGGACTGTTTGAGAAGTTCCTTGAGTAGCTCTCTCTTTCTTAGCCCCCTGCCTGTTGGTGTCACTTCCCTAGGACTGCCAAAAGCAGTAAATCACTCTTGGATGGACACCTTCTCAGAGGAAGGTGGCTGCAAACTGTGCCCTCTGACTGTGACTAAGGGAGAGAGAGAAGGGAAGAAGAGAGGCTAATCCAGTTTCTGGGTTCAGACTGGCCCTTCTATGATCAAGGCCACATCCTGCTCCCTCCTTTGAACTAAAAAGGGAAGCCATGGGATGTAGATGAATAATAAGAATGAGTTGTGATGGGGCACCTGAGTGGCTCAGAGGGTTAAGCCCCTGCTTTCAGCTCAGGTCATGATCTCAGGGTCCTGGTATCGAGTCCCATATTGGGCTCTCTGCTCAGCAGGGAGCCTGCTTCCCCCTCTTTCTCTGCCTGCCTCTCTGCCTATTGTGATCTCTCTCTCTCTCTCAAATAAATAAAATCTTAAAAAAAAAAAAAAAAGAATGAGTTGTGATGATCATCCTTCAACTATTCCAGGAGGTCAATTTCTTTGTCTCACTTCTCAGTACCAACCCAGGAAGGGTTCATGGACAGGAATAGGAGTGGAGAACCCACTAAGTAGACAGGTCTACCTTGTTCAGGGATGAGTCCCTATTCTAAGTCAGATGAAAGGGATAGAAATTTTTTTATGCTCCCTCAAGTAACATCAAACCTTCAGCATCTCTAGGGGGTTCCTGGATCCAATGGAGATAATTAAACCAATCATGAGGTGGTCTAAGAAAAAATGGCTTGGTGGGGAAGGTCCCAGGCTTGGGTGTTCCTGAAGTGTGGGGTCCGAGAGGATACTCAGAATTCTTTAGAGTTGTTTCCAAACTATTTTTAGCCTTGGTGCAACATTCAACAGAACACAAAAATGTAAAACAGTTCATCACTGTTGAGTAGGAGGGGATACCCAAAGAATCTTCAAGTCAGCCTGTTTGGGCTGGGCACCAGCTTCCTCTTCTGTAGAGGAGGGTCATGCTATCTTTTCCCCTTCACTCTCTTGAATATTATTTAGGATGAAGTATGAAACAGGTGAGAAAGCAGCTTTGGAAATATGAAGCATTCCATAAATACAAGGTTTTTTTTCATTTATTTGTTCATTTATGGCCTGACTACTTTCAAACAGAATTGAGGCAGCTCACAAGATTAATATGGTGAAAATAAGTCTCCAAACTACTATCACAGAACCATAAGAAAAGCCAGTAATAAAAGGAATGGGAATGAGGGAAACTATATCCAAAAAGCAGACCAAGAAAGGTTTCTTCAAATGAGCATAAAATTTAGCTTTTGAGGGATAACAGGATAGACAGATAAATGTAGAGATCACTGATGTTTACTGAGCACCTCCTGTGTGCCAGACACTGCAGTTCAATTACATGAGCCAAATTTTTTTTCCGAGCTTTTCAGTAACCAGGGTAAAAGAAAGGAATTAGGAATAGAAGAAAAGAAATCTATATAAATTCACTGCTAGCTTTTTTCTGAGATTGAGTTCTGAGATGGGTCTTTGTTTTGTTTTTTGTTTTTTTTTATTGTTACTAAATTTTTTTTTCCCCAGTGTTCCAAGATTCATTCCCCATTCCCCACACCCAGTGCTCCACACTTTAGGTGTCCCCAGTACCCACCACCAGGCTCTCCCATCCCTCCACCCCCCCGCTCCAAGTCCCTCAGTTTGTTTCTGTGTCCAAAGTCTCTGTTGTTTCA
>PITA01000021.1:191863-320267 GCA_004023965.1 Spilogale gracilis
TCTTCCAGTCCAGTCCATGTTGCTACAAAAGTTGGATATTCATCCTTTCTGATGGAGGCATAGTATTCCATTGTATATATGTACCACATCTTCTTTATCCATTCATCTGTTGATGGGCACCTTGGCTCTTTCCACAGTTTGGCGAGATGGGTCTTTGTATAAAGCACATCAAGAAGCATATTGAAGAATGTCTTCTAAATTAGTGTATTGTGTTTAGGTTCTAGGTAAGATGAAGTAATCACACTCCACCTTAACTCTCCCAGGGAAATGCAGTTATAAAACCTGGAAAGAATTCATGGGACACTATTTGAGGACTCAAAAACAAAGAACAGTAGGCAAATTGGGAAAGAAAACCAGAATTTGATGTACCATTGAACTGGACATGATGTGAGAGGTACACAACAGGGTCGGGTAAGCAAAGCTCTCATTTCTGATGAGGGAACTAAAAAGGAGAAGCCCAGAGAGTTGGAAAGTCAGAGAAAGTGACCACATAAAGGCGTTTGGGAGCTGGAGGGCTCATGCTAAGCTGTGCATTTGTGGATCTGATCCCACACAGCAGACCCAACACACTAACAGGTAGAGAGCAGTCTAGCCACCTACACCCCAGACTAGCTCATGGGGAATACATATATATGCACAGATCCAAATCGTGCTACAAAGAATCTGAAAGCTGAACTGGCATTGCCATTGCAGCCTACCTAAGATAAGTTGGAACTTGAGGCCTGAACTTAATCAGGTTCTTTGCCTCCTATGACTAAAAACAAAAAGCAAAAACAACAAAAACAACAACAACAAAAACCCTAAAAGCCAAAACAACAACAACAACAACAACAAAACAACATTCCTCATAAGATTTAAATAAGACCCAAAGTCTCATAACATAATTATAAGAATGTCCAGGATATGATTCAAAGTTAATTGACACATAAAGAACTAGGCACATGTCAATTTGTGTGGGGAAAGGTAAATGCTAGGTGCCAATGCTTAGATGACACAGATATTGTAATTATCTAATAAAGACTTTAGAGCACCTATTATATAATGATCCAAAAATAAAGACAAATTCTCTCTCCTTCTCTGTCTCTGTCTCTCTCTCCTTCTTTGTCTCCCTCTCTCTTCTGGTCTTGAAACAATAATAATTTTTTATTTATTTTCTATTTAGCCATAATTTTTAATAAAAAATTATAGTACCAGTCTAAAAAATATAAAGGTACATGTTTAATGAATAATCAAGTACTAACTTTCCATTTCTCAAGAATGTTGATGGTGAACGTGAATTTACACAAAACTGTTGTTGACAGGGAGGCTGTGGTGATTCACTGACTGTAGGAAAGCAGAAGGCACATCTGCTAAATAAGCATCAGCTTTTGTTGATTATCGATTTCTTGCCTCTCAGCTCCAGATTCATTCTTTTTTCCTGCTCTGTGATAATGGATATGGAATATAAATATTTTTTCTTCTGTCAGCTGGCATTATGTTAAACTTTTAGAGTAGAGGGACAAATTCTCTTGATAGGAATGGAAAACTAGAAAAATCTCAGCAAGGAAATAGAAGATATGAAGGAAAACCAAATGGAAACTTAAAACTGAAAAAATATAATAGTGACTGAAATAAAAACTCAATGGGCTCAACAGCAGAATGAAGGTGTCAGAGGAAAGAGTGAATGAACTTAAAGATAGATTAATAGAAATTATTTTATCTTAAAGACATAAATTAAAAATGTTGGGAAAGTGAATAGGCATTAGGGACCTGTCAGACAATACCAAAAAGTGTAACAGTTATGTTGTCAGAGTCCTGGAAGGTGAGGAGAAATTGTGCAGTGTTGAAAAAAATACTTAAAAACAAAAAAGATGTTTGAAAATGTCCCAGATTTGATGAGAGACATAAACCCACAGATTCAAGAAGCTGAGTGACCCCTAAGGAAGTTAAATCCAAAGAAATCTTTCTCAGCCACCTCATAATCAAACTACTTAAAACTGAAGACAAGAGAAAGTCTTGAATTCAGAGAAAAACAACACAATGCTTGCAGTGGAACTACAATTCAAATGACTGTGGATTTCTTTTCTTTTTTTTTTTTTTAAAGATTTTATTTATTTATTTGACAGAGAGAAACACAGCCAGAGAGGGAACACAAGCAGAGGGACTGAGAGAGGGAGAAGCAGGCTTCCCGCCGAGCAGGAAGCCCGATGTGGGACTCGATCCCAGGTCTCCAGGATCATGACCTGAGCTGAAGGCAGTCACTCAACCAACTGAGCCACCCAGGCGCCCCTGACTGTGGATTTCTTATCAGAAATTCTGTAGGCTGGAAAGAAGTGGCATGACATTTTAGTGCTGAATGACAAGAAGTGTCATCCCATAATTCCAGTGAAAATATGTTGCAGGAATGAAAGTGAAATAAAGACATTCTCAGAGTAAGCACAACTAAAAGAATTTGTTGCCAGTGGACTTGCTCAAAAGGAATTGCTAAGGAAGTTCTCCAGACAAATGAAAAATGATACCAGATGGGAACTCAGAGCATCAAGAGTGAAGAAAGAGCAAGAGGAATGGTAAATAGCTGGAAACAGTCTTACTGAAAATGCAGAGGTTTTGGCTATTTCTGACATCAACCCTGAGGATACTCGAAGGGCATGTGTTAAACTGCAGTTCTAAAACTCAATGCTGTGGGGGAAAGTGGGGGTTGTGCAGAATATAAGATCATGTCAAATCATGTCTCTCCTCAATTCGGTAGTGTACCATCTCACTCAGAAAAGTGTCAGTCTTGACTCCAACACACAAGGCCCTATCTGACCTGGTCCCTTATTACCTCTTTGATGATTTCTCCTACTCTTCTCCCCTCTCATGCTCCTCTGCAGACAGACTGTCTCTTGTTTTCACCTCAGGGCCTTTGTTCTTGTTGCCTCCTCTGTCTGAATCTTTTTTTCCCTCAGATGTCTGTATGGGGCTGACTCTCCCTTCTCCTTCAGGTCTTTACTAAAATGTTACCTCCTCATTGAGAATTTCCCCTGACTATTCTACTCAAAACTGAAAACTCCTCTATCTACCGTACCACACTCTCTCCTTATTTCCTATTTTGTCTTTCTCCATAGCACTTATCAACATTATCATACTACCTAATTTCTTATTGGTTTATTTATTGTCTCTCATGTCCCACTTCATGAAGACAGGGGTTTTGTCTCTCTCACATATTAGGTAGATTGAGTGTCAGTTCTCTCTGACTTAATAAAAGTTTACGATCTATAGGAGTGGGTACTTAAGTATCTCTTAGGAAAAGAGTATAACCATTGTCTCCAGTGGCTCACAGAGTGAACATATTATCAATTCATAGAGTAGACACTTCATGGTTTTTATGTTCAGCTCTTCTCCTTTCTGGTGGCAGTTGGCCCATTTTGGGGGCAACTGTGCCTCTCTGCCTCTCTAACAAATGGTCTAATAGGAGTTCCATCTCGCTCCCTGGCTGTGGGGTTGGGTATAGACCACGCCAGACTTATCAGAGTTCTTTCCCAGGACTCTTGAATCAGAATTAGGCAGGGATATGTGTGGTAGGAATCTGTGTCCCTGTCACATAAAAGACTGCAAGTGGTGGCAGAGAATGAGATATTGTGAGTCCTTCACATCCAGCCTGTGGTTACAGTGGTAAGAGACATCCTTCAGGCTCACACCACCCAGGACCTTCCTGTAATTTGACTATACAAGCCAGTTAATCTGTTTTTCCTCAAGCGATATTGAGTTGGTTTTCTGTCACTGCAAAAAGATTTCTGAATAATACAGTTCATTTGAAGCTTCCATTATCATCAGCAGCAAACACGTTATATGTCAACATTGTGCTAGGATCTGTGGTATGGATAGAATGGATAAATGAGACAGGGTCCATACTGTCAAGAGTCCTTCTGTCTACACCAAAATGCCATTTCAAAGTGCCAAGTGAGCATTACAGACAGTATATATGGGCCATGAGAAGGCAAAAACCACTGTGGGTTGAATTGGTTAGAAATGTTTTATGGGAAAGGTGAAACTTGGGCTGTGGGTAGAAGGAAAGGTGAAACACCCATAAGCATACGAGATAGAGGAGAATACTCTAGCTGGAGGGAAATTCCATGAACAAAGACAACAGCTCAGGTACGCTTGAAGGAATCATGTGAGCTAGTTATGGGGGATGGTTTTTATGGTTTATAAAGTGCTCTCACATTCATTATCTCATATTTTCACAAGAATCTGGTAAGGTGGTTCTGAGTCACCCAATGATAGTAACTGTCACATCTAAAACTTGACTCAAATCTTTTGATTCAAGTGTAAGTCACTAAATACCAGGTCAGAGTGAATTTTTATCACAATGGCAAGAGACATCGGCTAATATTTAACAATTTCCTATATTGTTAAATAATAAATTTTTTCAATTGTCTTTTCAAAATCTTTTGATGTGTTTGAATCAAGATCCAAACAAGGTTCACAAACTGAATTTAGTAAACAGGTCTTGTAGGTCTCCTTTAAAAGTTAAAGGTTCCCCTCCTACTTTTTTTTTCCTTGCACCTTTTTCACAATATTCTAGATTTGGCAAACTTCATCCTATCTGTTCCTTTGTCCCTTTTATATCCTGGAAACTGTGGACTGTGGTTAGATCTTGAGGTTTGATTAGAGGTCAGTTCGTTTTGGGGGGGGGGTATTCCATTGGTGATGTGTGCTTCTAAATGCATCACATCAGGTGGCATGTAATCTTTGGTCATTTCTCTTTTTGTCATCTTAAGATTGATCATTGAGTTAAAGTATGATCAGCCTGACTCATTCATTATGAAGTCCCCCTCAGTTTTTCACCTAATAGTTTAAGCAACCATTGATAGAGCTGGTGCATTATACAGCAGCCACTGATATTATCTAGTCCTAGTCCCATTGCAACATTTGTAGCTGCAAAGTGCTCTTCTGATTCTATAACTCCCTCTTCAGTTATTGGCTAGAATTCTTCTATAAAGAACTTTTCTACACCAACTATTTGACTACTTGAAAAGGCTGATTAAATGTTTAATTCTTTTTCTTTTTAAATAAGTTTTCAGAATAATGAGTTAGTTCCCTAGCATACTCCAAAGGTGACTGATTAGCTTATTATTATTATTATGAACTTGTGGATTTTAATATTTTTGGTATGTTAAATCCATCACAATTGCTATTCATTTTGATGCTCAGAAATTCCCATCTTTGGTCAATGGAAGCCCCTTCAATTTGGCTCCTGGGTTCTTTTTTGTATGATCTCAAGAATCTTTAATATCTTCCTTCCTTTCCAGGCTCATCTTGTGCATTTTCTGGTCCAGACCTGAAATCAGGCATTTCACAAAAAGCTCTAATTCCTTTAGTGGGAAATGGTATCTAGAGACAACTGTCTGTGCCCTAGGCATGTTCGTTATTCCTAGGTAAGTCATTATATCTAGGACTTTTCAGCAGACAGAGAAAGCAAAGAAGGTTTTTCTTGTTCTTTGTTTTTAAAGAAAAGATTTATCCTGGATTCATGCTGAGATTTACAATTCAAATTTAAATCACATGTTTTTTACTTAATTTTAATTTTATATTTGTATCTATTTCTCTTGTTCTGAAAATCTTGAACCCTAAGGTGAATTGTTTATTTGCTTTATCCTATTTTATGTATATTTCAGAATAATAGTAGAATATTATCAACAATGTAATTATTGAAAAACAGTTTAATATTTCTACTTAAAGTTTGGTGTTTTTTTAAACCTTAGGTTGTATCTCATAGAGTTATTAATCAAATTACTGCATATTAAAGTCATTTGAGAGGCACCTGGATGGCTCAGTTGGTTGAACTCCAACTCTTGATTTTGGCTCATGTCATGACCTTGGGGTCCTGAGATTGAGCCCTGCATTAGTCTCTGTGCTGGGCATGGGGTCTGCTTAAGATTCTTTCTCCCTTTCCCTCTGTCCCTACTCACCCTGCTCAAATTCTTTCTTTCTCTCTCTCTTTCTCTCTCAAAAACAAACAAACAAATAAATAAAATTAAAGTCATTTGAGATAATTCTTCCCTATGTGATTAAGCCACCAAACTGATACACAGGCTTCACTGTTTTATTTACTTTCAATTCTTAAGGATTGTATTTTTCTATTTGATTAATTTTGTTTTATGGTTATGTAAGGCATTTCCATTGTACTAAGTAAAAAATCATAAAATAAGGTACATTCAGAGAACTCTTGCTTTAGTCTTGTCTTCTCCATTTTTTTTCCTCTCTCATCTATAAGAAACCATTACTAATTTTTGTTATCTCACATTTTAAAAATATGTAAGGAATAAGTATATATAATCAAATAATCTCCCCTTTTTCAAATAAAATGGAATATACTATACATAGAATTCTGTACCCCCCTCCCCATTTAATAATATGCTTTGGAGATCATGCCACAGTAGAATGTAGAAATATCTCTCATTCCTTTTCATAGCTGCTTGGTCATCTATTGTGTATTTTAATAATAATAAACTCCATAATTCACTTAACCAGTCCCCTATTGATAGATATTTGGGTTGCTTTCAGTTCCTTGTTAACATAAATAGTGTTGCAATTAATAGTCTTGTGCAGACATCCTTTCCTACTTTTGCCAATGTTTCTTTAGTACAGATTCTTACAAGTGGGCTAGGTTGTGCAAAGGGCAAATGCTTATGTAATTTTGCTTAGATAGTGCCAAATTCCCTTCCATAGGATTATACTATTTTGCATTTCTAACGGAAATGTTTGAATGATTGCTTCTTCATGGACCCCCCAATAGTACAGTGTCAAACTTTCGGATTTTTGCTTGAAAAATGGCATCTCAGCTTAATTGTATTTTACATCTTTCTTATTACAATCCATTCTTATTACACTCCATTCCCTAATACAACTCCTGGCTCATTGAAGCTGTTCGATAATTATTCTTTGAATCCATAAAAGTATAAAGTGGTATTTTAGGAAAATTAATCTAGCTGCAGAATACAGAGTCATTTAGAATACGGAGCAAACAGACACAAGGAGCACTCATGAATTTCAGGACAGAAGATAAAATGATAAGAAATACAACTTTATTTTCCTACAATCCCCATATTACACTTCCTCTTCTCAAGGGTAGGAGTATTGATTTAATAATCTCTGCCAATTCAGATTTTGCCCTTTTCCTCCACCACTGAGATTTGACTGAATTCCAAGATCTCAGGTCAGTATTACAATAGGGAATGTGGGGGAGGGAGGGGGGAGGTATATTTGGAAAGGGAGTCAGGTTCTTGGTCATCATTTGCCCATCTGACTGCTTGCTGAAATGCGCCCCCCAACTCCTGGCAGGTCCCCAGTCACAGAGCCAAAAAGGTTACAGTTTGTATATGACCTTCACTTTCATCCAGAGCGCTTTTATTGACTGTCACTTAGCTCTTTCATTCCTCTTTTGGGAACCTAAGGAAATCTGACTATACTCCCACATGTCTTGGGATTTATAGGAGACTGGGAGGACAACTGAGGTCTTCCAGAGACCCCATGTAGCCATTTCTAGTTCTCAGCACCTCTAGTCCTCAGTCACATAGAGAGTCATTGTGGGAACTGGGTTTGAACCTGAGCCTCTGGATCCCATTTTGTCTCCTGTGAAATCTAGCTAGGGCTCAGCTTGGGTGTGGAATAAAGGCACAGAGTTTCTTCTCAGAAACCCTCCAGTTTCTCCCCTTCCACCCTTTCCCCAAGGCCCAGCATCAGAGCATTTATCTCCTGGGGAAGAGGATGTGATAAGGAACTTCCTCTGAGCTCCCGATTCCCCAGACTGATACAAGCCAAACAACCTGACCAGTTTTAAAGTCTAACAGTGCTTTCTTATGGGCGGGTGTCTCACAGTCAAGTTTGAATGGGAGGGTCCACAGGGGAAAGAAAGGAATGGTGTGTGGTGGGGGAAGTTTTCACAGAGCAGTTAATATCTCCAAATATTATCCCAGTGACATCAGTTAAGCACATATAGCAATGGCCAGGTATGACATGGTGAGAGGTGGAATGAGATATTGGCTGAAGTTCTGGAGCTGATTGATGGAGGGAAGGAGAAAGATTCAAGAATGAGGCTGGGATTTGGAGCTGCCCCCATGGAAGAGTGATAGTGCAGGGACTGAAACGAGGCCAGCTGGAGGGTGGGCACGCTGATTCTGGGAGAGAGATAGTACACTTGGCTCCAGGCTTGGTGAGATGTAGAGGTGACAGGCAAGCCCAGGAGAGGGGGTGAAATCCCTGGTTTTTTGGAGGAAGAGAGAGAGTTGCTGAGGTCCCAGGGCTGAGTCTTGGACTGCTTCCACAGTAAGGGGGGTGGGGGACAGCAAGAGGACAGCTCAGAGAGGACAAGTCTTTGTGCAGCAAGCCTCATGTAAACATATCTTTCTTCCCAGGACATGGTCTCACCCTGGACACCCGAGAGGAGGATTCATCTCAGAACATCTCATAAATATACCCAGCCGGTCAATATGCGCATCTGACCTTCCATCCACTGTCCCAGCACGCCACACCGGAGCCCATGTCATTTACAGTTAGGCATCCTAAGGAATAGATGAAATTGTCCCTTTTCCCCCCTGCATTTGCTTTCTATTTAATGTAACAAACAGTCGCTGTGCAGCTCGCATGCACAGAGCACAGTTTAGCGCAACCGCGTGGAAACAAAGTTGCAACTGCTGCTCACGGTCTCCATCTGACCCGAGACTTCCATCGTTCAGCCTGCATAAGGCTGTTGTTTGTTTTGCTTTTATTTTTAACTAGTTGCCAAAATACAAAACTCAAGAGCTAGCAGGCAGGCCCCTCCCATCTGACAAGAGATCCACCTGTTCTTCATCTCTCATTAAGACTTCTGGCCTGACTTCTGGGGTCCTTGGTTCTGAAACTCCTGGCTTGTTGCTTCAACCCACTGGCTTGGGTAATAAACACACATGGACTCTACTCTTGACTCCGACACCTACCAGTGACCTTGGGCAAGTTACTTTATTCCCTGAAGGCTGAGTCTCCCCTTCTTCAGAACGGTGATGATAATAATGCCTACCTCCTGGGGTTTGAGGATAAGACAGCACATATGCAGAAATTGCTTAACAAGTGGCTGCTCTCCCTGTTAAAGATGGCTGAAGCAAATTCCCTGCTGCTGAGATTCTGCCTGATGACCCAAGGCAGAATGTGGATGGAAGGAGAGGAGGGTCAGTGCCGGGGAGGTCAGAGGTAGGGAGCAGGCAAGCCCCTCAGGCTATGGGAGGGGGAAGGCTTCCTGGGTGAGGAGGAGGCTTTGGGGCCTGACCTTCTTTGTCTTCTGTGGAAGGCAAGCAGCCCAGTGGGGCCTGCACGGACTTTGAAACCCTGCCATGCAGGACAGAGCCCAAGGCCTGGGAAGGCTGGCCCCCACCCCGGCAGACCGCCTCTCTGCTGTGATTCCAGGAACTGGGCCCTATCAGTTGGGCCCAGTTTCAGGAGTTGTTTCTTGCCATTTCCCCTCAGTCATGTGGTCACTGGAGTGGACAAAGTGGGAGGGAATGTGATTAAGCTCCAGGCTGCCTTCCAGGCAGGGGAGTGGGAACGTGTCTCAGATTGGAGTATGGTTAGGATATGAACGGGGAATGTGGGAGCCCAGGAGGAAATGGGCAGAGCCCACCTCAGTGAGCCACCTGGGCAGGTCTCCCAGGTCAGACAGCTGAAAAGTGACCTCCCCTCAGGTCCCTGATCCAGACTCCTCCCTCACTCATCTCAGAAACACACACCGTCCTGGAAAGGCTTTTGGGGAGGGGGGGCTGGAAGAGGCAGCCTGAACCCTGAGGTTTTTTCTCGGACCATCCAGGTTTGGGAAGTTTCTCCTGACCTCCCCTACCTTCTGGGGGCCTGGGCTGGAAAGAAAGTGTGCCTTTTAAACCCAAATGACATGTAGACTGTGATCATTTAGAAGGTGCCCATCACCAAATGTCAAAATCACGATCATTTATGCGGAACATCTCTCTTAGGTATAGCAGGCATACTGAGCGCCCTGTTCTTTTTCTAGCTCCGCTTCTGAGGCAGAGAGAAATGATCTGCTACTGACGGGGCAAGAGGCACAGGGAGGCCAACAAACTGCTCAGAGCCCCCCAGAGAGTCCCTGCGGGAACTGGGTTGGAACCGGGGCCTCCTGACCCCATCTGCACTCAGTTCCCTAACCTCTCTCCCCCAGTCCACACCTTTATTTCTTTGAAAAGGGTGGAGGTTCTTCCCCTTGAGGGTGAGGTCAGTGAGCTACTCACTTGAGCACAAAATTTAAAGGGGAGGAGCAAAAAATGTAACATCGAAGATAAATGATATTTTAATGCAATATATTTTTAAAATAAAAATTAATGCAAAAAAAAATCAAATTTCTAAGTAAATAGACTCTGCACTTGCATGACCTACCTCGTGCACCTCTCCTGGTCCCAGCTCTGCTGAAGTCCATCGTCCCCAGAACCCACAACGAACGCAGGAAGCGTGGGCTACAGCGCCCAACAGACGATGATTCCATGCTGCCGTTTACCGGCTGGCTGACTTTAGGGTAAGACTGACACTCTTTGCGCCTCCATATCCTCATCTTTAAAATGGGGGCAATCAGTGTTCTCCAGAGAAACAAACCACACATGTGTGTGTGTTGGGGATATTATGTATTATACATTTTATATAATTATATATATGTTCTATATATAAAAATTTCACATATATAAATATATATACATATATAATGTATATAAGTTTATGTATACATAATTTATGTGTATAATAACATTTTTATGTAAATATAATTTATGCATATATTTCATATATATAAATTATATAAATTTCACAATATAAATATGCATATATGTACATATAAATAAAGAGATTTGTTATAAGGAATCAACTTATGTGATTCAAAATCCAAAGGCCTGAGGGTGTACCTCAGTGGCTCAGTCATCTGAGCAACCTTTTCTTGATTTCAGCTCAGGTCATGATCTTGGGGTCCTGGGATCTGCCCAATGTTGGGCTCCTGTTCAGTGAGGAATCTGCTTTAGGATTCTCTCTCTCATCCTCTGCCTCTCTTCCCACTTGCTTATTCATGTGGTGCCCATGCTCTCTCTCTCTCTCCGTCTCTCTGTAAAATAAATAAATAAATCCTTTTTAAAAAAAAATCTAAAGGCCCGAGAACCAGGAGAGGCAATGGTGTAAGTTTCAATCTGAGCCCAAGTCTAAGACAGGAGAAGACTAATGCCCCATTTCAAAGACAGTTCAGCAGAGAGAGAATTCTTTCTTACTCAGACTTTTATTTTATTCAGGCCTCCTTCAACACATTTGGTAAGGTCTATCCACACCAGGGAAGACAATCAGCTTCACTCCATCTACTGATTTAAGGGTTAATCTTTTCCATAAACAGTCTCACAAACACACCTAGAAATAATATTTAACCAAATATACGGGCATCTTGTAGTCACATCAAGTTGACATATAAAATTCATTCTCACCTACCTTAAAAGTCATTGTAAGGAGTAGATCAGGGGCAGTACCCAAAATGCCTCCACAGAACTGACACACAAGAGATAATCAATAAATGCTAGTTGTCATCCCTGTAATTTCCCACCAGGTTTTGTTTTGTTTTTTTTCTTAGTTTCACAGGAGACAGTATAAATTGGAAACTATTCACTTTAGCACCTAGCCCGAGTACCTGCACGTGGCAGGTAAGCTGTCTGCATTTGTTGATAGCAGACTGAGTATGGACAGAGTACAGGAAGCAAATTGATCCAGAACTATTAATGAAGTGATCAGTGAAGAAGATGGGATTGGAAGAAGTGGCAGTTCAACCAGAGACTAGAATACAGTTTCCAGGGCCCCAGGGGTAGAAATGTGGGTCAAAAAAGATAAGTAAAACTAAAAATACATATGACAATCTGAGGGAAGTAATTCCAACTTATACAACAGACAGAGATTGATTTCCTTATTATTGTGTGCTTTTAGAAACTTATAAGAAAGGGGTGCCTGGGTGGCTCAGTTGGTTAAGCGACTGCCTTTGGCTCAGGTCATGATCCTGGAGACCTGGGATCGAGTCCCACATCGGGCTCCCTGCTCAGTGGGAATAAAATCTTTTTTTTTTTTTTTTAAAGAAACTTACAAGAAAAAGATGAAGACTACCCAACAGGAAAATGAACAACACATATATAGACAGGTAAGCTATGGTGAAGAAATGCAAAGGACCAAGAATGCCATGAAAGCATGTTCAACTTTACCAATAATCAAAGAAATGCAAATTTTTCATATATCTAAGTGCAACTTTTTAAAAAATTTATAATTCCTGGTACTAGTAAGAGCTGGAGGAAACAAGCAATCTCACATATTGTTGAGAGTATACAGATAGGATTTTTCTGGAGGTGAACTTGAATAAAAAGCCTTAAAACTGAGCAAACTCTTTGACTCAGTAATGACATTCCTCAAAATAACATCTGTCCTGAGGCCATATAGAAGATGTGAGCAAAATGGTAGTAGGAATTCTTTAGTAGGATACCCAGCAAGGGATTGTTCAGCAGGACACTGAAAATAACCTAAGTGTCCAACAATAGGGGATTATTATTTTTTAAGTATATACAAAGATAGGTAGATGATCTCAAAATATGAATGGTGATTATCACTGGGAGATAAGATTGTGAGTTGTATTTTCTGTTTTTTGCTTTTCCTGGATATTTTAAATTTTCTACAGTAAATATGTGTTGCCTTTTATAATAATTTTGTCTTAAGAATGAAAGGATGGAGGGTCTGATTATCCTGGGGAAGAGAGGAGCGTGGTGGTGACCCTGCACCTGTGACTGCTGGAGCTATTGTGTCCGGTTCTCTGGTCCTGGGTACTTGAAGGAGGAATGAGGGTGGAGGCCAATTCCCAGCTGAACTACAGGCCACTGCTAAACAAAGTGGCCAGAGCAGTGTGGGAGGGATTCGTGAGGCCTGGTGAGGGTTTCGGCAGCCTTTGTTTACTTGAAGTGATACTAGTAAAGAACAAAGTTTTGGAGTAGAATAATGGCATTGTCTCATACTCCAGGGCCTGAGAGGAAAACTGCTAATAACTATTCTGAGCTAATTACTCCCTACGGGTCAAATAGTGCTTATGTATCTTAGTGGCTGCATTTAGGAAAGTTATATAAACAGATCAGCCCAGTGTTGGGGGAATATCAAATCAACTTTTGAGTTAAACATATTTTTATGAAGTCTATTTTTCCTTGTAGGAATTTTTTAGCAGCTGGGAATCCAGACTCTAGTTATTCTAGAGGCTCCTCAGATATTAACCACTGAGCTATTTGGCTTACCCAAACCATGCTTTCCCCCATACTCATACCTGGGCAAGGTGAGGAGCAGACTGGCTGAGACCAACACCCAGTAAAAGCCACAAACCTGGGCTCAGTGATACCTCCAGCAGCCAGGGCCTGGAGCCTGCGCAGATCTGGTTATTTCCCAGCTTCCTCTTCTTGTCTACCCCACCCCAAAATACCACAGGGATCTTGGTGGCATTTTCATGCCGATCTCTGAGCTTTGATAGGGTTGCAAAAGGCCAATGTAGTCAAGGAAGCCAAAGCGCGCTGGTGAAGAGATGTCCCATCCTCCTCATATTGTGGGAAGCTGGGCTTTATAGGTAGGCCAGGGGGTGGCAGGTAATGCTCAATTAGTGGTTTTTCCAACCTGGGCGCTCCCCATGCTAAATAGACCAGGGAAGGAAGTAGAGTCTCTATAATCATAATCATGATGATTGATGACGATGAGGAGGGGGATGTTGATAAAGATAACTACCATTCCCTGAGTGCACACTCCCACTCTCTGTCAGGTGGTTGATTAAGGGCTTTATACATATTGCCTCAGATTATTCTCATAATCTGAGCACTATTCTTAGATCCATTTTAGGGATGAAGGAACCAAAGCTTAAGAAATGTAAATAACTTGCTTGAGGCACAACTATTAAGTGGCAAAGTTAAAATGTGAACCCAGATCTGTCTGACTCTGGATCTGAGCTCTTAACCACTTAATAATTTTGATCTTGAAACATGCAAGAGAAAACTAGTAAGGAAGGGAGGATGAGCAGAGTGCTCTCTCTCTCTCTCTCTCTCTCCCTCTCTCTCTCTCTCTCTCTCTCTCTCACACACACACACACACACACACACACACACACACACACACACGACCAAGTAACTCTTCAGGAAGCTAAGTGCTGGAGATCTTTATTTAGCTCCCGACTGCCTAGAAAGTTGGGCCCTTTTGTAAGCCAACAGACTGTTGAGGATGGTTGCTTGGCTAGATATGATTAGGGGTTGGGAGATTGCCTCCTCAGTCCTACCATATCCTCCACCCTCTAAATACATTCCCTTTCCTTTCCTGGAATACTTTCAGTCAGTGAAGCGCATATCATTCTTAAATCTGTGGCTCCTCTGGAACAGACCTACTTTGCTCTTCACCTTCCCTCTAGATCTGTCAGACTGTGTGACTCGGTACAGTCCTACTGTGGAAGATTCCTCTGAGGAAGGAAGGAAGCCGGGCACCCGGCCCGTGTGCTCACTGGCCGGACCTTTATGTCCCTGAATGAACAACTTCCCCACAAAAGGCTAGGAGAGAATCCATGCAACTTGAACCTTATCAGATGCTAAAGAAACGTATTTTCCTCCCTGAGGCCTGCATCATCTATATTCTGCAAAGAGTCAACTGTGGTGATGCGGCAGAGGCTAAGGGTCTCCTGAGGGCCAAACCTAATCAATGTCCCTACTGATGACTCATGGAACTGCTTTCATGAGATGGGAACTGCTTGCAACCTGTGAAAGATGTTTCAGTTTTTCACCAGGTGACATCCATTCCTATGACCCAATACCCACACACCTGCATATCTACCCTAAAGAAATGAAAATGTACGTCTACACAAAAACCTGTACACACATATTTATAGCAGATCTATTTATAATTGCTCCGTGCTGGAAACAAGCCAGTGTCCTTATCTGAGTGGAGGAGGGGAGGGGTGAATCTGTGTTGCATCCATGCCCATCCACTTTGGATCCATGCAACAATTTGGATGAGTCCCAAAGATACTATGTTAAGTAGGGGAAAGGTCGTCTCAAAGGGTTACATACTACATGATGCCATTGACATGAAATTCTTTTTTTTTTTTTTTTTGAGATTTTGTTTTTTTTATTTGGCAGAGAGAGAGCAGGAGCAGGAGAGCAGCTTGCAGGGGGAGAGGGAGAAGCAGATTCTCAGTCAAGCTAGGAGCCCAATGTAGGACTCGATCCCAGGACCCTGGGATCATGACCTGAGCTGGAGGCTGACTCTTACCTCTGAGCCACCCAGGTGCTCTGACATGATATTCTTGAAAAGATAAGATTATTAGGGTGGAGAATAAATGAGTGATTGCCATGGCTTAACGGTAGCGGGATGCATTAAAGCAATAGAGTAGTATTTTGTGGTTATGGAATTGTTTAGTATGTCAGTTATGGTGATATTATATGAATCCATTAAAATTGATAGAACTCTATTTTTTTTAACATATGATGTATTATTTGTTCCAGGGGTCCAGTCTGTGGTTCATCAGTCTTGCACATTACACAACGCTCACCACAACACACACCCTCCCCAATGTCCATCGAACTCTATTTTTAAAAAGTTTCAATAAAGGGTCAATTTTACTATATATTAATTTTAAAAATAAAAAGTAAAAAAGTATGAAATGAAGTCTTCTTCCGCCTTACCTCCATTCACCTTATTCCGGCCCATACCCTCTTCCAGAGAGATCACTCTTATTAGCTGCCTATGCCTCCTTCCAGAGTTTCTTTGTGTATATAGAAACAAACATGGACATTACTTTCATTTTCTTTTACTTTCTCACAAAAGTGACATTGTTTACACAGTATTTATTTTACTTAATAATATATCCTGAAGCTTTCCCCCACATCAGCTGTGGAGAACAACTCTTCGGCTCCTAGATTCTGGGGGAAGGTTTCATTGCAGCTTTGGATTTGGTTTAGCATGCAAAATCCTTGAGGAAGAAGGATTTGTTCTCTAGGACTGACTGCACCCCAGGGGCAGGGAGGGTCTATTTACTGAAGTGTTCAGCTAGGTACGCGGTACACAGTCCCACTGCAATGTTCCAAGGCTAAGTCACTGCCAGTAATAATGCTCACATTCCAACTGCTATTGTCTCAGATTGCCTGGCTTATCTGGTAAATATTTGCAGAATAAATGGCTTCATTTTAGTGCGGGTTGGAAGGGAACGCAGCCGCTCCCATCCAAATCTGGGCCCTGGCTGTCCACTCTGCAAAGCCATGAGACATCAGAGGCTGCTGTCTAGACGCCTGACTTAGACAAATGGACAGTTCCCATGGCCAGGCTACCTCGGCCCCCTAATACCTGCGCCACAGTTGCTCATACCAGACGATCCATATCTCTCCAACATACTTCTCCCAGGTGCTTTTTAATTCCCGTGTTTGGCCTTCACTGATCCTCAAACTTCTTCTCGTGCTAAGACTTGTAATATGTTTCCTTCATGACGATCCCCAGAATTACCGGATATTTGAGCAATAACACAAATTTTTGGCTAACATGAACTCTTGAGCAAACTGAGACATGATCACTGCTGTTCTCAGCACACTCCTCCAACGTGGGTAGAAGATCTAAATTCTTGATTCTCAATGCTGGACCAATTATTCTGTTTTAGACCTAGAGCAACGGAGGCCCCCACAACTTAGTAATATGCACAGATATGACACAAGGTGGTAGAGTGAGAAGAAAGAAAGAGCACAGCTATCAGAGTCAGATATTCAAGATCTTGGATCAAATTCTAGTTTGAGTACTTTCTAGCTATGTGACTTCGACACGCAGCTTAGGGTTTCTGAGATTCAGTTTTCTCATCTAGAAAACCCTTGGGGTGGTTATAGGGCTGGAGGGACAAGATTATAAAACATGAAGCATGGTACCAGGCACGTGGCTGGTGTTCCAAAAAAATGCAAATATTACCATTTTGTGTCTTCAGATAGGAATTTCTACCAACCTTTTCAGGCTATGAGGTGGCACGGTGGTGGGTAATGGTCAGGCGTGTCCAAAATCCCAGGCTCACTGTGAATCCATAGTGGTGTAACTGTGGGCAAGATGATTAATCTCTCTTGGCCTCAGTTTTGTGAAAATCGGTATGAAAATAGTATCCACCTTACAGAGTTGCAACAATGCAATAAGATAATGAAGAATAGTGCCCAACACATACAAAGTATTCAATAGGTATCATCACAAATGGAAGAGAAGAAGCAAAAGGAGAAGTCTCTGTTGACATCGTATCTGCCGAGGACCCACTGGCCAAAACAGTCATGCAGAAAGCATCCTGTATTCACAGTGGGACTAAATGCATCTTGCATAGTAAAGGGTATAGATATATAATCCTATTTTGAGGAAGTAAAGATTGGGAGCAACTTACCACAGGTGCCTGGTGCTTTGACCCTGGCTGTTAATGGCACAGATCTGGTTCAGACAGATGACCTCATAAACAGCAATCATATAAAGGTAATAATAGTACCTGCCATTTATGGAGTTCCAACTACAGTGGGAGGGGCTATTCTCAGGAAATAGGAATTATATTCCTATTGCTGGGCAGACAATTCATTTCTGACCCTCTGTCTTTCCCCACATATAATACTGTAGTTCATAGTGCAGGCTGTTCCATTGCAAGGACATAAAGATGAAATAATAACAGCAATGATGATAAAAGTAATCATACTAATATTTTTGGTTACTTTCTATTGTCAGGCATCTCATGCAGATTATCTCATTTAGTCTTCATAAAAACCCCATGGTCTGGGTGTTATCTTTCTCATATTATAGATGAGGACACCAAGGCTTTGAGAACAAGTGGCTTTCCCAAAGTCATATCGCTGGTGGGGATGAGAGCTGGAATTTGGACTCTTTGAATCTGAAATCTTTCTTCTCATTTTCCCACTCTTCCTCTTCCCTGTGTATCACACACATTCTCAAGCACCTCTGTTTTCCAGACCTAGAGCAGAGTGAATGTCTTAGACTCTTTGCTTATACTGGGAGAATGTATAAATATAGCAAGGATATTGGTGCTTACATTAATAGGAAATTGTATTGCTCAGAGTTGTGAAGGATGTTCTGAGCTAGAAGTTGAATCAAAAGCCCACCTGGGAGATGGGTGTTCACATGCTGAGGTCTGTCTTATCACATAGGGTAGGGGAGCGGCTTGGAGGTCTGGGGAGCCTTGACCGATGAGTCTGAGAGCCTATCCAGTTGATGGCTGATGTGCCAGGCTCTGGAACTCAGAGGCTGCCCGGAAGAGCTTCTGTATTAGTTTCCTAGGTCTGCAACAAACTAGCACAGACTATATTAAAACATCAAACACTTACTCTCTCAAGATTCTTCTAGTCAGAAGTCTGAACTCAAGGAGTCAGCAGGACCATGCTCTCACTGAGATGAGCTAGAACCCTCTCTGGCTGCTTCTGAGAGTCTGAGGCTGGGCGGTCCTCACCAGTCCTTGACTTGCAGCTGTCTCACTCCTGCCTCTGCTCCGTCTTCTCACGGTGTTCGCCCTTTGATGGTGTCTGTGTCCACATTGCCCTCCCTTACTAGGACACAGGTCACAGTGGATTAAGGGCCAATCCCCATCTTAACTTGATTTCAGTGGCAAAGACCATAAGTCCACATAAGGTCACATTCACAGGTACTGGACATTAGAATTTCATCATGTCTTTTGGGAGAACAAAATTCAATCCATGAAACATACCATGACCTACAGCTTGGGTGGGGTAAACATATTGTCTGAGAGTAAGTATTGCCTATGAGCCTTCATTGTGACTGAGACAAGCATCTTTCAGGTGGCCTTGGACAACTTAAAAAGCATAATCCGGAGAGGTCAGGCTATATAGTTCCGTTCTCCTGCAGGTGTGGGACCATCCCTCCCATTTCGACTGAAGACTTGCCAGGTCCTGGAAACATCTGGGAAGTGTTTTTGTTGAGGAGAGTTAAACATCTGAAGGAAATAATAGAATGACATTCTTGCCTGGTAGCTCCCCTCTGATGCACTGCTCTTTCCCTGCCTCATACTGTACCATGGTCTGCTGGCCTGCAGATTTTTGAGAGAAAGGGCAACCCTCATTGCTCACTAGTTGTTTAGCTGTAGGGGTATTATATTATTTCACCTCCTGGGCCCTCTCTTTCCCTCATCTGTCAAAATGGAATGTTCAAGGGGCTTCTGGGTGGCCCAGTCAATTGAGTGTCCCACTCTTCATTTTAGCTCAGGTCATGATCTCAGAGTCATGAGATTGAGACCTGCATCGGGCTCTGTACTCAGTATGGAGTCTGGGTGAGAGTCTCTCTTTCCCTCTCCTTCTGTTGCTCTTTTCACTCAAGTTCTTTCTCTGAAATAAATAAATAAAATCTAAAAAAAAAATGGATCTTCAATAGTTACTCAAAGTTGTAATGACAATGAAATGGTGTAATGCACAGAGAAGTGTGCAGAGTAAGAGTTCAGTGGACTGTTTATTTCCTTCCCATCCCTGTCCTTAGTAGATAGGATCAGAAGAACGGACATACCAGTTATCACTTCACTAGTTCAATTCAATAAATGTTTATTGAGCACCTACTATATATCTGACTTTGTGCTGGGCCTAGGACAACAACAAATAATAAGATCCTTTTTCTTTCTTTCTTTCTTTCTTTCTTTCTTTCTTTCTTTCTTCCTCTCTCTCTCTCTCTCTCTCTCTCTCTCTCTCTCTCTCTCTCTCTTTCTTTCTTGTAGAGCCAGAGAGAGAGGGAGTGGCCAAGTGTGTGCAGGTGGGGAGAGGAGCAGAGAGAGAGAGAGAAAATCTTAAGCAGACTCCTAGACCGTGCACTGAGCATGGAGCTGACCTCATGACCCTGAGATCATGACCTGAGCTGAAATGAAGAGTCAGGCACTTAACCGACTGAGCTACCCAGGCACCCCAAGATTAGGTGTTTTTTTTTTTTTTGAAGAGTTTATTTATTTATTTGGCAGAAACAAACACAGTGACAGAGGGAACACAAGCAGGGGTGGTGAGAGAGAGAGAAGCAAGCTTCCTACCAAGCCCAATGTGGGGCTAGATCCTGGACTCCAGGATTGTGACCAGACCGGAAGGCAGATGCTTAATGCCTGAGCCACCCAGGTACCCTTCCCAAGATCAGTTCTTAAGATCACACAACCAAATAAAAATATAGTAAACTTCATTCTGTTCTCTTTGGCATATTTCAATTTTTCAGGCACAAAATAAGCCAGTTTGGATGAAAGGACCCAGTCATTTCATTATATAAGACTCTGAAGCTTGGGGTGAGTGTTAAAGCCAGCATTTTTTTAAAGTCTCTCTCTCTCTCTCTCTCTCTCTCTCTCTCTCTCTCTCACACACACACACACACACACACACACACACACACACACACACACACAGTAGGCCAGGAAGTCTGTGGTCTCAGAATATATTTTAACAGGCTTCCCTAGTTCTTAGAAGAACAAAAGTTCCTGGTCCAATAACCTGAGAACACTTAAGTGAGTCTGGTCCCAACCCAACACTGAAAACCTGGGAGACCCAGGGCTCCCAAGAGCTAATGGTATTAGGGAAGGTCTTCATAGGCCATGGAAACAAAGAGGATCTATTGCTTCTCCCAGGTCTGTAAAAAAAAAGTCAGAATCCCATTTTTGATTATTGACTGCTGACAACTTTCAAGGACCATCACCCTCTTTCCTCTTCTGTTCTGTTAAGAAGGGCCAGGCACACAGGTGCATATTCCTTTAGCATCAATGGGAAGTTCAAGCTCCAGGAGCCCTCGCTGGCAGGAACCCTCACTCCAGCCCCACCCCCCAACCACCGTAAAATCCAAGTCTTTTTCAGATCTTCTTGGGAACCTGCCCTGCTCTCCCTAGAAACCTTCTTTATGTGAGTAATAACCTTTTTAATACCCACTTGGCACATGTGTGGTGTCATCTGTCTCAATATCTGAACCAAGTTTTGGGTGGGGGTACCTCCCAGCTCTACGGAGTGAGTCAACACAGCCTGTTTTGTTTTATATCTAATGCCTGCTCTAACAGGTCTGGAATTACTTCTTCTGATTCCTTCACTGGGCCCCTCCTCCTCCCTGCAGGGAGTTCCCAGGGCAGAAGCAGCCCTCACCAAAATTGTGTGGTACTTGAAGTTTATTTTCCAGGGTCCTAAGCCCGCCCTTTGTTTTATTTCCCTTCAGGACACTCCTCTCACATCCCTTAGCTGCTAAGTGCTGGTCCATTCCTTTATTTAAAGAGGCACTGAAAAAAGGATCTGAATAACACCTTTCCACCAAGGTCTGAATTAATTCTGAAATTTTTAAAAAAGATTTTATTTATTTATTTGACAGAAAGAGAGATCACAAGTAGGCAGAGAGTCAGGCAGAGAGAGAGGAGGAAGCAGGCTCCCTGCTGAGCAGAGAGCCCAATGCGGGCCTCAACCTGAGCCAAGGCAAAGGCTTTAGCCCACTGAGCCACCCAGGTGCTCATGAATTCTGAATTTAAATACATTTCTTTTGTGGGCGGTAACCCTCAACCATTTTAGCAAAAGAACTCACTTGCTAATGGTGGAATTGTAGGCTTGGCAATAGGATAAGCATCTGCACAGTTAGGCTCCCCTCAAACATCTTCCCCTTCAATGCTCCAGCTAAAATTTCACAAATAGAGCTCTACTTCTTTGGTTCAAAGCTTCATTCCTCTTCCCTCTGCCTCCTCCTTTAGTAATTGATACCCAGTGTACACACAATTATCATGTCCTTTCTTGCGGGCAAAATCTTAGGGGAAGAGATGGAGACCAGGGGCATGTTTGTTAATCTAAGATGGCAGGAACTAGGCAGAAACCTCATTGGGGAAAAGGGTACAGGGCCCCAGCAAGAATGGTCAGAGGCCTGGAAATTCTCGTATGTCTTGATTTCCAAGGACCTTAGGCATGCTAGTGACACAAAGCACTAAAGAAGTTTGAATGTTAGTGCTGCCAGTGTTCTGAGAGGCCACCAGTCCAACCTCACAATTTCACAGATGAGGAAACCAATATTCAGAGAAGTTCTCTCTCCAAAGTCACTGAAGGTCTAATACCGGAAGTAGAAATCAGATCTCCTGCCTCTAAGATGGCACCATCAGGATTGAAGTACATCACAATTACTGTTACAAATAATCAAAAATGGTTCTTTGGGAGTGAATTCGTTTTCAAATACATTACTGTCACTCACTTGTATTCTGTTGTGCTTTTGTGAATGCAGAAGAAATGGGTATTCTACTCCTTGGAAGTTGCCTAGCCTTGGTTATGTCCACGCACGTGTGGGGTGCGTATAAACACGCTGTGTGAGGGGGAGTGTGTGGGGGTGTGTGTGACAGCGGCTACAAGGTGAAACCTGAGTGCTACCATGTCAGCATATCAGGGAATTGGGGGGCCCTTTGTCCCCCTCTAACGGACAGCTGCTCCAGCAAACCTTGCAATTTTAAACACAGACTGAGTGTGCCTCTTTCATGTAAAAAGGTTATGGGAGCTCAGGGTCCTTACTTGATTTAGGGGAACAATAGGGATGGCCTAATGAAAAAGTCCTGCTTTTTCCAAATCAGTCACGTTCAGAGAGAGCCATGGCAATAAGTTTTTGCTTCAACACCCCAAGCCGGACCACCAGCAAAGGGAAATAGGCTGTTGCCCTTTTGGGTTTCTCGCTCAGTAATCTGATGTAATTTTTACCTCTTTGAGGGCCCAACATATTGAGTCTTGTAAGACTCAGGCAGGATTTCCAAGTCAAACAAGGGAAAGAGGGGACCATCCTCGCGGTTGTTTTCCTATTATTCTGACCCCTGTGGCTGTCCTGGGGCTACACAGCGCAGATGTGGGGAACGGAGTCAAAGAAAGCCTATAACCGAAGTGTACAATCCACTGCTTCTGAAATAGAACCAGCATGGAAATGTGTACCTACATGTGTCTATATGTGCTTGCTTTTCCTACAAAAACTTCAATTAACAAGAAAATTGCAAGTGACCATAATTCTCTAGCTCGCAAGGGAGCCCGTGTGCTAGAGCCGGATTTTTCCAAGTCAATCAGTCTCCTTCACCAATGTGGTTCCCATTAGTCCAAGAGCTGCCCCGAAAGGCTGTCTCTTTTCACCTGCTTCCTCTGAGGGAGGCCTACAGCTGCCTTGCTGCCTACAGCTACTGGGAATCACTAAGGACTGGCTGGCCCTGGTCCGAACCCAGGCAGCCCGGGGAGGGTGAAATGATGTCCCGCTCCAGCTCTAAGTGCCTGGGGATGTGACCCCTGGTCACGGCAGCCGTTCAATAGCCAAGTTCGTTGTGTGATTCTGGAGCTAGAGAGCAGCTCTTGACCTTCAGCCCCGAGGTTCAGCGGGAATAAATACGAATTTCTAAGGGTTTAGCATCCTTGTCAGCTTCCCCTTGTCAGTTTACCTGTTGTTCCTGGGAGTTCCTAGCCAGAGGAAGCAGAGTGGAAGGGGGAGCTAGCCAAAGCCTTTCACTACTACATGCTCACTCCCACCCACTCTTGTCGGACACCCCCCCCCAGGATTATTCTAAAGCAGGGGTAATGGAATGGAGTGAACTTTCTTTTTTTTTTTCTCTCTCTTTAAACTTTGGCAACTGCCGCCTACTTTTTATTCAAATTTAGCTAATGTCTATTGAGTACCTATTATGTGCTAGGCATTGAGTTAGGTGTCACCATTGTAATCTCACATACCCTTACGACCACCCTGCAAAGGAGGATTATTATCCCCATTTTACAGATGGAAGCCCATCTGAGATCAGATGGGAACCCAATTACCGAGGTCTTGAAGGCTAGAAAATGGAAATGGAGGGCCATCAGCACTGCTGGGGACAAATAAACATGGGTTCTAGCCACAGCTTTGTCTTTCTCTGGCTGTGTGACATGGGCAAGTTTCTCAACTTCTGAACCTCGGTGTCCTGATTAGCAAATTCTGATAGCCTTATAGGGCCATGAGGATTAACTGACTAATACAGGTGTAGTTAGCCCACTGCCTAGTGCCCAATAGGCACTAAATAAATTAGATGCTGATGATTCTTGGAAAGAGGTCTAAAAGATGAGTGCAGGATGAAATTGAGGAGGGACATGTTGGAGATGGGTATTGGAGGTAAAAGGCTACAGGCTTTGTCTAACATTTTCAATAGAAGTGAATGAGAGGGGGTTGATAAATCTATCAGTAAAACAGAACAGAAAACCCAGAAATAAATACAACATAAACTGGACTTTCGTTTGTGATAGAGGAAGCATTGTAAATTAGTGGAGAAATTATCAGCAATTCAATAAATATGTTAGGAATCTGGTTTTATTTGGAAAAAAAACTACATTAGATTCCTACCTCACACCACACCCAAAAATAAACTTCAGATGGCTTAAAGACCTAAATGCTTAAGGGAATGTTTTTATGGGGGGCAGGGGTAGGGAAGGGTTTATTTTACAAGACGTTAGAATCAGAAATCAAAAAGGGAATGTCAGGTTTGTTGTTGTTGTTTAAAGATTTTATTTATTTATTTGACAGAGAGAGAGAGCTCACAAGTAGGCAGAGAGGCAGGCAGAGAGAGAGGGGGAAGCAGGCTCCCTGCCGAGCAGAGAGCACGATGCGGGCCTCGATCCCAGGACCTTGAGATCATGACCTGAGCCGAAAGCAGAGGCTTTAACCCACTGAGTCACCCAGGTGCCCGAAATGTCAGATTTTAAAACCTGGAAAAAATTAAAAAGCAAGTCATAAAAAATTGATATTTGAAATATATCACGAAATTATTTAAGTCAATTAAAAAATCCTGTAAGTCAGTTTTCAGCCCAACAAAAACAAAATAAGAAAAGACTCTAAACCAACAATTTACAGAAGAACCTTGAAGATCCAACATACATGGGAAAAGATGTTTGGGCCTCATCAGTAAACAGGGATATTCAATCTAAACAACAAAATTCAATTTCATGTTTTTAGCTTGGTAAAAAACGAAAAATTATGGCCATACCACGTATTGATTAAAAACCCAAGGAAACAGGAATTCACCAGGTAGGTAAAATCATTTTGGAGAACAATTTTGGCAAACTCTAATCAAATTGCAAATACACATACCCAACGGAACTGCACAAACACCCACTTCTGGAATATATCCTAGAGAAACTTTTGTACCTTTATAAACACTGCCTATAGAAACAAACAAACAAAAAACCACCCTAAAACCACAAAATGCCCACCAGTGAGAATTTGGATGAAATGAGTATTGACAGAACATTACATAGCAACCAGGATGCATGGATCCCGTCTCCATGTAGCAGTAAAGTCAGATCTAGACAATGCAATGTTGAGAGAACATTACATAGCAACCAGGATGCATGGATCCCGTCTCCATGTAGCAGTAAAGTCAGATCTAGACAATGCAATGTTGAGACATAAAGGCCAGTGGCAGAATATATGTAGAATATACCAGTTCTCCCATAAGTCTAAGAGCATGGAACAAGGTCATATGACAAACATATGTTTGTCAATACCTGGACGTACAGTGGAAATGTGAAGAGAAGGACCAGGAACACACAGAATTCATCACAGCGATGACTTTGGAAAGGAAGGAAGGGAAACAATCTTGGTGTGAGGACATAGGGTATTTTAACTCTAATGTTCCAAGTCTTTAAAAAAAAAAAATTTGAAGTGGGAAGCCTGGGTGGCTCAGTCAGTTAAGTCAGGGACTCTTGACTTTGGCTCAGGTCATGATCTCAGACCTATGGCATCAGCCTGGAGTCAGACTCAGTGGGGCATCTGCTCTAAATTCTCTCTCTCCCTCTCTCCCACTCCCCCTCCTAAAAGTAAGGAAGCAAATCTTTTAAAGAGATCTGAAGCAGATTTTTAAAAAGTAAACATTTGTTCATTTTGGGTGGCAGACACATAATTCTTTCAGGGTTTTGTTTTGTTTTGTTTTTCCTTAAAAACAAGCAGATCTGTGATCACTCTCCCTCACTTCTTTTCATCAAGGAGTAAGGGTCAGGAATCCTACCAGTCATGGTGGACCTCTTTATTTTGTCTCTGAGAGTGTCTTTTGTTACCAGGGCTCCTGGCTTTATCAAGGAATATTACCTGTCTAGAGTTCTTCTAGAACTTCTAGTAGGCGTAATGCTAAAAGCAAAGCATCCATTCTAGGGATCTTGGTGGAAAAATTATATAATTTTAAAAGTGCAGTGAGTCAAGCTCTGAAATTAAAACTGAAGGACTATTACGTCAGTATGGACACAACAGGAAACAGAATTCACCCCCAGAAGGCTCTGAGACTACCACAGAAGCGTGGGCAGGGTTATGGGAACACACAGGGATGGTGAAGCACCCAGAGATCACCAGTGTGGGAAGTCATTACCACCCCAGGGCTGGAGGGCGGGGGAGGAGAAGGAACAGCGTGACTGTGTCCCAGTGAAAACTGAAACTACCCAGTCGAGACTGCCTGGTGCAAGCCTGAGTCATGGTAGTCCTCACCAAAAGCTGGAGACAGGACCAATGCGGAGAGAGCTGTGGAATAGCTGAGAAATACCCTGACCCTCTTTCCTCTCAGCCTCTAACTTCTTCGAGGTGTCTCCCATTGGCTAAACCCGAATGGAACCAGTTACAAAGGATTCTGGGAGATGTTGTCCACAGGGAGTCTGTCTCCTGAAGCTCAGAGTAGGGAAGAGCTAGCTCGGGCATGTGAGCACATGGTAAGTAACCAGACTAAGAGCTAGAGAAATCCCAGTCATGGAGTTAGTGAGTGATAATTACACACTTTAGCTTGGAAGAATAGAAAAAAAGACACCTGGGCCAGCTGCCTTTGGAAAGAGGTCAGTTAAGGAAGTAGAAACCAGAGAGGAAAAAGGAATAGGGTTCTTGCTGCACCTCTGGGAAAGGAGGGTGGCAGACCTCACTAGGCCCAGGATGAGGGACAAAGCAGGGGTGCAGAGGCTTCAAGGTGGGACCAGAAGAATTTGGCAGCCAGTGGCTATCAAACCCCATCTGTTTCCTCCAAGCGGGAATTAGTAGGTAGCCATTGTTGCTGAATGCACAGATCTGGAAGAAGCAGGTGAGCAGGAGGGAGAAGGGCCTTGTGTGAGACCCAGCACCTACAGGTAGGAAATGCCAAGGAAATGAGGCTGCCTGGGGCCCCATGGAAAACCGTGCTTATTCTACTATCCAGGCTCCAGACGGGCTAGAGATATCTTCAGGAACCCAGGCTGGCTGCCTCCCCCCTTCTCTCCCCCCCGCACCCCCTTCCCCCGTAGCCCTTCAGCACACTAAGTGACACCCACCAGCTCATTAAGGAGATTTCTCTCCACTTCCAGCTCTTCTGCTAAGGTCCTCTTGGCTTGACTGAGACACACAGAGAAGAGTAATGGGTGACAGCTCAGGCCAGGGCCCCATCTGAGTCTTTCTGTACTCCTCTCCTGTCCCCATTAGCACTTTCCTAGTAGTATCTAGTGGGGAGTGTAAATTTAGGGACTCCATAGTTTAGCAAGAGCCAGTAGTGATAGGAGAGGAGTCCACAGGCTCCTCTCTTGGCCATGACATTTCTGTGGTGTTAGGTTTCCATTTACTCCACGCGGAGGCTGCTCCAGTCGGGGAGACACAGAATATCAGTCTCTTAAATGTGGGAGAGTGGCTCTCAGCCTTCTTGGGGACCAAGTCCTAACCATGAAGTGCCATAGTTCTCCATCCACAAGACTCTATGCTCTTTGAGGACTGAAGTTGAATTTGAGTTTTTAAAAATATTTTTCATTCCTGCAGCTCATATCCAACTCAGATACTGTTTAATTTAATCTGGTCCAGCTCCTTCCTTTTAGAGATAAGGTGACAAAGTCCCAGTGTAGGTAAGCATATTTCCTAGAGGAACACAATAAGGATAGAGCCCCCATTCCTTATCTACTGCTCTTTCTACCCAGACAGCATGACTCTGTCCTCATTGTTCTCAGTGACTTCCTGGGGGAGCCTTTCCACCAGGTGAGGGGCACAGCATCTGGTCTCATGGATTTCCTGACTGATGGCTTCCCCACTCAACACAGACGGGCACTTCCTGGCATCGAGCTGGGTGCCATGGAAAACTCTGAACTCAATTTTTTATAGGAAAATGTGTGCTGCCAACTCAGGCTCCCCGGGGGACATTTTAGCTGCATGACTCATGGGATATTCAGAGATCCTGCTCCATTTAAGGGTGATCTATTTACAAGCATGTGTAGGTTTTTAGAATTTTACAGTAATTTGTGGGGAGGGTGGAGTATATATTCAGAATATATGGGTCTTTCCTGGACTGTAAATAAAATGTGTGTGTGTGTGTGTGTGTGTGTGTGTGTGTGTGTGTGTGTGTGAGAGAGAGAGAGAGAGAGAGAGAGAGAGACAGAGAGAGAGAGAGAGAGACAGAGAGAGAGAGAGAGAGAGAGAGAGAGAGGAAATTAGGTAGAAGCTTTCTAGAAACAGATAGCTAACTCTTTCAGGTCCAAAAGGATATTCTGCAAATTCGACCTTCAGAGTACCCTTCTTGGTTTGCTGAGGTTCTGGATGAGGGAGCAGACACAGGGAAGGGATGGGGCTAAGTGAAGCGAGCAGCCTTTCCCACACAGCCTGAGTTTAGCCAGGATTTTGTGATAGTAATTCAGGCAGAAGCCTCATACTCTTTTTCTAACCCCATTTCTAAAACTTCCCTGCAGGACACTCTGTGGGAGGCAGAAGGAGCTGATTCTCCCCTCCTATAACTGGCCTTTACCCTACATCTGGGAAGGATAGACATCATCCCAGCATCCCACATGGTAAATCAGCTAGATGCCCAGAGATTTTGCTGGCTGGAAGCAGACTTCATCGAGGAAATGTGTTTCCAAGTGCCCCCTCATCACCCTGGTTCCTCTAAAGGACAGTAGGACTGTCCTGACCTCTGGGGAGGGAAGTCTGATGAGCAAGATGATGGCGGAAGGAGCAGTAGGCCTGTCACAACCACCCTAGCTTAGCCTGGAAAGGAGGTGTGCAGACACTCAATCACTCTAAGAAAAAAGCCTTAGAGGCATTCTTGCTCCCTCCTACCCCATCCAATCCATCTCAAGTCCTGTCAGTGCTGGGTCCAATGAAGATCCTAAACCTGTGGGTCTCCTCCCATCTTCCCACTGAGCTATCTTCGGCCAAGCTCATTTTGGTATTCTTCCAAAGGGGGCCTGTTGACTGTAAAAGGGGATCTGAATTCCTTCCAAACCACTCTCCTTTGTTCTCTTCTAAGTACATCTCTTCCTGGGCCAACCTGCCTTCAAACAGCCTGTGGGAAGGAATACTTTTGCACAAGCCTCCCCAGAAGGACATTTGCCGCCCAGAAGCCGGTCTAACTGGCTGCACTAAGGAGCTCCCATGGCATCCACAAAGCCAGCTCCAGGTTACAGAGATCACACGCTGAGGACCCAGACTGGCAGCAAGGACCCAGCTGAGATCACCAAGCCCTCGGGACTGGCTGGAGTTCAGACCGCTCTATCGCCTGATCAAAGAAGCAACTGAAGTCGCTACATTCCGAAAGCCTCTTGCCGCCACTCACTCCAGCCTGGTCAGACCAGCAAAATCACTTCATTTCTGTATCTCTTCTAAAACAAGCACACCAGGGGTCAAACAGCCAATGAAGAGGAAATGAGCAACATTTACACAAGATGTGTTTTGTCAATACAGCAGGGGAAGTGGAGGTGGGCATCTTGAACTCCTATGACTTTTAGGCAACCCAAAGAGATTAGCCTTCTTGTTCACTCTTCCTGCTCTGATCCTAGTTATAGCTCACATTTATTGTGATGCTTACCTTGTGGCAGGCACTGTTGTATGTACCTCATTAGCTAATGTATTCCTCTTAAAAACCCTGAGATATAGACAGATGTTTTTACTGTCCCCACGCTATGGAGGAGAACACTGGGACACAGAGAAGTGAAGTGACTCTTGTAAGGTCCACTGAGTCAGTTAAGTGGCAGGCACCTGAACATGAATCTGTGTTCTTGTCATATATATATATATATATATATATATATATATATATATAATAGGGTGTAAGAAAGTCAATTATATATATATAGATAGATAGATATCTCTCTATATATAGAATGCCTAGTTTAAAAAAGAAACACTGCATCTTTTCTCTGAAACCTTTGCCCCTAGCACTGTGGACAGGAGTTAGGGCTCAGGCTGCAGTATGTGTGGGCCTTAAACTCCCAGTAAGTAGCTCTTCAGCCTCCAAGGGCTTCATCCAGTGCTGAGCATTCATTAGAGTCGAATGTAAACTCTGTTGTGTCCCCTCCAGTTGGAGATGGGGTATTTGATGCAATCTAATACTCCACTTGGATGCATCCTGCAGGCTTCACCATCTCCAGGAGTCAGACAACAGCAGATTATCAGAGTGAAGAGATCACACGCTGACCTGGTGATTGGCCATCCTGCAGAGCTCAGGTCCTATGGACATGTAGGGTGTAAGAAAGTCAATGGAACTTTCATTTTCATGACCCTCTGATACTCCTGGAAAATGTTCCAGCAAGTCTTGATTTCTAGTTGCTTCCAGGTCCTTTTGTATAAAAGTAGGGTTGAGAACACACAACTGCATAGTCTTAGCCCCGATGGCCTGTTAACAAAGCTTTCTAATTGCTGGAATGCCAAATCAAGAACCACTGGCCTTGATAACTCAACTCTACCATTTGGTGAAACAGAGGTGATGCCCCTCTAACCCTGAAAAATGGCTGTGAAATAAAATAGTAAGGTAAGAAAAGTGCCTGCAAGAGAGCAGGCTCTTGAGGAAGGGGGCGGTATTCCTTCCAGGACAAAGAGAACAGTCAGATACATATGTCAATGGAGGTACCATTCACAGGCCAAACTGTGACATCATTAACAGTAGATCTTATTTGATCAGAGAAAGTTGGCCCCCAAATCCAATGTAGTCTTTTGATAGTCTGGGGAAAAGGAATGTTTTCACTGAGAAAATATTATTTGAGCTCCTACAAAATGACAGATTAGGCATGGGAAATTAGCAGGGGAAAGCTTGCATTTCTGTGGAACTCCTAGTCCGGAGGGGACAATGGACAGGCCATCAGGTATGGGGTGCAACAGCAGGGATAAGCACAGGGTGACATTGGAGGGAGACAGCACAGGTGACCCTATGAATCTTGGGGAAGGAGGAAAGGATTCCCTAATGAAGGAAGGTTGAATTCAACATTTGAAGGGTAAAACATAAGTGGGAGTCATGAAAAGAGAGCCTTGGATGTGTGCAAAGATCCAGAGGGAGAGTGGAAACTATTGGGGACAGAGTAAAGAGAAGCAGAAGAGAGTACATGCCCAGTGTGTGGGGGCTTCAGAGATGCAAGCCTGAACAGCTTCTAGCCCACAACAGGAGAAAGGATTAGGGTACATTGCAATGCCCCTGGCACCATTTACCTTTTGTATGCCACCAAAAACATGGCCCATTCAGGGAGCTACAATATCTCCTGAAAGGGCAAGAGATGAGATTCAGAGGTTACCTCCACAAGAATGTGGAGGGTCTCATCACTTATATTTGAGATGGGCCCTTATCTTGAGGGCAGTGGGGAGCCTCTGAAGTATTCTAAGCAGGATCCGATTTAGCAAGATCCTCCTGGCAGCACTATGGAGGGTAAATTGGAAAGGTAATCAAGACCAGAGGTGTGAAAGCCACTGCCCTCATTCTGGAAGGTGATCACAATGACCTAATTCTGGTATAAAGTATTCAAGACAACACTCATTCCTCATTTTCATCACTTTCCCCTTGGGTTCCTATGCCTTTTTGAGCTCTTTGAAGTCAAGACATTTGCTTTCATTATCAACATTCAGCAGGGATAAAGGGATGGTGCCCGGTTCTTGCCCTCCGGAGCTCGCTCAGGTCTCTCTCCAAGAATATCATGACTTTGCTCCCCAGCACAGGAAGGAAATACCATTTCTCCAGCTCTTCCCCGCTCCCCGCAAAAGTCATTCTTCATTTGCTTCTGTGAGATGTTTGTCTCTAGACAGTGTTTGGATTCCATGAGCGTGTGCGTGTGTGCCTTGTAGTCCTGCTAATGGATGGCTCTGCTTTTCTTGGTTTCCTGGATGCAGGCAAACTTCAAACAGCCGTTTCCTCCTGATGCTTATCTCCGCAACCCATTTCTCAGAATGTCTTGCCCATTAACTTTCAAACGGCACCATATTCAGTGCCAAGCTCCTTGCTTCAAGGTTTGGAGCACCACTGGAGCATAAAACAATAGCATTTCTGCCTCCACCTCCCTCCAATTCCCCTAAACCTTGCCTATCTTCCCCTCATTCCCAACAAAACAAAGCAAAGCTTTAAGCTTCCTGAGAAACACCCCTAAACTTGAATCTGCCCTTGGTTCCTGAAAAAGATTCATAGGTCATCACTGTAATGCATCTTAAAATGAATGGGAAATGCAGGGAATCGTTCTGGCAAATGTGTTCCCCCAAAGATGTCAGAGATACTGAGCAAAAGAGACAGGATAACTCAGTACAATTCCACAGATCTCTGAGAATTTTTCAGTGGCTCCCATTGCCCTCAGGATAAATCACAATCCTCTGGGTATCTGTGTTCTTTTGGACTGTGATTCCTTGCTCTTTGAGCCCTAATAAGGTTTTTATTGGGTAAAGGCTGGGTGATTTGGAGACGTGTTGAAGGTTGCCTGAACCGAGGGAAGAGCTCCCCCTGCTGGTGGGCAGCTCCCCAGTTGCCCAAATACCAGACTGCATTGGGTGTGCTCTTGGAGGTTTGTGCATTAAATCGAATCATAGGATAAGTGCTCTTGGGATGTGCACTTTTAAAAAGAAATCCATGGCAAATCCTTCTGTGAGGCGAGAAATCCTTTTGTGATGGGTAATAATCATTGTCCTTCCCCAGCCCTTCATTTGTTGATGCTGTGAATTGGGGGATGTATTGAAGGGGTTCTCTTGATGCTGGTGATCCTGTTGAAGACCCAGAGCACGGTTCCTGTGAAAAGGCCATGGAAGCTGAAACTGAGACTAAAATGCTGGCACGTTGGGCATTTCCATGTTCTGCTGAGGCTCCTTGTAGCCCCAAAGCTTGTCTTGGTAGAGTGGTTGGTGCTTCTCAAAACCTGAGCAGGAGATGTCGTCAACATCCCCAGGAGTCCTCCACTAGCTGATTTAGCTGGACCAATGTGCACATTTGGAAATGGGTTGACTCCTCCTGTGGGCCTTGGCTATAGAATGATCAGGAGGGAGCAGGAGGGAGAGGGCAAAGAGAAACACCCACTCCATCAGAAGGGTATCAACCTTTACCCAGAGAGATTGTGCCTGTCACAATTAGGGCTGTTTTTCTTCGCTCCAGATGTTGTGTGTTACAGGATCCTTTGTTGGTAAGCACACACATGGCAGCCTTGATGGCAGCCAGTGCCAGCCTGAAGGCTTTAGCCATGGGGGGGGCTGCAATTGAACATGAACTATGATGTACCATGCACTGAGGTATGAATGCTGTGCTTCTGAGAACACCACGTTGTGCTGTTCCCAAAAGTATGGACACAGTTTTACTCTGTGAATTCCTCGTCACCAGATATCATGAGGCCCCTGTTTGAGCCTGGACACTGGGCCCAGGGGAATAAGTAATGGGACTGAGCTTTAAGGCTTGATCTCTTCTGCGATTTGTGTTCTTGCCATGAGAACCCACCTTCAAGGCCAGCCTCTTTTGCAGCTCAGGAAGTTGGGCCCTGAGTCATTTCCCAGACTCTGCAGAGGTCGAAGGCCTAGAGAGGCTCAGCTGCTTCTCTGTAGTTGGTTGGTGTACTGGAAATAACCAAGGAGACGGTCCTGTGGGATCCCTCCTAACCCAGCCATCAAAGGGGGCCAGAAACCACTGGACTTGAAAATTACGTTCCCGGCACCTTGAGCTCTGAGCATGAAGGGAAACCCAGAATAAAAAGCATAAAGACTCTTTCCTTCTTCAATCAAAAGGGCAGACAGGCTACATGCATTTGAAAGTGGTTATAAACACCAGACCCACCAACTACAATTTAGGAGGTCTTCTATGTAATCTGCCCGGTCCCAGATATTTTAATTCTATGTTGCAGGGAAGTAAGCGCCAGCTGGCCGCTGACCGACCACGCTCAGGGTTCAGTTCTAAACAGCACTGTTTGGGAAAAGCTCAATCTAAAACAGACAGCTCTGGATGTGTTTAGGTTTTGCTTTCTTTCCACTTTTAAATATTAAAAATTGACTCCAGCTGTGGGGTAGAAAGTAACGCCTAACCTATAAAAACATTGACAAATAAATCACAATGCAATTTGCTGCGCATTTTTGTGAGGTCTAAACACCAGTTCTTGAAAGGAATTTTCCATTATTGCATTTTGGGAAGATAACTTCTTCATGAAAAATTCATTTGACTTTTATATTTCATAAAATCATCACATCGCATTCCCACATTTGGGATCTGCATGTGGGCTGGAGCACCCATGGCTTTTAGCTTGGCTTTCTAGACTCCTAAAGCTCTCTTCTGTGACTTTTGTAGGAAGGGGGAGAGCATCAGGAGCCTTTGCTGGTTCTTCACTATCTCCTGCTTGGGACCGCTGTCCTTTTAAAAAACCAGGCTAAGTCTCAACAAAGGACAGCTGTTTTTGAGTTGGATTGAATGCCCAGCTCCCCTAACCAAACTGTCTATGTGTGCACACCACGAGGCACCACCCCCGTCCAGGTGAGAAAAGCCCTGAGATGCCTTATTCCTTGGTGGTATCACTACAAAGAAATAGCACTTTTACTTCTGAGTTAAGGATAAAAAATTTCATGGGAGACTCCCAACAGAGGCGGGGAGATGAGTCTGTGTGACAGACGTAGTACTGTGAATTAGAGACTTTAAGAGACTTTTTTCCAGAAATGATGCTCATCCCAGCCCAGTTCACGTGGTATCCGTCACGGTGCGCTAACAAACAGCCCCAGATCTCAATGATTTATTTCTGTATCGATTACATAACCACCACAGGTCCATTGTACTGTAATAATCATGCCACAGTCCAAAGGATGGAACAACCACTATCTGAAACATTGCCGGGGTTCACGGCAAAGGGAAAGGACCATCTTGGAAGGCAGCTCCTAGTCATTAAATGCTCACAGCCTCTTGGGCCAGACCTGGTCACATGGTGCCATCCAACCTCAGGGCATGCCAGGATATAAAATCCTACCTTCCCAGAAGACAGAGAGTTGGAAAGACTTGGAGTGTGGCACTGCTTGATATCACAGCCAACATGTCTACCTAAATGTGGAGGTCCTTCTGCAGTGTGTGTGTTAGTCAGCAACCCTTCTGGGCCCTGGCCTCAATAAGATCATGACTCTGGGAGTATAGCTGTGGGAAACCAGAATGGGCCAGCTACAGTCAGGCTTATAGTGGATACCTTCTTGGGTGTCTGCCCTGTTCCTGCACTTCTCTGACTGCTATACCTAGCCTACCTGCTCTCATACGGGTGGCTCTAGCAGTTGCTGTCAGGTTGGTACTACACAGCCCTCTCTTAGATCCAGTTGATTGGCTCAGGAGAATGCACCTAACCAAAGCTGAGCCACTAGGATCCTCTGTCCCAGAAATTTAGAATTATAGTTCAGAAACAGCTAGTCCGTAGGCACGTGTAAATTTGGAAGCTCTGGTAAAGGCATTTTCTGCCTTAGGCATGGAAAAAACTAATGAAATTGAACTGCAGGGCAAAAAGAATGAGTCAGACAATATGCAGGGAGAAGTGAATACAAGAAAGCCCACAGAGAGGAGTGCGTGTGTAAGAGCAAGAGTGGAGGGTGAGGGAGGGAGAATCCCATAGCCACTTGATGCTGGCACAGAATCAGCCCTTGGTGGACGAGGAAGGATGAATGTTGTACAGGCCAATATGAATGCCCAGCACAGAAGACAGTTACTTAGATCGAGGGCATTGAGTGTCTAGAACATTCCTGTTAAAGTACTGACAATCACGGGAAAAATAGACCTGACACCATTACCAGTCATAGCCACTTTATGGAGGATACATTCAGTGCGTTAGGTAGCTATTTGGTGTTGTCCTAGGGAAAAGAGCCCAGGATTAGTTAAATATACATAAAATAGTCAAATATATATATCAAATAGTCAAAATGTATGTATAACCATCAAATATGGAGAGTGACCGGGAGGAGGGGAAATAGAGAGGGAACATTGAAATAGAGAGCATTAATTAACCTCTTGTATCTGTATTCTTATCTTTCATACCAAGAGTCCTGGTTCTCAAGGACATAGGGAATGATAGAATGAGACTACTCTACAATTACTTATTTATTTTATCCCATATTTCATACACAGCAGCCTCTACCTTTTTAGAATCACAATACCAATCCTACCATCATTCTGATGACCAAAAACATTTAAAAATGTTTTATTTATGATCTCTCTCTCCATTCCTCCCACCATTAAAAAAAATAGTTGTACTGTATCTACAATGTCAGAGCCACAGATCTATAAAATGCTTTCCTCTCCCTCCTGGCCTTCGTCTAGTCTTAGTGTGACAAGTAATTACAGTCATCCCCTTTTATCTGCAGTTTCGCTTTCCACGGTTCTGGTTACCTGTGGTCCACCTGGGTCTGGAAGCAGACGAACGTCCTTCTGATGTATGCCAGAAAGTCAGTAGTGACCCAACACTGCGCTCACAATGCCCGCGTGATTCCCCTCACTGCATCTCATTATGTAGGTATTTTAACCATCTCAGATCATCACAAGAAGAAGGGTGAGTACAGATATTTTGAGATAGAGACCACATTCACATAACTTTTATTGCAGTGTTTTATTATAATTGCTCTATTTTATTATTGTTGTTAATTACCTACAGTGCCTAATTTATAAATTAATCTTGATCACAGCTATGTCTAGGGAAAAACATAGCATATGCAGAGTTTGTTACCATCCTTAGTTTCAGGCATTACTGGGGGTCTTGGATCATGTCCCCCATAGATAAGGAGGACTACTATATATACTTAATGCTCTCCACAAACATCTTTCTTGTTATTCTGATTGTTCAAAGTTTGTTCTCTAGTAGACCCTTCAGGGAGGTCTAGGGGACCAATTTCCCTAAATTGTCACATGTTGATAGCAATATGTCTGTACCCTTTGCAATTGAGAGTAAGTTTTGTTGAATGCAAAATCTTGGCTCATATTTTCTTTTCTTGATTATCTTACACATGTTACTCTATTTCATTTTGGCATAAAGTGGCACTATCAAAGCCTGATGATGATTTTTTTTCTATTTTATGCCATATGGTCTTGTTTTCTATTCCCCCAAATATTTTTTTCTTGTTCTTCAAAGTCTCATGATTTTATTGAAATATATCATGGAATTGGTCATTCAGGTCCATATTCCCAGGTACACGGTACACTTTTTCCTTCTGCTAAATTGACCACTTTGATGTATGAAGATCACCTTGTTTCTCTCTGGTAATATTTGCTCTGAAATCTACTTGGTGTGATATTAATATAGCAACTCTAGCTTCTTTTTTATTATTTTTATTATTTTTAACTGTGAGAAAATTGTCTAGTATGAAATTTACAACATTAATTATTTTTAAGTATACAGTTCAGTAGTATTACATATATGCATATTGTTTTGTTTTGTTTTTAATGATTTTATTTATTTGACAGAGAGAAACACAGCCAGAGAGGGAACACAAGCAGGGGGAGTGAGAGAGGGAGAAGCAGGCTTCCCACCGAGCAGGGAGCCCAATGTGGGACTCGATCCCGGGTCTCTGGGATCATGACCTGAGCGAAGGCAGTCGCCTAACCAACTGAGCCACCCAGGTGCCCCGTCATTGTTTTTACAACTGATCTCCAAAACTCTTTCTGTCTTGAAAAATTGTATCTTCATTTCCATTAAACAGACTCCTCATTCTCCTCTCCCCCCAATACCTGGCAATTACCATTCTACTTTCTGTCTATTAATTTGATTGCTCCGGGTACCGAATATAAGAGAAATCGTACAATGTTTGTCTTTTTGTGACTGGCTTATTTCACTATTCTTAATGTCTTCACGGTCTATGCTGTAGCGTGTGTCATAATGTCCTTACTTTTAAGGTTGACTAATATTCCATTGTGTGTATATAGATTTGTTTGTCCAATCATGTTTACACATATAAGATTTTGTTTATCCAGTCATCTGTCAATGGACACTTAGGTTGCTTCCACCTTTTGGCTATTATAAATAATACTGCTCTGAACATGGGTGTCTAAATATCTCTTTGAGACCCTTTGAATATATACCTAGAAAAGGAATTACTGGATCCCACGATAATTCTATGTTCAATTTTTTGAGAAACTACTCTTCTGTTTTCCATAGTGATTGTCCCATTTTATATTCGCACCAGCAGTGTACAAGGAAGGGTTCCAATTTTTCTACATCTTCACCCACACTTGTTATTTTCCCGTTTGTGTGTGTGTGTGTGTGTGTTTGTCTGATAGTAGTCATCCTAATGGGTATAAGGTAGTATCTCATTGTGATTTTTGTTTGCATTTCCCTAACGATTAGTGATGTTGAACATCTTTTCATGTATTTATTGGTCATTCATATACGTTCTTTGAAGAAATATCTACTCAAGTTCTTTTCCCATTTTTAATCAGGTTGGGTTTTTTTTGTTTTTGAGTTGTGGGAGGTCTTTATATATTCTGTACAATAACCACTGATCAGATATATGATTGGCAAATATTTTGTCCTATTATGTAGGTTGCTTTTTTGCTCTGTTGGTCTTGTCCTTTGATTCACAGAAGTCAAGCTTTCTTATGATTACTTAGTAAATCTTTTTTCATTCTTTTACTTTTAACCTATTTGCCTTTTAATCCATTCTGATAACCTCTGCCTTTTAACAGATGGTGTTAAGACTATTTACATTTAATGTGATTATAGATATGAGTAGGTTCACATCTATCATTTTATTTGTTTTCTATTCATCTCGTCTGTATTTTGTTCCATTTTTCTCTATTTCTGCCTTCTTTTTGGATTAGTTGAACATTTTGTATGATTTTATTTTATCTTCCTTCTTGACTTAATAGCTATGACTCTTCATTATTTAGTTGTTGCTTTAGGGTTTGTAATTTATATCTTAACTTATCATATTCTATCTTCAAATGCATTTAATGCATATTATAAGAGATTTGCTTCTATTTCCCCCTCTCTGGACTTTATGCTAATGTTGACATACATTTACTTTTACATATGTTATAAATCCTAAAATACATTGCTCTTGTTTTTGTTTAAACAGACAATTATTTTTAAAAGAAATTTAATGAATAAAAAAAATTTTACATTATACAAATGTACTTACTGTTTTTGATGTTCTTTGTTCCTTTGTGTAGAACTGTATTTCTATCTGGTACCATTTTTCTTCTGCCTTAGATGTCCTGTAACATTTCTAACAATGCAGGTCAGCTGGTGATAAATTCTTTCAGCTTTTTATGTCTGAAAAGTCTTTATTTCACACCTTTTTTTGAAAGATGTTTTTGGTGGATGTAGAAGTCTAGATCGTTGTGACCTTCTTACTTGCATTGCTCCCAAAAGAAATCTGTCATCCTTATCTTGTTCCTTTGTATGTTAAGTGTCTTTTATCTCTGGCTGATTTTATGATTTTCTCTTTATCAGTGGTATTGAGCAATTCAATTGTGATGTGACTTCATGTAGTTTTCTTCATGTTTCTTATACTTGGGATCCATTGAACTTCTTGGATCTGTAACTTTATAGTTTTCATCAAGTTTGGAAAAATTTTGGACATTACTTCTTCAAATAATTTCTTCAGCCCCTTTCTTGTTCCTCTCCTTCAGAGACTCCAATTACATGCCTATTAGCCTATTGAAATTGTCCTAAAGCTCACCAATGCTCTGCTAACTTTTTAAAATTGTTTTTTCTCCCTGTTTCATTTAGACAGTTATGTTTTCAAGTTTAACTAATCTTTTTCTTTTTTTTCTGCAATGCCAGTCATCTCATCCAGTATATTCTTAATCTCAGACGTTGTAGTTTTTATCTTTACAAGTTCAGTTCGGATCTCTCATGTATCCCATGTTTCTATTAAAGTTTAAAACATATAGAACAAAGTTATAAAAGTTGTTTAATGTCCTTGTCTGTTAATTAATAAATGTTAGTTCTAAGATTTATTGGTTCTGGGTTGATTTCTGCTGATCGATTATTCTCCTTGTCTGGGTCCTCCCTCTTTGCAGGCATTATTCCCAGGCCTGTGTGAGCATCAGGTATTATTTCCTCCAAGCCTCTCATGTGGTTCTTCCCCAGCCTTGGATGTCAGTGATCAATACTTCGCTGAATACCCTAACATGACCCTCACCAGATTCTGCTAACTCTAGCTCCTTTCGGTCTTCCTGGACTCATAACTCTGTCTTCTCAACTTGAAGAATCTGCCAGATTCCTCTTGTCAGATTTCCTTTCTTGTTTCACAACCTGGAAACTCTCACAAGGTAGTAAGTTGGGGTTATCATAGGGCTGACCTCAACTGTTTTCTGTATCTCGGGAATCACTGCCCTTCATTACTTGATGCCTAGTGCCTCGAAACCATTGTTTCATATATTTTGTGCAGTTTTTCAAGTTGTTTCATACTGGAGAGTAAATCCAGTCCCTGTTACTCCACCTTGGCCTGAAGCAGAAGAGCAGTGTGCTTTTACAATATATGGTTTCATATTTTTTTAGGAATGTTTTCTTGAATTATTCATGTTAGTAATTTTTTCCTATTCTCTTTAATTTTGACCTTCAGGAATTTCTATTATCTGTGTATTAGACTTTCTTTGCCTATCTTCAATGATCTATTTTCTCAATTTATTTTTATCTCATTCTTTATTTTTTTAAAAATTAACTTCTTTTCACTTTGATTTTTAAGGCATTAACAGTTGTGCATTTTGCTTTCATTTTCCTTATAGTTTGGTCTTTGTTTCTGAAATAATTTTTTCTTTTAGTTTTACACCTTTTCTGAGTTGTCAGCTCATTTATTAGTTTCTCCTATTTCTTTTTTTAAGAATTTATTTTTTTTATTTTTTTAAGATTTTTATTTATATATTTCACAGAGAGATCACAAGTAGGCAGAGAGGCAGGCAGAGAGAGGAGGAAGCAGGCTCCCTGATGAGCAGAGAGCACGATGTGGGCCTCGATCCCAGGACCCTGGGATCATGACCTGAGCTGAAGGCAGAGGCTTTAAACCACTGAGCCACCCAGGTGCCCAAGAATTTATTTTTAAGCAATTTCTACACCTAGTGTGGGGCTCACTTAGAACTATGAGATCAAGAGTTGCACACTCCACTGACTGAACCACTCTGGCATCCCTGAATCTTTCCTACTTCTGATTTCTATTGTTATTTCAGTCTTCAGTTACTTTCTTAATGACTTTTGCTTCATTTTGAGGTAATAAGTTACAATTTTGATTTGTCTTATGGACATACATGTCTTTCCAATGTTTTTATTATTTGTTTTGTTTTGTTTTTTCAAAAGATTTTATTTATTTATTTGACAGAGAGAAGCACAGCTAGAGAGGGAACACAAGCAGAGGGACTGAGAGAGGGAGAAGCAGGCTTCCCGCCGAGCAGGGAGCCCGATGTGGGGCTCAATCCCTGGTCTCCAGGATCATGACCTGAGCCGAAGGCAGTCGCTTAACCAACTGAGCCACCCAGGTGCCCCTGTTTTCATTATTTGTAAGGATATTATTTTAATTATCTTCTGCTTTTAAATAGTAACTTTGTATGAGCTTTAAGTGTTGCTTATTTTTATGTGACATTCATATTCCTGAGCATTTAGAACAAGGAGGAAATGAGGTTCACGAAAGATTTCTGCTCCTTCTCTTGTTGTGCAGTGTTAACACATACATGAGCTTGTTTTCTGACCCTTTGGAACTTCTGTTCTTTCCCTCCACATTGGACTGGACTTCTTTTTTATCCTTTAATTATCTATGTCCTGATCAACTTTTCTTCCATTCCCATAAGTTTCCCCTAGCTGTGGGACTATTGTGGAAGGGAGCTCTGGGCTGCTTTTGAGAATTCAAAGGGTGAGACAGATCCAACCCCTTCAGTCATTCTTATCGTGGGCCCTTTTATTAACCTGGTGTTGGAAAAATCAATACCATTCCAGTTTCAGTTGCCCTTCTCAAATTGGCCCACTAGGCTTTACAGTGGACACCTGTTGTCTGTCCTCTGAATTATCAAACCCTGCCCAGTTGCTTCTCTCTCCTTCCTCCTGTACAGATCCTGCCACTGCTCCTGGGCAGATTTTGTGGCTGTTAACGGTCAGTCTTCATCTGCTTCTGTGTGGGGATTGGTGAGGATAATTTGTTACCTGGTTTTGTTTAAATGTTGTCCATGGGTTTCTCAGTTGTGCTATCTAGTTGCACTGTCTGTTTTTATCAGGGGAATCAGACAGATTGAAACTTCTGTTGTCAACACCACCATTTTCTGACAATTCTGTATCAATGTCCAATATTTTTTTTAAATTTTATTTATTTATTTGGCAGAGAGAGATCACAAGTAGGCAGAGAGGCAGGAAGAGAGAGAGGAGGAAGCAGGCTCCCTGCTGAACAGAGAGCTCGATGTGGGCCTCGATCCCAGGACCCTGAGATCATGACCTGAGCCGGAGGCAGAGGCTTAACCCTCTGAGCCACCCAGGCGCCCCTCAATGTCCAATATTTTAAAAGAGCTTCTTGCTCATTGACAAAGCCCAAGACAGACTAAAACCGGGAAAGGGAGGTAAGAGACAGGATTTCTACTAAGACAAAATGGAGAAAAGCATAAAATGGTTATCCAAAGCCCTCAGTTTAGGTGCTGAGTGTAAAGGGATGGCGTTGATATTTAGAGAGCTGCCTTGTTTACTTCTACTCAGTAAGTATGAGCTCATCTTTTCATTATAAGACTCAAGAGACACTGTGATTGTTTGTGCCCATATTGCTTGATCTTTTATCCATAGATCTAAACCACTTCAGGCTCAGTAACTTATAGTGCTTTGTCTTGCTTTTAATGAAAATGGTCTATTTCCACATTCTCACCGATACTTAGGACTTTCGGCTCTCACATTCTGTGCTTCTAAGGATCTCAAAATATTTGACAGACATTTCATTGTATGGCTCCTTTTCTAACCTTGGAGAAGCAATCCAGGATTTCAGTTGCCCAATCTCACTAGTATTGGTGATGGAATTAGCATCACAGGGAAAAATTGATGAGGGTCCCAGACTTCCAACTTGTGCTTTCCTGCCTTAGCCATGTTACATTCCCAACTGAGTTTGCCTATGTCACTCTTGAAAATAAACCCAGATCATTTTTCAAGGGGACAAAAAGGCACTGGGCAATGAGTATGCCTCAATTATATTGGCCATATTGCTTCATTTTTCTCCTTTTGGGCTGTTGGACTTCCCTGGTAACCAGACTTTGTGGAGATGCTCAGAGAATTTGCTATAGGTAACTGCCCATGTTTCATTTGAACCAGAGATATAGGGAGCCAAGGAAGAAAATGGGATAGATTCCCACATGTGGAGAACTGTGACACAGGAAAACATGGTGGAATTAGGGTAAACTTTGTCTCCAGATGGAAGCAGTGCCTTTCTACAATGTCAAATGATTTGCAAAACTATTGTGCTTTCTTCCGTGGTTTGGAACAGTGTCCAAATAAGTTTTTTATAGTTCTAGGGTCTCACATAGCCCAATATCTTTTCAAAATCACATTCAAAAGAAAATGTACTTCAGAAACTAAAAGCAATTTTTAAAAGCACACTAGTCTTTATTGTACCTCCCTAAGATGGGGATCCAATTTCTAATTCTAAGCAACACAATGCCCATTCAATTTTTCACTTATCTCCAATTCTTTCACTTCACAGCTACTCTGTAGCATTTAACTCTCAATTTTCCCCAAACTTTCCCTGACATCCATCTACAGGTCTTCATACATGAATTTTTTCACTATCATTTCTCCCTGCCCTGGTGCCTCACCAGAAGTTGTCACAGGGATTCCCATACCTACCAGACTGCTCCAGGAAAGGCGGGAGACCCTCTGGCTCCATACTCATTGGTCTTCTTTTTCAGCCCACAGAGGGAAGCTGGCAGGACCACTGGGTATTATATTCTTTGCTTGCTCTGAATGGTTTTCTTGCAAAGTCCAGGAGAAAATTAATGAATAAAGTCCCCCTTATATGTTTAATCAATAATGGAAAATACACTTGAGAAAGCTTCCAACTGAGCCCCTGGGGTCAGTGATAGTGGTGAGAGGTGGCTTAAAAGCCTGGGCAAATTTAATACCAGCCAACCCAGTGAGTAGATAGAGCTACCAAAAGGTAGACCTCTAAGGGAAGACTGAGGTATGACCCTGGTTATTGCAGAAGCAGAGTGTGTGGTCCAGGCTCCCTGGTGCCCCCCTGGGAAAATTCAGGTTTACTTAGCTCTCTTATAAATGCTTCAGTTTAAACCCAGGGGATAGATGGCAAAAGTGAGGAAGTATTATATGACTACCAAGGATAGTCAAAAGCTTATAAGTGGGCCTAGAATATAGGGGCATATGGAAGTCAGAGAAGGCAGTCTGACTCAATTAAGCTGGGGTCACCAACAGGATGGTCCATCAGGAGCAACAAGAAGATAGCAGTTATCCATAAATCTAGAAGGTACTGGGGAACCCATCCAGTAGCTCAGCCTCAGAGTCAGTGCTAAAAAGATCAAGGCAAATATTTTTTCCTGGGAAAGTATAGATCCTGGGTATGACAGATACTCAATGCTGGAGAATTTGGTAAGGATGCAGTGACCAGAAGTGGGCCTAAAACAAGGAGACTGGCTACTGGGAACAAAGCAGAACCTAGTTTTTAGAATGAAGGGACAAGATGAGAGCTAGACCCTAGGAAAACTGGGTGAATCTGAATCCCCAAGTACAAAGTTTAAGTGCCGGGTGCCTTGTAGAATATGTTGCCTGATATTTGTTAAGAGCATGGACTGCATTAGAATCCTGGCTCTGTGACCTCCCATCTTTATGACCTCAGGAAAATTAGAGAATTCTAGTCTACCTTCCTATCTCTAAAACAGGATTAGTAATTCCTACCTCACAGAATAGTCCTAGGCACTATAATAGTCCTAGACCTAGGCACAGTCTTTGTCAAGCACTGGCACTGCAGAGTAAGGTTGGAAAACATGTTAGCTCTTCTCCTCCTCCTACTGCCAGCACCATCCCCTCACCATCATCACTGTATCTTACCCACATTTTCAGAACAGGACTGGCCCCAGAGACTGGGCTGCTGATTCTGTAGATGAGTATTAGGATGATGGAGGCACAAAATGCACACACATGTCCAAACAAGATGGCCCCAACTTACTTGAGCTTATTTGTAAGTCCGTTGTTTGCCACTTAGAATCCCTGTCTCTAAAAGCTGTACTATAAATAATAGTTGGATTTCTAGGCTAGCCTACTCATGCCTTTTTGTTCATGAGAAAGATGCTAAACATTGAGTCAGCTATAGGTGGGGCCACCATCTCCTTTCAATATTTTAGGGCTGACCTTCAAAGGAGAGGTCTTGAGAGCAGAGAAGTAGTGGGAGTCCACTTGAGATGAGATGAGCTCATAAAGGTTACATGAGGGCTCTCCTAGAGATTCATGTCTCTCTTGGAGTCATGCTATGATCCTGCTCCTGGCAACTTATACCAAGCCACCCAGAGTGGTGGCCCAGGTGTTCCAGGGTTGAGAGCTGGACAGAGGGGGTTGATGATTGGGCCTTCTTTGCTGTTATCCATTATCCTCATTCATCTCTGCTGCTCCTGCTAAAATAGCTCCAGGGAGTGGGCATGTCTGTTCCTGACATTTGCCAGCTGTTATAAGAGAATTAAAAGTTTCATCTGAGGCTATGATGAACAATTTAATGATGTGACTGTGAATTAGAGCATAACCACAGAACTGTCACTTCACTGGGCTTAGATTAGTGAAGCTGACTTTATGCTGCCTGACCAGCACATGGGTCCTGCGATGTAGCTCTGTGCAGGAACAGGCAGAATTCACAAGGAAGGAGAAGAGGAGGAACAATAACAAAACTTGATCAGGTTGTCCTGATCCAGAAGAGAGCTAACAGAAAGTCTTAGATTAAATGGGAACTACAGCAATACCCAACGAATCCCAAATTTCTGGAGAAGAAGGAGCTCTAAATTAATGCATTTTTTAGACAACTGAAAACAAATACTTTTTTCCCAAAATGGAAACATCTAAAAGCACTTTCATCATTGCTCCATGCTGTAATGCACTGTCTCAAGGAGCTTTTGAGGCATGTAGGGCTATTTTCCCTGGCATTAAATGACTCGCAACTGATGTGTTTTTCTATTTGGACACTCTTGCCTCTTTTTTGCTGCCAGCTACCACTTCTTAGTGTGTAATTTCCCAACGTCTCCCACTGTACTTGCTTGTCTTTAAATTCTGTAGAAACTAAAGGTTACCAGAGAAAATGAGATCAATCTGTTAGAGCGGTATACATCAAATTTATTTTATTCTAAGGCAATAGAGTTGTATTAAGGGTGGACCTTCTTCTTTACCCTCTGTTTGTCATCACTGTCACGCACTTGCCTAAAACATACAGAGAAACACACACACACAACTTGTTGAATACAAGGTCCTAACTTGGACTTTTCCTCCCAATCCTTGCCATTTCTGCCCTTAGGCATAAGCATCAGGATTTCTATCCTGGGCCCCATCTTTTAGAGGACCCTTCTCTGGCCCTCCTATAAACCTGTTCCTTCCTAAGGGGCAAGGATTTCATGGGGTCATGAGTAGAGCCCCATAGGGAGCACATGCCTCCTCTTTCAGAACCATGTTCTGAGTACCTAGGACCCTGGGAGTCCCTACCTACATGGCCCTAAGCCCTCTTCCAGGGCTCTTTCATGTATCTGTCCTCTAGAAAGTGGACAGTGTTACTGGAATGTGCACTAAGAGGAGTAGCCAAGTCGCCTGTGGTTGAAGGGGTGAGGGCAGAGCTTGGCTGTGTAGGCTGGGCTGCACAGGCAGAAGAACAAGCCCCCCAACTCAGAATGGAACAGGGATGTGGTGGGAAAGAGAAGAAGGGCACCTCTATTTGTACTCCTGCCAAAGCTGCACAAATCTTAGGGATGAACTGAATCTCTGCTTGATTCTAGGACTTTCCAATGGCTTTGTGGATGGCCCATCTAACACACTTCTAGATTTTTGGGTTCTTGGTTCTCTCAATTCCAAGTACCTTCAACTGCACTCCAGATCTTAATATTGCCCTGAACTTTGCAAATACTCCTAAAGTTGCTAAAGCACATCAATTATAATTTTCTGACTCAGGACATTCTCTTCCCAGCCTCTGCTAGAAAACTTGGGCTTCCATTCCTTTCAAAGTCTGGAATCCCATTCTTCCCATTCCTGCAGTGCTATCCTTTGGAGAAACCAGCTGCTCCATCTTTGATATCCAATTTTACTTCTTTGATGAGCCTAGAGAATTTTAAAAACACAAAGTCCTCTATAAGGAATATCTACAAGACAGATTATCTTCTCTACCTAAAAAAAAAAAAAATTCACAAAACTTTGAGAGTGAGCAACATAGAGGTGACAGAGAAATACTTTTCACATCTTAACAGATCAGACACATCTCTCAAAGGGGCACCCAGACACCCATGGGCTCTCTCTGGCTCAGAGGATTGCTACCTATAGTTCAGTCTCTTTGGGGGCATCCTGTTCCATTTCTTGACTCTGTACCTTCCCTTCTCCCATCACCTAGAGCACCTCTTTCCTTGAGTATCATGTTAGTCTCTCATCTGGCCTCTGTTCTTTCTTTAAATATTCCTATTTTATGATGGAAGACCTCAATGTGAGACAGGAATCCATCAAAATCCTGGAGGAGAACATAGGCAGTAACTTCTTCGACATCGGCCACAGCAACTTCTTTCAAGACATGTCTCCAAAGGCAAAGGAAACAAAAGCCAAAATGAACTTTTGGGACTTCATCAAAATAAAAGCTTCTGCACAGCAAAAAACAGTCAACAAAACAAAGCGGCAACCCACAGAATGGGAGAGTTATTTGCAAATGACACTACAGACAAAGGGCTGATATCCAAGATCTATAAAGAACTACTCAAACTCAAAACCTAAAAAACAGAAAATCATGTCAGAAAATGGGCAGAAGACTTGAACAGACACTTCTCCAATGAAGACATACAAATGGCTAGTAAACACATGAAAAAATGTTCATCATCACTGGCCATCAGGGAAATTCATATCAAAATCACATTAAGATACCACCTTACACCACTTAGAATGACAAAGATTAACAAGGCAGGAAACTACAAATATTGGAGAGGATGTGGAGAAAGGGGAGCCCTCTTACACTGTTAGTGGGAATGCACATTAGTGCAGCCACTTTGGAAAACAGTGGAGGTTTCTCAAAAAATTAAAAATAGAACAGCCTTATGACCCAGCAATTGCACTACTGCGTATTTACCCCAAAGATACAAACGTATTGAAGAGAAGAGCCTTATGTACCCCTATGTTCATAGCAGCAATGTCCACAATAGCCAAACTGTGGAAAGAGCCGAGAAGCCCTTCAACAGATGAATGGATAAAGAAAAGGATGAATACCCAACTTTTGCATCAACATGGACCAGATTGGAGGAGATTATGCTGAGTGAAATAAGTCAAGCAGAGAAGGTCAATTACCATACGGTTTCACTTACTTGTGGAACATAAGGAATAACATTTAGGACATTAGGAGAAGGAAAGGAAAAGTGAACGGGGGGAACATCAGAGAGGAAAACAAACCATGAGACACTGTGGACTCTGAGAAACAAACTGAGGGTTTTAGAGGGGATGGGTGGGGGATGCGTGAGCTCAGTGGTTGATATAAAAGAGGTTACATACTGCATGGAGCACTGGGTGTTATACACAAACAATGAATCTTGGAACACTGCATCAAAAACTAATGATATATTTTATGGTAAATAATATAATATTAAATGAATAAATATTCCTGTTTTATTTGTTTTTTTAAATTGTAATATAACTAACATACAGTATCCTATTGGTTCAGGTGTGCATCCTAGTGATCTGATATTTTTAGCCATTATGAAATGGCCTCTGTTCTTTAAATCCATGCTTGATGTTGCAGCAAGACAAAAATCAGACTGCCTCGCCCTGTGCTTAAGACATTGCCCTCCCCATGCAGAAGAGGGCTCCCACTCCAAGTCCTCTATGACCTGGCCTCTCCATTCCCCCAGACTCACGTCCAATCCATCCCAGCCTCATCAACATCAAATCATACATAATTCCTCCCCAACACACACACATCTTGCCAGGACTTGCCTCTGAGCTCTGTTTATGCTATTCCTCTGTCTGGGTGACCATGGCCATCAGCCTGCCCTTCACTGACCACCTCCCTTCACATGACCACCTTCTGGTTGTCCCTTCACACTCAGTGCACATATCACACTTTCCAAACTTGCTCCTCTCTCCTACCAGCAAAGTCCAGGTTAGTAGCCCTCAGCTGGACTCCCACAGCCCTGGCAAAGCCTCTCTACCTTAGAATGTACCACAGTAACAGTACATTGAAATTATCCACTGCTGTGCCCGTAAGTGACTTGAAGTGCCTCAAAAGTAGAGACTGCATCTTTTTGACCTCAGTATCCCAGCCCCACCATACCAAGCACTCAGCAAATGTTTACGGAACAGATCTGAACTGAAAAGTGTATGCGCATTTTTATGACACTTATTTGTTCACTAGTGACTCACTTTGATAAAGATACTGACCGAAAATTCTGTTCACTTGCTTCTAGGCTAACTATGACTAAGGCTGCCAGAAGTCTAACTATTAGATGACAATTTTAATTAAACAGTTGATTATTATGCATTTATTGAGCATCTACTGTGTGCCTAGCTTTGTGGACAATTATACAGTTATACTCAGAGGCATAAAACACAGTGCCTGCCTTTAAGATGATTATAACCTTGATGGTTTTTCTGGAAATTAAAAAGAACATCATTTATAACAGAGTATTTTTTAATCAAAGGGACATTAAAAATTCTCTTTTGCCTTTCAGTGTCTGAAAATGTTTAATTATCAGTTTACCTAACATCCCCAAGCCACAGGACCTCTGTTTGGCAGGCATGGTGTGCCTGAGAGGACTGAGAAAATCAACTAAACTATTGTAGTGTATTTTCAGGCAGTAAAAAGACTCCAGGAGTTAGAAAATCAACTAAAGACTAAAACGAGGAAAGAAGACCTGTTTCTTTTCTTTTGGGGAAAAAAAAATCAGAACGACCCACTTAGACATTTTTGGGGAACAATTTCATTCTAAAGCAATGAATGCATGACCCTGGGTCAGTGGTTCTCAAACGGGGACAGTTCCCCCCCCCCCCCCCGTCCCTTCAGGGGATATTTGGCAATGTCTTGGGGCGTTTTTCCGTTGTCACATCTTGGGGAAAGGGTAGTCTATTAGTATCCGTGTATTGGATGAAAGCCAAGGATGCTGATAAAAATCCTATAACGCAAGGACAAAACCCCCAGCCAAGAATAATCCAGCTCAAAATGTCAATAGTGCTGAGATTGAGAAACCCTGTCTATGTTTTGGGGTGGGATGGACACTAACAGCATTCCAAAATTCCACAGAAACAACCAAATGCAAAAATGTCCCTTGGTAGTCACAAGCTTGACCCCTGGGTGTCTCTGACTCATGCATAAAGGTAAAACTGGGACTTTGACAGGCCGGAACAGAGAGCTTAGGTGATTTTTATGCAGTAATTAGTTTTTAAATAGTCTCGCTCTCCTTTCCCTTCCCCACCCCCAGCTGCTTTCTTTTAAAAAAGGAAATTAAATAAACAAGAACAACCCCCCTCCAAATGCCCCTTGTTTATGTCACTGTTTTTTTCTCTTTTTTTCTTTGCTGATGAAATAAAACACAATATCATGGACAAAGGAAATCATCAAAGGCTGCTGCCAAAGCTTAGTGGTCGCTCACTGAGCTCAGCAAAAGCCTTGCTTATGTGAACCGCCCAAAGAGGCAAACACCTCAGACAGAGAGGAAATGCATAGGTGGAATATGATCATTGTAATTTGTTAATTGTGCATTCCCCACGGTCGATATTTCTGGGTTATTTATTTATTTAAACACAGTGGTATATATTTGAAGTAAGAATATCCCCATCCATATTGTTCTATTTTCCCCTGTGAGGGTCATATTTCTTCTGTCAATAACACAAGCTTGGATCTCCTTGAGCCCCAAATTACACTTCCTCATAAGAGATGAAAATGTCACATTTTCCTTGAGATCTTTATTCCACATGACTTTGCTAATGACTAGGGTAAAATTGAGAAGTTCAGGAAAAGGAAATCTCTCTCTCCATCAAAGTGAGTAAACAAACCAAAGGAAAACAGGACGCCAGAAGCTAAAATGTGTAGAGAGTTTAAAATATGTTCCATAGATCTGGAGGATAACCTAGGTCTATGATTGGTCCTCCTTGCCTGTCCACCCAATTATCCCCATAATATACAACCATGTTACATGGCCAACACTAACAAAAAATTTTCCACCATTTTGTTGTGGGTGTTTGTCTCTTGACATTGAAAAGATGTGATACAAATTCTTATCCAATCCCTCCAATCTCATCTTGCCCCTTGTTGCCTCAGCACCATCTCTGGCTTATCAGTACCCAGGTATCCCACATTAGCATGCTAATTCACATCTCCAAGCCCTCATGCATAATATCTTCTTGATGTGAAACACTTTCCCTACTTGTCCACTTAGAGAACTCTTCACCTTCAAACCTTTCTAAAACAGCACCTGTATGGAAATTTTCCTGACCTACAATATTCTGTCCCTACACACACATTTCTGTGTCTGTAGCAGATGTGGCTGGTGCCTCACTCATATCTCCTGAGACTTCTGGAGAAGCCACCTGAAGATTCACTAATCTATGGCCATGTCTATGATTTCATTTCTCAAACATCTGTTTCTCTTGACTTGAGAGCTTTCTCCGACCACACGAGCTTGTCATCCTCACATGGAGTAGACAGAAAGTCCCAGAAGCAACCCTTAACCACTGAGAGGCATGAATTCACTGATAAACACCCAAGCTTCTGACTTTACAACAGGACAATTCTGAAGGATGCTCTCAACCATGTCTCAGAGGGTTTCAAGGAGGTCTGAATCCATATTGCTCCCTGTCTGTAGCTACTTTTTAATATAGTCTTGATTGGCTTTTTCTCCTTCCCTGGTTCACTCTCTCCCTCATTGTGCTTCCTTGGATCACCTCTCAAATAAATGAATGGCACTCAAATCTTTATCACAAGGTTTATTCTTTGAGAAGAAAACTAAGACAGCCCCATATAAATTTCTGTTATGTAAATGCTCTGTTTTATTTCTTTCTTTCTGTATGTCTTGGATAATTCCTTCAAGGGCAAGCAGTCTTTGTTTTTTATATGTATCCCCAGTGCCTACCAAATGCTGGCCCCTCTGCAAATGTGTATTGAAGTGAACTGAGGGGGAAACAGTCTAAAAGGCATGAGGGACCACCAGCAGAAGACCTGGAAGGCTGCAACGATGAGAGTGCAGAAGCAACAACAACAATGACAAAAATGCATCAGTTGAGGGGAATTTTCCAAGCAGACCGTGGTATGATAAATAAGTGGAAGGTGAACCCTAGGGTGGGATAGAATCCACACTAGCTTTTGGGTGGTCAAGGAAAGGGGATTTCCAGCTCTATGGAAGGTGTAAACTGGACCGGACACAGGTGAAGGGGTGACCTAGCTCCTTTTGAAGAGACAGCTTCTTGGATGGTTGAGCCCCAGACTGACGAGTCACATGACATGACGTAAAGGTTTAGCCCTCTGAGCACTTGATACCAGCTTTCGTATAGTTTCTGCTCAGCAATGAGTGCTAACAAGGTGGAAAAAACACAATTTGATTTCTAAATGGCTAATCATGTGCTGGGCTGCAGGTTTACTGTGGAGGAGTCAGTAAAGAGAAGGGAGGGAAGAAAGATAATGCTCTTGAAACAAGGTGCCCCATGTGCCCAGGTAGAGGAAGCAGAAAGCTCCAGGAACAGAGCATTGGGTTTTCTTTGGGGTATGTGTATGGGGGGGTGCAGGTTTCATGCAAGGCTGTATGTTTCCTTAATTTTTTTCTTTTTGTATCTTCTATTTTTTCCCCATTTATAATTATAGGACCCTAATGAAAAGTCTCAACCAATGTGAGTGAACCAAGTATCAGGCCCTATGCCAGGGGCTAAACTTGAAGCAGGCAAAGATATCATCTCTACTCCCAGTGAGCTTACAATTTAGCAGGGCCATATTTGAAGACTTGCTAAATATATTATCTGTATTACAGTACATTTCCAGGAGAGCCCAGAGTAGGGTATACGAATTCCACAGAGGGGACAGGGCAAGCTCAGTGCTAGAGGAGAACTGAAGTTGGAGCCAATTTTTGAAGCAAAGCAAGGATTTCATCAAGAAGTGAAGACAGGGAAGGCATTCCAGATATTCATTCATTTGTTTATGTGTTCACTTTCTTTGCTGGATATTTATTGAATTCCTATTATGTGACAGGCACTGGGGAACAATAGTGAATAAAATGATGGTTCTGCCAGTTAGGGAATGCATAGTCCAGTGCTACAAGCTGACAAGAACCAGGCTGTGACCTGACATTGGGGCAAGAACAAAAGGAGTGATTCGCACATTTTGTAAGGATACATTAAGCACAGTATGCTTCCAAGCCCGGAAGACATTGGTAGGGGCCAGAGTCAAGGATGGTATTCCAGAGGAGATGACATCCCAACTGAGGCCTAAAGGTTAAGAAGACATTGACCAAGTGAGGACTGAAGCAGAATATTCTGGGCAAAGGCCCTTTTCTGTAAAGGAGCCCATTTAGGAGGTTAGTGAGAGATGAAGACTGGAGAAGTAAGCTAGGACAGGTCACAAGGGGCCCTTTGAAGGAATTTAGGCTTGATCCCTTTGGCAATGGAGAATATTGAGAGGCCTTAAGCATGGGCATGGCATGCTCAGCTCTGAATTTTAGAGAGATTACTCTGGCTACCAAGTAGAAAATGAACAGGAACAGAGAAAGAGGTAGAGGCAGCAAGACCGGTTGGAAGGTGGCTGCAGCAATTCAAATGAGAGCTAGAGGACTAGGAATGAGTGATGATGGTGGGTAGGGGTGGGGAGAAGTGATCCAAGTAGCACAAGCACACGACCATGGGTACCAAAGAATGCTGTGGAACTGCGATAAGCCCATAAGGTGATTACAGCCTAGAGTGAATGGTAATAATGGATGGGAATCAAGGCCATGTAAATGCTGGTGGACTTCCAATGCCATACTAAGTTTGGAATTCACTCTATAGGCAGCAGTAACCATTGATAGATTGAAAGGAAAGAAGATTGTAACTTGAATATCTCTGAAGGATGGATTGGCAAGAAAGAAAACTGTCAGCACCTTGGAAGTTAATAGAAAAGTCCAGATGCAAAATTGAGGAGTTTGAGGAGTTTGAAACCTGCATGTAGCAAAAACAATCTAGGCTAAAAAAGAAATGACTGACTTTTGTAAATTTCTTCTACCTTTTTGTTCTATTCAAGCCCTCAATAGATTGAATGATGCCCTCCGACATGGCAGAGAGCAATCTGCTTTACTATGTCCACCAAGTCAATTGTTAATCTCTCCTACAAACTCTCATGGACACACTCAGAAGTAATATTTAACCAGATATCTGGGCCTCCCATTGCCCAGCCAGGTTGACACATAGCATTAACTACCATTCATGGTAAACACCTGGTATTAACCTAATTGCTTACTTATCGTTGTGAGGATTAAATTAAATAATGCATGTAAAATTCTCAGCAAAGTGATGGTCCATACACATTAAAAAATAATAGCTATTCCTATTAGTTCTATTATTTTATTATTGATGTTGAAAGTTTGAGCTAGTGCTGTGATAGGGGAGAGCCAGAGGAAGGAATCATGTCAGCAATGTCATGCTGAATATAGACTTTGATAAAAACACTTTCCAAAAATAAAAGAGAGAAAGAGAGGTTCTTTTTTCATTGTATCTGAGCAATTGGAGGTAAGAAAGCCAGCCAGTTTACTTTGAAATATTATGATATTATTAAGAAAAATAGGCACATGGTGAGAATGATTTGACAGGTTTCAAATTCTTCAAACTCTTACACTGAGTATCCTAAATTTTTAAAAGTACATAGACTATACAGTCAGTGCAGATCTTTGCAAAAGTCAGTCGTTTCTTTCTAGCCTAGATTCTTTTTTGTTACATGGAGATTTCAGAGCTTGACCGTCTGGGGTCAGTGCCATGTCAATTGGTTATTTTTATCTTTACCTGCAGGCAGAAGTGAGTTTACCCTAAAAAGAAAACAAAGCAGAAGATGTGCAGTATTTGACATCTCTGTCTCTGCTCAGAGTGCCCTCTGACAGCAGCTCTGCAACCAAACTTGGGAACAGACCCCTTGTCATAGAAGTCTAGGTCCTCCAGAGTGATGCCAGGACAGTGACCTGGGCTTTGGGTCACTCATAACTAAAGGACCTGCAGAGGGATGAGCCAGAATAAAGCCTCATCTCCTGCACAGAATACGTAAATATGAAAGAAGGAGAGTTTCTCTTCCATTGTATCAGAACAGCTGGGATTTTATGAGATGACTTTCCACGTTATGGCAGGATGAAGCACTAAATACCCTTTTCAAGACAAATTAGTAAGTGAACACCACCCAAGAGGGTACTGTAAACTCTATGAGCCTCCCCAGCAGAAAGCAATAAGTAAGACATGTGCAATCCTGTGAAATTACTTTCCTTCCCACTTCCCCTGCCTACACATGTTCTCCAAGCACCCAAAACCAAAATGGTGGCCGTTAGTCCATGAGTGTTTGTTCAGCAAGTGCTGGTGTCCCTAGGATTCACTCTAGCCTAATGCTCTATTTGATCTTTTCAGGGCTGGCTCCAAGCTGGCCCTACAAAGGATCTTATTACTTCTCCAAAGCAGTGGGGATCATCACTTAGACATCAGAGTAAAATTATTTGGTTAAAAACAAACAGAGCTATCTGGTTAGAAAAGAGATTTGTTTCCCATTGCTCCCTCTGTCTGGAAGTCTGTTTAAGAATTTAGTACCACTGAAACAAGACGAAACCAGAGAGGGAAACAAACCATAAGAGACTCTTAATCTCGGGAAACAAACTGAGGGTTGCTGGAGTGGAGGGGGGGCAGGAAGGATGGGGTGGCTGGGTGATGGACATTGGGGAGTGTATGTGCTATGTTGAGTGCTGTGAATTGTGTAAGACTGATTTGAATCACAGACCTGTACTCCTGAAGCAAATAATATATCATATGTTAATAAAAAAAGAATTTAATACTGTCTAAGTCTGTTTAAGACCCATGTTGAATGAACAAGACAGAATTTTAAAATATGTCAATTTTTTTACCCTAAAGTTCTCAATGCAATATCAACCTCACATATCGTGATAATAAAGTCATTAGGGTATAGGCACTCCTGTTCTTCTCTTTCTCTTCTGTTTTTGAAATGCTGTTTTAAATTAGGGAAGACAAATGCAGGTCAGAAGAGCGTTCTCACTAGAGTGAGAACAGGACATCTGGAGAACTGAGCCAATCTGAGGGTTCTGAGTCCACCTTCCTTCTTCACGTGTCATCCAAATGAACTCGGGAGCACACAGAAGCCTGCTGACCATACCCATGGCTCATGACTGTGCTTAAAACCACTTTCAGTGGTAGCCCTTGCTGAGAGTTCTTTATATTTCATTTCCTTGATAATTTATGTACCTACCTTCTCTGGGGAATTTACAGGTTTCAAGAAAAAGCAAACCTGTGTTTTGGTTAAGACATCGAGAGTGTGGAACAATCAGGACTAGCAATAAAAGAGAGAGGAAAATGTAAGACATTCTTGGCTAGTTGTGAGGATTCTGTTCAAACATAACCCAGTGCATTGGCACTGAGATTTGTGTTCAGTCCTATTAGCTCTCATCATGTAATTTTGGATAAATAACTTAAACAGAAACATCTTGGATTGGACAGCACATGGTTTCTGGAATCGGACAGATCTGCTTCTAAATCTTGGCTTTGCTACTTAACTAAATAGTGACCTTCAGCACATTAATGAAGAACTCTGAGCCACTTTGTTCATTAGTCACATGGAAAGGGTGATCTTTACCTCACACTGTTTTATGAAGAATAAATGAGATTTGTGTGTAAAATGCTTTTCTCTTCCTCTTGTTTTTTTTTAATCCAGCTTTAAAAGATGAATTATGCCTGTGCCTACTTGTCTAATGGTTCTTGAGGAGAATTAGTTAAAATCATTTAACCCCTAGAAACCAATTTTAATGAATAAAATAAATTAGTTTACAATAAAGCCATTATTATTAAGAATTAAGTAGTGCATGTGCCCAGGGGCCTGAGGAGTAAGTGGAATTCACAAACCAATTCTCACCTACAAGTCCCTAGGCAAGTTGGTTAAGCGTCTGCCTTCAGCTCAGGTCATGATCCTGGGGTCCTGAGATCGAGCCCCACATCAGGCTCCTTGCTTCTCCCTCTCCTCTGACTGCACCTCCCCCTGCTTGTGTTCGGTCTCTCTGTCGAATAACATAAAGTCTTAAGAAAAAAAAAAAGTCCAAAAGATTCTGTCAGACTTTTCTTCCTCCTGTCATGAATGACAAGACTATAACAATTTCTCTCACATTAAACATTCATATTTCAAAGGCTTTCTTTCCAAGGGTAAAGCCTACAGCAATATCAACTTCTGGGATAAAGGAGGACACTTTCATTCCTAAGATAAAATGTGCACTATTCATTATTCAGCTGGAAGCCTGGAGGTACCTCACAATGCTGTCCCCAGGGATCATGCCCAGGATGATGCCACAATGAGACTTTATAATGAGAAGTTCCAGTGTGGACCTCACTCATGCAAAATTCATTCTTTTCTAAAAACATAGCGAGGTGTCAACGACTTCAAACATTTCTAGGGCTTACAGTTATCAAAATGCACATGTATTTCACAAAGATACACTGTTAAATAGCATTTAAAATTTTATTCTTACTGCTTACGGAAAACCCTCCCAGGTCTATCCTGTTAAAGAATGGAGCAGTTGTTTAGTAACAACCTACACATTAAAAATTTGGCCAGTGTATCCAACCTTTACATTTTTGACCACCGACAACACTTTTGTTATCTGAAATAACATCTGAAAGAGGTGAGAACTCAGTTTAGGTCTTTGGTCATGTCAAAAAGAAACACATGTTAAGCTTTAAATTTTCTTTCTCAACTTCTTATTGTTTCAGTAAGCTAATACAGGTAAAAGTCCTAGCACTTATCTACAGTAAAAGTTAGTTATCTTCTCCATTAATAAAAAACCCCTTTATCTCGCTGATAACTCCTTTAAACACCAAATACCAATAAGACATTTCCTTAATGGAGAAGTCAGGTCAATAGGCGAGGAGAACACAGGAGAGGTCCAGGGCTGCTCGGAGGCAGCTGTGCTGAGTTCCTGTTCTTCAGTATGCTGCGTGAGCTCTCTGACCACACATCACTTTTGGAGTCGGGCATTCCTACTTTTAAAATCCACAGGGCTGAGATTTATTGGGAACTTGGGAATTTGCATCTAAACTGAGGGGCCTCTACCATAACATAGCTGATGTTGAGGAATAGGATTTATAATCCTCTCGAGAGCCTTAATTATTTGGCCACTATCCCCCTTTCATTAACTGGAATGAAAACTCTGGTTGGCTTTGAGAACTCCGTGGAAATCGTACAGGATATACTGACATCTGGTGGCATTGATTAAGCAAATACTTATGAATTAATAAGCAGGGTTGTGATGAAAATTATTGACCACATTGCTTATAAATACCCAGAACTCCTTCAGAACTTTTCCAAACTCTGTTTTCAGAGGCTTTGCTTTTCCTCCCATAGTATTTATTATCTGGCCTAGTCCATTCATTTAAGCCTTCGGTAAAAAGCTATGCTTTAACTCAAGGTTAATTAGTCCTAGATTAATGATGATCGGTGTGAACTGTTGACGAGTTTAGGACTTCAATTTTAATAATAAGATCTAAACTGTAATCAATTTTTATGGGGTTATTTGGTTTGAAGGAATACTTTTAACATGGAATAAATATGATCCTTCTAGTTTCCTCCTTAGAAGCCAAGAGTGGAGAGCTGCCCACAGTAAAAACAGGGTGTGGCGTGTACAATTTCATGCTACTAAATCATTTGACCTTTCAAAAACACATCTAATCAAATTGAGGAGAGAATTACCACTGTCTCCTTATTAGCATGATTCTCTCCAGAGTTGTCCATCAAAAGAAGTAAAACAATAGTTTCCACCCTACTTTCAGAGTAAAAATGAAGACAGATTTGACTTGTCCAAAATCAGTGATGAATCCATGAATAGAATCTGGGAGTTGCTAAGTCTTGGTTCTTGCCACCTTTTGATGTGTGTGTTTCCATTTAAGATGAGTGACGTGTCGTCAGTTGTCATGGTTTCTAAGAGAGCTCTGTAAGGTCTGGCTTTTGCATCAGATTCTGGACTAAAATCATGTTTAAATTGTGTTTCCTCTCATCTTTTCCTGGTTTTGATTATTTTTTAAGAGTAGTTGATGGTCTCATGACATGAGCCTTCTATTTTGTATTTTGTGTCTCGTGTTTTGAATTTTATGTGAAATTGTGGGTTTGATCTTTGACCTCTGTTTACTATAATACTGATTTGCCACTAATTTGATAGTAAGCCATAGGGATCTACTGTAAACACGCTGCTCACTTTACACAGCTCTGTTTTACTCTTAAGTGAAGAAATATGTGTGTAGAATATAATTGAGAGGCTCTTGCAGAAGTAATAAAAACCACATAAGTTTTCGACTTCCCAGGTAGCACTCAGATTAACGTAATCACTTTCTGTGATAGAAGGACCTAGTAAATTGAGAGGAAGTCATCAATGTAAAGAGGTATAACTTCAAGTCTAGTTTTATCCTGTCAACGTGCTCATCCCGAAACAGCAGAGATGTGACATAGAACCCAGGGTTCTGATTACCTCACTGGGGCTCTGATCCCAGAGCATGTTGATCACAGGTGTGGTCAGCACAGGAGGTAAGATTAAGCCTAAATCATTCTGTGCACTAATTCCAGGATGTGGGGTCAGAGCAACGAGGCAAGAAATACACAACATGGGGGAGAAGCATTGCCTATGAGTGAGAAGGGCAGAGAGTGGGCATCGTTAAGGCCTTGTCAAGCCTCACAAAGCAGTGAGGTGATACTTTCATGAATTTTACGTCCCATTTATCAGCTTTCCAAAGGCAACTGTGTTTGGTTCTTCATCCAACAACCAAAGAGAGATGATAAGTGTTTGGCAAAGCTCCAAGGAAGGTTTGCCGAGTTGCAGCTGCACACCTAAGCCCCATCCAGGAAACCATAAGGCAGCACTGGCCTCCAGAAGGTAGAGAGATGGCAAGGTCGGGATTTGGGGAAAGTACTATCTTTCTCTTTCCTCCTATTATGTCAACTACCTGTGAGTTGCTGGCCTCAAGAAGTAAAAGGTTCAAAAGGGTTGTAGTATCAGTGTATATTTCAAGTCTTAATTCCCTCATGGGCTGGTTTATGTTATGCCCAGTTTAAGATCACTCAGCCCTTAGGATTCTGGGCTTTGGCTAAACATGGCTCATCAGTGGTTGTCCTTGGAAAGTCCTTGGAATACTTTCATTCAATAGAAAAGAATTTGCTATTAAAAACACATTTGTGATATTCAACCCGATCTCCTTTTTTCAGTTTCATCTCTTCTCTTAATCATATTCAGAGATAGCATGAGAATGAAATCATTTGTTTGTCCAACAAATATCTATTGGGCTCTGCCTTCTTTACGTGCCATGCAAGGCATGGTGAGAAGAGAAATAGAGGCACTGCATAGATGGTCCCTCAAAGACAGTGGAGCTCCACTGGAGACATGGGGTAGTCACTTGTGCAAAGCCAAACAGCTCTTCAAGAATCTCACCCTATTGTGAAAATATCCAGTAAGGCAAAAGGCACCAAAAAGCATGGTAGGATTCAGAGGAAAAGGAACGGTTGTCTACAAAAAGTGCGTGAGTTCAGAGAAGGAGAAAGAAAACACTAAATACTAGAGCTCAGGAATGGTTTGTTAGCAGTGACAGAAAAGGAACTAGAAGCCAAAAGGTGGCATTCCACAGGGAGCTATTCTATGAGCCAGGAGCAAAGAAGAGGTAGGCAAGCACAGAATGTGTTTCAGAGACAAGTCTAACTTCGAGGAAGGGATTCAGGAATATGTTGCATGGTGCAGGAGACCTGGGTTCCAGCCCTAACTCAGCTCCTTACTTCTGTGTGACCTCCATTGAGCCAGCTACCCTGAAAGCCTGTTTATCTGAAAACTGAAAACTACCTCCTTCTTTGACATGCGTGAGGGGTATTGTAAGATCAAATGTGGTAATAGGCATTAAAATACATTGTGATACCAGCATAAGGGACAAATTAAAGAATGCCTGAAATGCCAACCGGCCTTGACTTTAATCCTTTAAGTAACAAGAAGTCACCCAACATCTTTGAAGAAGGGAGTGAATGACATGATGAACAAGGTGTAAGGAAGCTAATTCCTTCTCTACCTCCCTCCCGCAGCCGGGCAATCAGTCTCTCTTCTCTGCTGACAATTTTCTGTGATGTCAATTCAACATCTCCTGCAGGTGCAGGGAGGAAAATCCATCCCAGCTCTTGGGAAGGGCTGTGCACGTCTTGAAACAATCATGCTGTGTAAATCAAAGGCCTCACTGCAGCTGAGTCTTCCCATTCACTTGAGCATATCTATTGTTTTTGGAACTTCATCCAATTTATTCACATTTCAAGATGCTTCATACTGTGTATAGAGCATTCTTGTCCTGTATCACCAAAAAGCATCCTTGTTTTACGATGTGCTGTCTCTGGCTAGGCAGCTCTAAAGATCATTAGTCCTTTTTCGCATTTCTCTGCCTTGCGAAATCCAAACACACTTCTAAGCTCCGATAATCTTTTTAATATTATCCACCTTTTGAGAGGAATAGGTTTGCTTTCTCTTTTATTTGAATATCACTTGAAATACTGCTAAAATTCATGACGTTACCATATTTAACTTAGTGATGAGTCATTTTGCAGCAACAAATTAGAAAAGTATTACATTTCCAAGATATCAATCAAATGCGGTTAACTTAAAAAAAAATACCATCCAACTTAGTTTTTCCTTTCTTTGTTTGAAACAACTAAAAGTTTGAAGAAAATTAAAAGGCAATATCTACAGTCCTTTTTGAACTCCCATGAGTGTTTCTGTGATTTTTAGTTCTTAGCTGTCTAGATGAATGAATGAATGAATGAATGAGAATCATTAGATCTGGAAAAAATGTATTTATTTTTATATAATTTCAGCTCATTTAGGAGTCAGCAAACATTTCCTATAAATCTTCTCAGACTTGTGGGCCACCCCCTCTGTCACAACTAATCAATTCTGCCATTGTTGTAGGAAAGTAGCCATAGACAATACAAAAATGATGGGTGTGTTTTGCACTGTTGGTGGGAATGCAAACTGGTGCAGCCATGCTGAAAACAGTATGCAGTTTCCTCAAAAAATGAAAAAGAAAGCTGCCTTATGACCCAGCGATTGCACTACTAGGTATTTATCCAGAAGATAAAAAATGTTGATTTGAAGGTCCACATGCACCCCAATGTTTATAGCAGCATTATCAAAATAGCCAAATTATGGAAAGAGCTCAAGTGTCCATCCACTGATGAATGGATAAAGAAGATGTGATATATATATACACAACAGAATATTACTCAATGATCATCAAGAATGAAATCTTGCCATTTGCAACAATGTGGATGGAACTAGAGGTATAAATGCTACGTGAAACAAGTCAGAGAAAGACAAGTATCCTATGATTTCACTAGTATGTGGAATTTAAGAAACAAAATAGGTGAACATAAGAGAAGGAAAGGAACAATAGAGTAAGATAAAAACACAAAAGGAAGCAAACCATAAGAGACTGAGGCTTGCTGGAGGCTTGCTGGTGGGGGATGGGGGTGGCAATGGGCTAGATGGGTGGTGGATATTTAAGAGGGCACTCATTGGGATGAGCACTGGGTATTGTATGTGGGTGAGGGATCTCTGGATTCTACTCCTGAAACCAGTGCTACGCTATACATTAACTAACATGAATTTAATTTTTAAAAAAAGATGAATTAAAAAAAAACAATGAGTGTGGCTGTATTCCAACAATTCGTTAGCTACAAAAACAGGCAGTGGGCAGATCTGGCCTTTGGCCTGGTCTCCCTCATTTGTTCTCAAAGTACGTGCATCAGGATAACCTGAGTGACTTGGGATAAGGAAGGAAGGAAGGAAGGAAGGAAGGAAGGAAGGAAGGAAGGAAGGAAGGAAGGAGGGAGGGAGGGAGGGAGGGAGGGAAGGAAGGAAGGAAGGAGGGAAGGAAGAAGGGAGGGAGGGGGGAGGAAGGGAGGGAGGGGGGAGGAAGGGAGGGAGGGAAGGAAAGAAGGAGGGAAGGAGGGAAGGAAAAGAAAAAAGAAAAGATGCCCAGACCCCAGATTCTGATTCTGTGAGTTCAGGCTGAAGCTCAGGTTGCCGAGGTTATTCTGAAGTACCAAAGTTTGAGAACCCCTGCTCCCTTTCCTTAAGAAATGCAGCTCTAAAATGTTATGTTAACTACCAAAACTTTGATAAAAGACCCATAAGGGACACATAAAAGGAAGGTTTAGACAAGAGAATCAAAGTTGGCCTAATGAAGATTAACATATTTTAAATTGAAAAAATAGAACAATTTCTACATTTCTAGAAATTTTAAGAACCAGTAATTTTGACCCATAATTCTAGCTAGCATCAATTTCTATAAAACATCTAACTAGTGGCATTCAAATAAGTTATGGAACTGTAGCTATAGCCAAGTAATATTTTGGATTTATTCTCTAGTGTGTAATTAAATTGGAACGATTTTCACTGATTTTAAAAGGTTCATCATCAGTCTTCCAGCCTCTAAAATAGTTTGCTACTACTATTATTAAAATTATCACAACCAAAAAATTGTTTCATAATAAGAGCTTTACAGCCCATAAAATACCCCATTGTTCTAGCATAGCATCAGTTGATACTTTATAAATCTGGATCAAGACTTTTTCCAAAAGCTTGTTGAAAGCTACTCAGCAAAGCAACGAAAAGATAGGAAATATTTTTTTCCATATAGAAATTGAGAGGACCATGGGTCCCACCCTGTACAAAAGCATTTCTCATACAAAGAAAAGACACTCAAATTATAAACAGATGGACAATCATATGACAATCAATTAAAATATATCAGGTGAGGTCTGGTTCCAAATTTGAATTCCATTTTTGTTGGCTAACCCCAAGAGTTTCCTTCACAGTCAGATGAACTGCTACGTGGAGCTGTAGGCTCTGGCCACTCCCTGTCCTCCCTCCCTGAATGGCAAGGACAGCCTGCTGCATAAGCAGAGAACTTGGCATTGGTGGTGGCTTGCGTTGAGCCCATCTGGTGGTGGTGATGGATGGGGGAGTGAACGAGAGCCCTTCTTGGCTGGCAGATGAATTTCCATTTGGTGCTCTTTTGTTATTCAATCCAAAGCTAATAATTTTTATTATCTTATTATTTTACTTATTTTGTGTTTTATAGTACAATGCCTGTCTGACATACTGTACGAATATTAACCAGGTTTTAAAAAAAAACAGAGCTCAGTTCTTGAATTTTGACACTGGGTTGATGAATATATATGCACAGATTGCCTCATTTCCCCACACTTTGATTTTGACAAATGAGAAAATTACACTTTTTAACATATTTAGTAAGACCATAAACAGGCTAGTCTTACTGTAAGACTGTTGGGTATTAGAACAGAAAAAATTCAATCATCTGATATTTAAGTTGTTTTTCTAAGTGATACAAAGCTGTTTTAAATATGTGGTTAATGATGCAAGATTTTAATGCCTGTATAATTAAGAAATGATTTTATATTTGCATTTGGCAAATATAAACTAACTTATAAATGCTTAATAACATAGTAATGATCTCTGTATGTGTCCAAATCCTCTTAAACCCAAATCACCCCCTCCCAATGATGACACATTTAGTACTCTCTGGTTTTTATTTTGAGAAGCTGCTAATCCTCAGCTTGTCCTCACTAAAGTGAATGCTGGTGATCCCACTGGTTCCCTTCAAAGCAAGGTGAACCACATTGAAACTCTTTCTGAAGCCTCTGATAACGCCTGAGAACAACTCTCAGCCATGAAGGATTGTCTGCCACACACCGTAACCGCTGCTCCGGTTCCAGGGCATGGCCAATAAAACCCATCGTATTCTGGAACTGATTCTTAGAGGTCAAACTTGTAACTGTATTTTCCCCAAAGTTAGTGGAATAAAATGTCTTTATGTTTGCTTGATTTAATTTTCCCCCAAAGAACAAGCATCATGGCTCAAGAATGTTGGTTTACTACCAAAATGATATTTTATCTTAAAGTCACAATACTCTTAAACAATTTAAGCCTCAGGCTGTATTCCCTGTGTCTCTCTTCAGTTTGAAATCAACCCCTGTACTTCTCTCATCTTGCGATCCAAGAGGACGTACATTTGTATCACATCCAATATACATCTTCCAGACCTCCACTGTATGACTTTCACTTTTGATCTCTAAATTAAACAATGAGTTTTTTATTCACACCTCCTACTTGTAAAGTGGAGGGATCTTTGAGTGATTTCTTAACTTTCTACATAAAGGGTTACAACATCCTTAAGAATAGCATTCTTTTGTTTGTTGAAAATTTTTAGGGTATTTTTTTCCTCAAGATTTTATTTTATTTATTTGAGAGAGAGAGGGAGAGAGAGAGAGAGCAAGCGCATAAGTAGGGAGAAGGGGCAGAGGGAGAGGGAGAAGCAGGCTCCCCGCTGAGCAGGGAGCCTTATGGGTGGTGGGGCAACCCCATCCCAGGACCCTGAGATCATGACCTGAGCCTAAGGCAGATGCTTAACTGATTGAGCCACACAGGGCGCCCCCTACAGGAAGACTTTACATATGAATATATTCTTTTCCCCTTCTTTTTTGTCTTCTATCAAGTATCAAACTATAGTATATTAACATCTTAAATAAACAAGACTCCTCCGTTCCCAAACAAGAAAAAGGAAATACAAAGATGCTCTTTTGCGGGACTCTATGTCTTCAATGTTCCCTTCTCCAGATAATGAAGCATCATTTTTAAAGTCAAGAATTCTCCTTCCACTATAGCATCTCCCGGAAATCCTGTTCATCTTCTGACACTTGACTCAAGTCCTACACACTCAGTAGTGTTCTCTGACTTCCTCAAACACTCTTTCTAACTCGATCTATTTCTGACAGTATATCAGCCACGGCTAACCTTCAGTTGTTCTCTCATGCTTTCATACTGTGTTTCGGGGCTTGCCTAGTCACATAACTAGTAAGCTCCTAAAAGCTCCTAAAAGGAAATGAGACGCCATGGCCACCACTCCAAGTTCTAGATCTTTCTCTTCACATTATACATCTTCACATCATCAACATTGTCACTCTTTACCCAGAAGAAGGAAGAAGTTATTCTCTCCCTCAGAGGACTATAACTTAGTATTTCCTGTGCCATCAAACTACTTTGTCTCCACAAGTTACACTCTTCTCACTGGTTCTCTACTCTTCGGATTTCTCCTCTATCTTCTTTAGGGACTCCTCATCCTCTTATTGCTCTTTCCAGTTTTGAAGCTCCCCAAAGTTTATCTTCAGTCACCTTCTCTTTTTGTGTTCTCCACATTAGTGACTCCACTTACATCCCTGAGTTCAGCGACTGCTCAAGTGTCGATAACTTAGTTTGAGTCTCTAGCCCTAGAGTCTCTCTCTCAAGTTCCACTATTATATTTTCTGGTACCTGTTTAACATCTGCAACATGTTGTTGTTGTTTTTAAATTATCTCATCAGTTTTTCTTTATCAGCTTGTCTGCGTATCCTACCAAATTCTCCCCAGAGAGAATCTCAAAGTTATCGTTTTTGTCTCCTGCGTCTCCACTCCAATCTCTAAACAAATCATAGAGGTCTATCCTCCTCTTCCATTTCTAGTGGCATCGCCTTAAACAAGGCCTCTTCATCCCGCTTCTGAACAAATACAATAGATACTTAACTCTTCTTCTGCCTTCCTATCTCCCTGCCGCAATCCCTACTACATGTTGCGTGAAGCCATGAAATAAAGGATGCCAAAGCAGAGAAGGCAAGGCTAGGCAAGTACCTTGACCTTAAACAGATGGAAAGCCAATGTTTCAAGATCAAGACAGGATAGATCAATAGGTCAATATTTTTTTGTGCGATGAGTATTTATTGAGCACATAATATATGCTAGTTTTTGTCATAGGTACAAGACATAGTGAGGTGGAAAAGAATTTCAGCCTTTTCTGGTTGAGACCCATCACTGCAGACAGTGATAAGTATGAGAGAACAAGTATCCCACATTGAGCAGGGACACAAAGAGAAGAACTGATTTTGTTAGAGCAAGACAGGGAAGTCACAAAGGACCAGGCACATTAGCTGTTTCTTAGATTAATTGAGTTCAGTTGAGGAAGAGGTATTTAACTAGTTTTTTTTTTAATTTAATTTTATTTCTTCAGTGTTCCAGCAGACACATGAAAAAATGTTCAACATTACTAGCTTTCAGGGAAATTCAAATCAAAACCACACTGAGATACCACCTTACACCAGTCAGAATGACCAAAATTAACAAGACAGGAAACAACAAGTGTTGGAGACGCTGCGGAGAAAGGGGAACCCTCTTACACTGTTGGTGGGAATGCAAGTTGGTGCAGCTGCTTTGGAAAACAGTGTGGCGATTTCTTAAAAACTTAAAAATAGATCAATATTTTAAAATTATTGGAAAATATAAGTGCAAGGAGAGAGAAAGAGAGAGACAGAGATGGAGACCTGAAGGAATATCCTGAAAGGCAAGTAGGAGAAGTAGGGAGGGGCCAAATACTGAAGAGATCAAAGAGGATATTTCTTTATCTTTCATACATTCTCCATCCTTACCATCTAACTTCTTATCATAGCACCAACAAGAAATAATATTTACTTTAAAGCCAAATAAAACATTGGTAGCCTGTTCATTTTAGTTTTAACAATTAATTGCACCTGTCAAAGTAATGAGTCCCAAGAAACTTGACAGACTAAGAAGTGAGAGCAGAATTAAATAGGATATAAACCTAGATCTTGGGAAAGTACCAAAATGGGAGCAATTTTACCACTGTACCAGTCTTAATACAATCTCCTTTATAAGTCTGTATTGTATGTATTTATCCACCAATGCTGAAGTAAACGTGTTAGATTTTATTAACCTTGGGTATGCATTTAGACTTTATCAGAAAAAAGTTAATGAAGTCAAACACATTGCATCCTTGAAACAAAATGTTTCTGATTAGCCCACACCTTAAAATTATTTGCAACTGAATCAAGACATGACAGACTACCCAACCATTAAAAACTCCTGGGTACATTTAGTCTCCAACCAAAGGTAATCAGCCCTGAGGAGGATTTCTAATGAAAGCATCTTTATTTAGAACAGATTTTTGCCAGTTGTGGTTTCCAATCCATTAGTGAGATGTGAAACCAATTTAGTGGGGTATGATCAACATTTTTTAATTTATTTTTTATCCTATGTTCCCCCTTTTTAAGATTTTTATTTAAATTCTAGTTAGTTAACATACAGTGTGGTATAATTTCAGGAGCAGAATTCACTTACATATAACACCCAGGGCTCATGACAAGTACCCTTCTTAATACCCATCTCCCACCCACCTGTCCTCCATCAACTCTCGTTTTTTTCTCTATCCTTAAGAGTCTCATATGGTTTGTTTCCCCTCTCTCTTTTTCCCCCCTCCCCATATATTTATGTTTTGTTTCTAAAATTCCACATATGAGTGAAGTCAGATCAATACTTTTTTAAAATATGAGGCACAATAAAATTAAAATGTTAGAATGCATCACAAATTATGAGGATATTTTCCTTGAAACTTTCATTTCTGTAAATATATTTGCATATATGTACACACTAGGTTACAATGTCAAGGTACATCCTCTTGTGTGTTACAGTCAAAAAGGCTTGAAAAAAATTAGGGCAGTATAATATGCTTCCTGCAGCCTGAAAACAATAGCAGCCAATTCCATCAAATTATACTGCCTTCCATTGTCCTAGTTATTCCAGAAGACGCTGCTTTAAAAAGGCCCTCTGCCTGCAACTCCCTCTGTTTGTGCTCTCTCTGTCAAATAAATAATAAAATAAAACCCTAACAAACCAACCAACCCCCTGACTCCTCAGCAATACCTTCAGTACATTCTTGTAACTATGATTCTAAAAGCGCTGTCCATGAGCCCCTCAAGGTCCCTGAGGTCCTTTTAGAGAATCTACAAGTTCAAAGCTACTTCATTGTAAGACGCAGACACTATCTGCACTTTTAAGAATATTTAGTTCATTTATTCGTGAGAGACACATGATCCCCAAGGAGCAGTGATCTTGATGCAGGATTCGATCCAAGGACCCTGAGCTAAAGGCAGACACTTAACTGACTGAGCCACCCAGGCGCCCTAAGCTTTCTTTGCGTTTTCAGCGTGCTGATACTCGCACCGGTGGCGCAAAGGCAAGATGGCTGAAGCTGCTTGGAGCAGAGGCGCCAGTCCCGACAGCGGCCCCAAATTACGGCAGTCCTAGTGTATACGGCACTGCCTTCCACTTGTGGATTTTTCTTAAAATGCCAATTTCACTTAACAGTGACCTCGATGAGGTGATAAAAACTATTAATTTTATTAAATGTTTACCCTTGAGCACATACTGTTTTAATATTCTGTGTGAGGAAGTGGGAAGTTGTCACAAAGACGTGGACGCATATTGATTATGATGGTTGTCACAAGGAAAATCATTCGGGTGGTGAGCTGAACTCGCTGCTTTTCAGTGGAATAGCATTGTTACTTGAAAAAGCTATGCTTATTCAGATATCAGTATTTGGCAGACTTTGCCTCTAAAATGAACAAAGTGAGACTATCATTTCAAGGAAAACAACCGAGAGTATTTATTGTCAATAATAAAATTCCAGCTTTATAGCAAAAATGAAAATTCTAGAAAACTCGACAGTATACCGATACTTAAAATATTTTAGGATGAAGTCAGTGGTGATAGTGGTGATATTGATAAAAGTGAGTGTTTGATACTGTATAATGAAATGTTTGGAACATTCAGAAGATCTGCATAACTCAGTGAACCAATACTTTCCAAAGGACCACTGTGTGATGCAAGTATGAGGTAGATCATTGGATTTTAAAGTGATGGGGTGCAAAAAGTCACTGGTAACAGTTTTAGAATCCACCAACATTGAAGAAACTAAGCTTTAAGACACTATCACTTGCTGAGTTCTGGTGTCAAATCAAAAGGGAAGATCCGATTATCTAAAAGGGTTCTTAACATACTTCTTTCTCTTCCAGCCACATACTTGTGTGAGGCCAAATTTTCTTCACCTCCTTCAATCAAAACGATGCATCACATCAGATTGGACGCACAACCAGATAGGGAGCTACAGCTGTTTTCCATTAAGCTAGACATTAAAGAGATTTCTAAAAATGCAAAGCAATGCCATCTTTCTCACCCCTTCTCTTTAAAAGTCTCTTATCTATGTTATTATGCAATGGGCATCTTAGTTTTAGTGAATAAAATAAATTAATTTTTCCCCTGGCTTTCATTTCTAAAAACAATAAGCACAGGTACATATAACACACATAAACAGAGCTCTCTGAGGTCCTCGGTGACTTTTAGGAGGAGAAAGGACCCTGAGACAAAATGTTTAAAAACCACTATGCCGAAACTTATTTGATTCCTCTTTCAAAAACCACCAAATCCAAAAAAATGAATGTATATTTGAGCTTCTGAGTCAATAATCAGTTACACTGCTCAAGACCAGCTTGCTAACAGGTATGAACTGGAGATACTTAAAGCCATGTCTAGATTTAAAAAGTGAATTTCCTAACTGAAGAATATTTAATGTGCATGTCCTATAGTAGATAAGGTTCACATAGAACTCCCAATAAAACCCTTAATGTTCTCCCTCCTGCTGATCTTGATTTTAAAATGTTTGCTCGTAATCGCTATATTATCAAGCTGGGTGTCATGTAAAAACATAACCTTTATTCATTAGTAGAAGCCCCAGTTCTAATCTGGAACTTTAAATTCCTCATCTTACCTGAGCTGTGTATCAAACATGAGGCCACATGCCGTTCACTGTGCTCCAAACATCATGCTCAAGAACCCACACCCCCAAAGCCTCCAGAACATTCCAGAACAGACGTTACCCTGCAACGAAGGTTTGTATGAAATCAACATGACTTGATTACACTCATCATACTGAAAATGAAATTCTATGCCAATGATACATGGCACTTGGAGCTTATTTTACAAACATTAACTAATTAATCTGCAAAACATCCCTGAGAGGCAAGGCATAATGATATATGAGCTGACAACCTAATTATGCCTAATTATTCATAAGATTTCTCCCTTCCAAGTGTTTTCTATTGCCAGTTCAGAGAAACAGGCTTGCTACGTGCTTAAATCAGATGTGGAAATCAGCTATCACTTATCCCATCCAGAACTCTCTTGCTACATAGGGCCCACATTTCCTTTTAGAACAGATCATCCTGCACCATTTTCCACTGGAACAGTTCATAGAAACCCCAGAGCCCTCAAACATTAATCCAGTGCTGAACTCACAGTTCTAGGTTGTAAGTGACATTCTTTGCTCCTTTCTTTCCCCCAGGCAATTTTGGTCATTATCCCAATTGTTCTGACCCATTTTGCTCTACTGTCCTTTCTTCTCACAGCATCTTTTTCTTTGTAAAGATACTTGGAGACACAGGACCAATCTTCCATATGTACTTCTTCCCTCCCATTTTTGTTAGCAGAAGGCCAATGCTGCCTTCTCTGGACGATCATTTCTGCCACCTCCTTGACTCGAACACTTCTGGGGTTTCCTCAAGCTCCCTGCATTCCCTCATTTCTCATCCCACTTGAAATTAGGCAACTTTGTTCTATCTGATCATTTTACTTCGGCTTCTAAATTTTCTCTTTAACGCAAGTTGGGTCTTGAAAGACAATGCCATATGTTTAAAAACATTACTAGAAGACATATTTGTGAAGTGGGATGTTACCATTTGTGGGGGGAGAAAAGCTATTACACAATTCTGAAAATACATAGATTATCTCAGGAATGGGAAATAAATAACAATTCTTATGAGAGCTGTATTAGGGTTCTCCAGAAGAACAGAACCAACAGGATGTGTGTGTGCGTGTGTGTGTGTGTGTGTGTGTGTGTGTGTGTACAGAGGGAAGGAGAGAAGATTTATTTAAGGAGTTGGCTCACACGATTGTGAAAAGCAGTAAATCCAAAATCTGTAGGCAGGCAGGCTGAAGATTCTAACAAGAGCCAGTATTGCAGTCCTGAGTCCGGAGGCAGAATTTCCCTTTCTTGGGGGGAATTTCAATCTTTGTTCTCGAGGCCTTCAACCGTATGGATGAGGCACACCCACATTATGGAGACTACTCTACTCAGAGTCTACTGATGTAAATGTTAATTGCATCGAAAAAATATCTTCACAGCCACATCTAGACTAGTATTTGACCAGACAGCTGGGCCCCATAGCCTCGCCAAGTTGACATATAAAATTAGCCTCACAATGTTTCAGAAAGCATTTTAGGCAACTGTCTATATTTTTCAACTTGTGGCTTCACCAGCTACCAAAGGACCTCCTGCACAAGGTGTTCACGATTCAGTGGCCGAGTAAATAAACGTATGTTGGACTTGTGTTTCCAATAAAATTACAAACTTGAGGGACAATATTTATCTTACATTTCCTATAACTGGAAATAATTTGACCCAAATTTTCCAGGGTAGTGCTGATTTCAAATCTCTGTCCCCATTGTCACACTTGTGTCCTCGTTTTTAATTATGGAAAACATGGTTTCCATCCCTCTAACAAGTTGTTTCATGCAGAACACAGTCCTTAATTCTCACTAAATAGTGACTGATTAAAGTGCAATTTCCAGTCAGTGGACATTTTGCTTAAAATATGACAAAATACAACTGGGGGAAATTATCATTTCTCTTCTCATTTATTCATGAGACACAAAGTGCAGTCTAAGTCTTGTGTTTTAAATTTCCATGTCCAGTACAGGGTGTGGTTATAACGAATTGCTGAGCCAATATGAAGTAAGAGACTTGGTAATCAAGGGCAAGTTTAAACAGTGTTGAACATTTTTCTAGGGTGAGTGAACATGCAGGTAATGTATCCAGGAAAGGGTTTGTCTTAGAAAGGGAGGGACAAAATTAGACAAATAAAAATCCCTGTTTATGGATTCTCTGTGCCGGTAATATGACCTTACCACTTCAGGAGGAAGGTTGATGATTTTTTTTTAAGATATAAGAAGACATTAGAATCAAAAAATAAATAAAACATTTTTTCCAATAAAAATTGCTTGGGGCATTTCTGGACTGCTGGAATTATTTTCCTACTTTATAATCTGATGTGATTTTTAAAACTGCTAGTTTGTTCCAAAATGATATCTCAAAGGAGTACAAGTTCTACCACTTGGAGTTTGGATAGCCCTGGTGAAAATTTAAACTATTATAGAAAAATGAGTGATGAATTATCTTCAAGGAAGCCAGAATGTGCTTGAACCAAAAGCCTTCAGATATTCAGTCAAAAAATTAGTGAGATTTAGTGATGGCTTAGGTACAGGGGTGAAGATATAGAAGGGGATGAAGGATGTCTGAGCTGTGGATGTAGGAGACTGGAACTGTGCTGATCTCATTATGAGAGACAGAGAAATCAGGGCAGAGAACCAGTCTGGAATATTTAGCAGAGGATTGGAGGTGCTGAGTGATTTGGAACAGGCTGAATTCAAGTGGAACATGGAGGTACCCTGAAAACAGCAAGCAAGAAATCAGAACCAGATCTGACTTCCCAGGATCTTTACAACAGAATTTAAATGGAGCCCTGACCATTAACCACGGCTAATCCCTTGCCTCCCTGACATCTACCCAAGTCACAAATGTACTCTTCCTGGACTCCAGCTGGATGGGGGAGTCCCCGACTTTGAACCTTCTAGGACATGTGATGGTTCTCTCCTTACCTGGAATGTTCTCTTTATTTCTCTGGCTCTACACCCAACAACCCCATACTCCAATTCTACCTTCAATTTCAGATTTTACTTTAGATGTTGCTTCCCTAACTGCCCCCTCACACACACACACACACACACACACACACACACACACACACACAAGGTTAGTTGTGTGTTAGGTTAGTTGCCCTCCTATGAGCTACTGGAGTACTTAGTATTTATTCCTCCCATTATAGTATGAGATCCTGCTTACTCGCCCTCCTATCCAACTCAAGTTTAATGTTCCCAAGGGCAGGCACTGCATTCCTCCTGGTTGTTACTATATTCCTAATTTCATTACACATCACATGCACTCACTAAATTGAATGAACAAATGAATTACTGGAGAGGGTTAAATACAGGGCAGATCACAGTGGATAAATCTCTCCAAAGGCACAACTGAAAAAAGATGATAGTTGATGGTTGGTGGTAATCGATGTTTCAAATAACAAGTTTGGAAATGCTTTGAACAATTAATTCCCTGTTGTATGTGTGTATCTCCTGGGACAGGTGTTGGTTAGGTGTCATCTTCTAATGTTGTCTTTCCAGTGAACATGACACCCATGTGGGTAGTGGGTATGTCTTCTAAGAAGCGCCAAGATTTTCTCTAGGGCACACACCTAGAAAAATCAGTGGGTCCTCAGACAGGAAGTGGAACTGAGGGGTGGACTTGAGGGTGTGTGGAAGGAGAGGCTTGATGGTGCTTTCTTGTTCTGGAACCAGGCCTTTCAGTAGAGGGGCCCCTCTATTGGAAATGGGTTCCATGAGGCTATTGAGCACTTGAAATACTCTGTCTGAATTGAGATACACAGCAAGAGTAAAATACATAACAGCTGTCACCCTTAATACAAAAAATATTAAATAATTTTGATTTTGATTATGTGTTGAAATGATCATATTTTGGATATAGTGGGTTAAATAAAGTACATTATTAAAATTAATTTCACTCTTTTTTTTTACTTTTTTTAAACAAGGCTACTAAGACTTTTAAAATTCTATGTGTGGCTCACATTGTATTTCTTTTGGACAGTGCTGGTCTAGAGTGTCAAGGAGGTCTCGACATCTCCGAATGTCCTCCTGGGTGGAGTTGTGAAGGCAGCAGATGGAATAGGTCTGGAGGCCCGAAAACTAAGCCAGGTCTTATAAAAGTGGAATGACTTATGTGCATCTCTTTCTTATTTTCACTATCAGTAAAGTGATGCCTGAATGTGCCAAACGCCACACTAGGCATTGAAGCTATTGGATAAACCAGGTGGAGAGGGTCCTGGACTCACGAAGTGTGCTCTCCAGCTATACAATTCAGTCCCTCTCCTCAGTCTGCAGATTTTCCTTCCGCTACTGCCATCCTTGGAGGAAAGCCGGCGGGGTGGGAAGGAAGCACAGCAGTTACTATTACTTTTGTTTGTTTGTGGTTGTGATTAAATTTGTTGAATGTTTACTCTGTCTTATGCATGTGGAGTGAATGCTTTCTCCTGCTGAATCTGCATTAATAATTCTGCAAAGCAAGAACTATTGATTCCCCATAAAGAGGAAGAAACTGAGGCTTGAGGAAGTAAAATTACTTGCCCAAGGTACACAGCTGGTTAGAGACATAGCCCAGACAGAGATTCAGATCTGCCTTGATCCAGTGTCCCCCTGCCAACCACTCTAACACTACATGTCTCCTCCCCACGGCTACAGAGGTGACAGCCACACTGTGCCCCCAGCCCGTGGATACTTACTATGTGTAGGCACCGTCCTAAGGACTTGATACTTACAGATTTAATCCTCACAGTTACCCTAAGGAGTGCAGTTATTGTCATGATTATTATTCTTCTCAGTTTATGAATGAGGAAACTGAGTCCCAAGAAAATGAAGTAACTGGTTCAAGATCATATAACTGCTAAATTGTGGCATTATTTGAATCTTAGTTCTCTTATATATTAAGTGCTCTAAGTATTCCATCTCTCTAAAATGCCCATAAAAGTTATCTTTTAAAAAAAATGTATCTCTGCATGGCTCTGACTGGTGATTTTGTCTCCGTTCGTGGTCTCAGGGTCCTGGGATTGAGCCCCACATTGGGCTCCATGCTCAGTGGGGAGTCTGCTGGAGATTTTCTCTCTCCCCTCTCTGTGTCCCTCCCTCTGCTCGTGCTTTCTCTCTTTCTTTCTCTCTCTCAAATACATAAATACTTTTTTTTTTAATGTGTCTGGTAGGTAAAAGCCAGCTCTCTTTGATTAGAGACCAATATCTCAAGACATTATCTCAAGAACTAGTACCTTCCAGAGCTGCCCTCTCCTCCTCTAAGTTGCCAGAGGAGAAGAACACTGTCTGATATAATTCGGGGAAGATGCAATTCCTCCTAGACTCATCCTTCAGAGTTGAAACAGGCTGCACGCTCATCTAGTCCAAACCTCTCATTTTATTGATGAGAAAATGAGGCCCAAGAGGATAAAGGGACTTGCCTACAGCCATCAGCTGGGTCATGGCAGACCAGGACTGGAGTACCGCAGGTTGCTCAGTGTTTCACTCTCCGTGACCTACACAGCGTCCAGAGGACCAAGGAGGGTCTGGGGAAATTAGGGGGAGGAAGATGAGCTGCCCTACTGGCTGATGGCAGTGAAGCCTACGTTGTCTCATCACACACATGGGGTTTCTATGTTGTCCCCAAGGCACACTGAGCACACACTGAGCAGGGGCTATGGACCCAGAGAAACAGGGCAAACCATGTAAAAATAGCATTCACTATGCATGCAAAAAGGTACAGGCCTTTTCTTTCATTGCTTTTTATCTTTTCCTTAATCATATGCAAACCCAGGCTTTTCCAAGGGAAAGCATGTAACATGTAGAGCGACAGGGATACCTGACTGGCTAGACAGGTTTGGGGAGAGGCCTCTCAGCGATGCAGATGACTCTCTGTGCTGATCCTTGAAAATTTCACACACAGTGAAAAAAATTTTAATTAGCAACCTGGCCCTAAAGCTGTTCCTGGATGCTGCTCTCCAAGCATCAAGCTGTTCAATGGCTCAGGAAGGAGCCCACCCAACCTCGCCCTGCTGTCTCTGCACACACTCACACTTTCCACTGTCATCCAGGGGGCTCTCATCCTTCCTGACAGTCCCACTCATTTTGGATACACCCTTCCTCAGGCCCTGCCCAAGGGTCACAGATGCCTTGAAGCTTTTCCAGAGCAGGCCCAGCCCACTATCACTCCCTTTTTGTGGCATCTTAAGATGAATGTCGTCCCGTACTTAGCCCTTAGTTAACTCGTTCATAGTCAGTTTGCACTTATTTATCTCTTTATCGCTGTATGTTCTGTCTCCTGAACTGCAATTAAGCCACTCAAAGCAAGGGACAGATCTAGTTTCCCCAGTGGGCTCTGCATTCCTTCCTGGTACAGAGCCATAGAGAGCAGAAGGCACTCAGTAAACCTTGGGTGCTGCTGCTGACGGCAGGATGGTAATGATGGCGGGGAGAAAGATTGAGAGTAAATCCTATTCAAGTAAAGTGGTCAGAAAACCTACAGGACAAATTAGGTTACTATAGAAACTAAACTCCAAGCTAAGAAAAATGGTACAAATAATCAAATTTATGTTTGTGAAACTTCTGCCAAACACATTGGTCACACCTGGTTCCATAGGGCATTTCATCTGTCATCAACACAACACAAGACTATCTTTTTGTTTCCCTCTTTGAAGTGCTCATTGTGATGGCTAATTTTATATGTCAGCCTGACTGGGCCACAAGGCACACAGACATTGGGTCAAACACTATTCTGGGTATTTCTGCAGCGGTATTTGCATCAGTAGACGGAGTAAGGCAGATTGCACTTCCTGATGCGGGGAGGCCTCCTCCAATCAGTTGAAGACCTGAATAAAATAAAAGATTGAGTAGGGGGGGAATCTCCTCATCGCCTGACTGATGAGCTGGAACACCAGTCTTTTCCTTCCTTCAACCTTGAACTGAAAAGCCGCCTCCTCTTGGGTCTCAAGCTTTCTGATGTTGAGACTAGAACTTTCACCATCAGCTCTCTCGCATCTCCAGCTTTTGCTGGCTGTAGATTTGGGGGACTTCTCAGTCTCCATCATCACAAGATCTGTATTCATATCTTTACCTACATCTCCTACTGATTCTTTCTGGAGAACCTTGACTCATTTGTCCACGTAGCGGGACTTCTTAACTGAGCAGCAGAAATCCCAATTCCTCCCCAGAGCAGAGTGAACATTAGATGAGTGCTTTAGCTTCCCTAAGCTGAAATTTTTTGCTTCTGCTTTTTAAAAAAGACAAATGTTTTAAATGCTTTAAGAAACACAAACACCTCACCTACGTCACAGAGCTTTTGTGAGAATCAAGTGAAACAACAGATATAAGCGTGGGAGATACGAACTAGAAGAAAATGTAATACCAGGATGTGGGCAACTGCGTCTTGACCTTGGTGGCCATTCGTCTAGCCCTCTAATTCTCACATCAGGGCATTTTCATTCAGCAATTACATCTAAAATCTGTCATGTTGTGGCCTAAAATTAAATATTTTATTTCCAAAATTAAGGTTCCTATTCAACTTCCCTCAATGCCTTCTCCACTTTGGGGCAAGCCTCATCAGTGACAAACTTAGTGTGTGGTAAGATTTGAGAGGCAATTTTGCACACCCCATTCCCGTCTGCCCAACTCTTACTCCTTTGACAGGAATACTCCTTTGGGTTAAGATGTCATGCTACCGAGCGAGTCCATTTGGAAAGCAAACAACCACAGAAGAAGTTAGTATCTTGCATGGATCCATTCCCAGATGCCTCCTTGAGAGTGGAGAGCAAAGGAATGAGACATGAGACAGTACAGGTTAAGAGAAGGCAGAAGGAATGATGTTGGGGTGCTGTCTGGGGAGGACCAGCTTGGGCAGGCCACAGCCTTGGGAAGTCCTACATTGTCAGATGTCAGTAAAGGCAGGCAGGATAGGGTGCGACGCGTCCCCCTCCCCCCTTGTAGGGTCAGGAAAGAGGACAGGGGCTAAAGAAAGGGGCTTGAAAGAAGTCAAGACAAGGTCAGAGTCCCAAAAGGGGATGGACACTAGATTCATCTTCTCCCAGTTAGATATTTGTGTGCCGGTTGGCTCTGTTACTGTTTCTCCAGGCCTGAGACCAGATGCTCTTATCAGCTCTCTCCTCCCTTGGCCTCTCCCACCTCCTTCGTGACCTCTCACTAAACCCTACTGTTTTAATTTTCATGTCACTTGGATCCTGCCTTCACATCTGCTTCCCAAAGATGCAATTCTGCGGCTGCAGACTCTGAGGGTCACACCAGAACTGAGCTCCCACTCTCACCCCGGTTCCACCCTCAGGGCTCTATCTCCTGCTTCAAGAATCATCTCCCTCCAGTGTGAATGATCTTGACCCTCCCTTTCCCTGGAGGCCTCCCGTGGCTTCACAGTGCTGCGCTAATTAATGACACTCCAGCTCAGAGACTCCTAACCTCCTCCTTATCTAAGGTCCTTCTTAGGAATAGCTAATGCTCCTTCAGTGAAATAGAGTTTATTGAAATATAATCATCAACTATCATCTGGCAGGCACCCCTACCACTCAACTGAAACTGCTCAGGCAAAGATCACTAATGACCTTTATTGATTATTATTGTAAAGTGCGTGAAAGCCTTTCATTTATTGTTGCGGTATCCTCTTGGCCGTCTAGGGCCCTTGCTCTTGCCTGTGTCACTGGCACCGCTCCCCCCAGCTTCTCCACAGCACTGGCTACTGCCTTGGTCTTCTCGGTCCGCCTCTCCTCACCCCGGTAACTGCCTCCACCTCCCTCCAGAGACTGAGTACAGGGTCCAAATCTCTCTGCCCTCAGTAACTTGTTCCAGGATGGGATACATGTCCTCAGATCAGGCCAGTTTTGAAGATGAAGCACACACCCAGAAATCAGGTTCCTGGATCTAGTGGTCTGGCTCCATCCCTGCCTTCCAGGTTTTAGTTATGAGTTACTGAATTGTCTTTTGGTTTGGGATCCTGTCACTCATATGCCAACAGGCCTAGCAAATGTATTATCTTACCTCTCAAGTGGTCCTTGTTGGCCTTGCATTCTGCGCTCAGCTCTCCTCTCTCTAGAAAAGGGCTCAGCAAACTATGGTTTATGCCAGCCACCTGTTTTTGTAAATAAAGCTTTATTGGAACACAGCCACATACTAATTTACATATGGTCTGCAGTTGCTTCTGCATTACCACAGCAGAGTTGAATAGTTATGTTCAGAGACCCTATGGTCCACAACACCTAAAATATTTGCTATCTGGCCCTTTATAGAAAAAGTTTGCCCAGTCCTAATCCAAAAGATGGGGGCCGTGTGCTCTTCCTGGGCCAGTCTCATCCACCTGCACACATTTGGTGGCTCCCAAATCTCCCTGGCCCGGGACTTCACCCCTGCATCTTAAGATAATCGTGCACATCCTTTTCTGCTTTGATGCCTCACAAGCTCCTCAAATTCAAGGAGTCTTCAACTGAGACTGAACTCATCCTCTCCCCCTAAACAGAATCCTCTTTCCTAGTGCCCATGTTGGCAAGTTGTGCTGCCTTAGCACACATCAGTCCAAACTGGAACACAGCTCATCCTCTCTCTTCTCTCTCTCTCTCCCCTGTTTCACACCTCCTCCTCTTCCTACCCTCTCCCTCCCCTGCCCCATCCATGGGTTGCGCTGGTTTTACTTGGAAATATTTCTGAAATCTCTACACTCTAGCTTTTGTCATGTATCCTAACTTGAGCCATTGTAGGCTCTTGACTTGATGCTCCTTCTCTGGTGTTTTCCACGTAAACCATCACTGCTCTTCCAGCAGGGAATCTTCTGAAGCACCACTCCTACATACTCCTACATGTTGGCTAATTGAACATAATAAATAAATAAATACATAAATAAATACATAAATAAACAAACAAACAAATAACACCTATCCAGTCCTGCTGTTCCCTCATGTAAACTTTCTCAACCGTTCCCATTAAGAGTCAGGTTTGACCTTGATAACCCAGTGCACGAATCCTCTATTTCCTGTCCCTGCTGGCCCTTCTGTCCTTATTGTTAGGTAAACCTCATCCAGCTACAACTAACGTGGAAACATGCACCATGCACGCTTTACTGTTTCTGGCCTCTGGCCTTGGTTTATCTGTTCCTTCTGTCGGCGCTGCTCACGCCCACCTCCCTTCTGCAGGGCTAACTCAACCTTCGGGATTCGGAACACTCAGCAAGCCCTTCTTTCCAGGTGGCCTTGGCAGGCTGCACTTGCCTTCCCAAGCTGAGATGAAAACAGCTCATCTCCCAACTCTCAGGCTAAAGTTAACTTGAGTCTACCTGTTAATGTGTCTGTCTGCTCACGTGGGTGTCAGCCCCAGGGCGCAGAGCCCATCCTTCATTTATTCCAGTGCCTTTGGCTCCTGGCACCAAGTGCTTGGTGAACAGAGCTGAACTATAAAGTGTTTTTCACTCACATTACCCTGTACTGAATGTTTACAATAGTCTTTGAAAGAAAATATTACTATTCCCAACTTTACGAATTAGGAAACTGAATCTCAGAGAATTTTTCCACTGCTGATACGGAGCAGAAGACTGAACTTAAATCCAGGTCAACCGACCTTGAACTTTCAGAAACTTGACCACAAAATCTTGTATTTTATTCTTGATTAATCTTTTGTGTTAGTTCTAAAATATATGACACTTATAAAACTCAAATTATGTCATATAAGACATAAATGTGTATCTTTCATAATAATAATAAAGTAAATGCCCATGTAGTCTGTCACTCAGTTTAAGAAGTAGAACATTGCCAATACCTTTGAACCACTACCCAAATTTCATGTTTATCATTCCCTTGCTTTTCTTTAGATTTTCCTACATATGGATGTACAGTGTATTGTCTGATTTTGCATGCTTTTGAATCACACTTTATGTAATCTGAGGACTCACTTTTTTAACTCAGTATTGAGTGTGGGATTCATCCATGTGAGTGTGGCTACTGGATAGTTGTGGGGTAGGCAGTTTCATTGTTGTCTAGTAGTTTATTGTATAAGAGTATCCAAGTTCCCTTGCTCACTGTTTCTGTTGATGGACACTTGAGGTGTCTTCGCTTTTTTGTTGTTGTTTTGGTTTTGATTTTACAGAGAGTGTTGTTATCCTTGCACATCTTACCTGCTCTTCATGTTTCTCTGGGACTTATACCTAAGAGTGAAATTCACAGAAGCATCTTTATCTTTAGCAAATCCTGTCAAACTGTTTCTAATGTCAATAGCATCACCAGTGAAAAGGAGTTCCTATTACTCCACATCATGATCAAAATTTGTATGTGCTGTGAACTGAATGTTTGTGTCCCCCCCAAAATTCATGTGTCAAAATCCGAACCTCCCCAACGGTTGACGGTATTAATAGATGAGGCCTTGGGAAGTGAAGCCTTCATAAATAGGATTAGTGCCTTCTAAAAGAGGCTCCAGAGAGATCTATAGCCCCTTCTACCACGTGAGAACATTTCAAGAAGGTGCTGGCTATGAACGAGGAAGAGGGCCTTCCTGAACGTGACCGTGCTGGCGCCTTGATCTTGGACTTCCCAGCCTCAAAACTGTGAGCAATGATTTTCTTGTTTATAAGGATAAACTGTTTATAATCCAGTCAATAGTATTTAGGAATAGCAGCCCAAATGAAACAAAACAATATATAAATTTAAAAAGATTTTTTTTGTCAGCCAGGTAAGTATAAATGGATTCTCATTGGGCTTTTTAATTTGTCTTTTTCTGATTATTGGTGATGGGAGTATTTTATATGTTTACCAGCCATTTATACTTTCTCTTATGAAATATGCCTGTGTATGTTTTGCCCATTTTTCTGCTGGGTTATCTGGCATTTTCTTATTGACCTATAGGAGTTATTTATATATTCTGGATGTAAACCTTTTTCACTTCTATGTCATATGTCATGGCAAATAATGTTCTCACTTTGTGACTTATCTTTTTATACTTTATGGTCTGTTGATGTGTGAAAGTTCTCAGTTTTGTTACAATTGTGAATCAATCTTGTCCTCTGTGGTATTTTTGTGTGTATTTGTTTAAAGAATTCTTCCCTTTCCCATGGTTATCAGTAGTGAAAGACAGCCCTTACTGAGTACTTTCTATGTGTCAGTACTCATTAGCTCCCTTTTACAGATGATGAATGCAAAGCACAGAGAAGTTACACAACTTGATCAAAATCACACAGCCAATAGGCAGTGAAGTCGGGATTTAGCTTCAAACGATGTGGCACCAGAATGGAATTCCTTGAATTAACTGAGGAACAGACCTCCACCATTTCACCACTCAAAGCAGGCAGTGGATCAAAGGCTTCTGGAGTCCTGTAAAGTGGATAGGATGGCCCCTGAAGAAATCCCGCAGGAGGTAGAGGCCGTCATAAAGCCCCGAACAGCCTCCAGCAACTCCTACACTGCTGGGACCAAAATAGCTCATGCAGCATTCCTGCCGCCTCCTTGTGAACTATGTGGAAAGGAACATTGGTCACGAATTCTTTGTTCCAGCCACCCCCACGCACGAGGACAGCCACAGCGACTGCCGTGGCATCTTGGAATCTGGAGAACGGCATGTCACAGGCTACACATCATACTTCTTCTGTACCAAGTGCTGTCTTCCTCCAAAATTAGAGGTTTCTAAACAAACGCAAAGAAGCAGAAAATGATCTTTTTAATTAAAAAATAAAATGGGAGTGATTTGAGCATAGCAGAGTATGGGGGCCAGATCATAAAGTATCTCATATGCCAAGCATAAAAAGTGTGAACTTTATTGTGTCAGTGGGGAGGTTTGGTAGCATTTGAAACAGGAAAGTGACACGATCCATTTATTATATTCCTTGTTAGAGACCATATGACTAGTTACAATCTGGCCGATAGAATAGACTGAGGAGTGGTTGTGCCAGGTTCTGCTGATAGTACCCTCCCACCCCATCCTGGTTTCTTCCTTGCTGATAGAGCTCTCCTCCCACTCTGAAGGCTGGAAATGCCTCAGAGTCACTTTCCCAGCTTCCCTTGCATGTAGGGCGTGGATGGACATGTGACCCAGTCCTGGCTGGTGGCACCTGAATGGGAGTCTGCTGGGGAAGTCTGTAAAAGGTTTTCCTCTAATCAAAAGACTCATAAGAAGAAATGCCACTTGGGCGCCTGGGTGGCTCACTTTGTTAAGGGTCTGCCTTTGGACTCAGGATTCAGGTTATGATCCCCCGGTCCCTCCCGCTGAGCAGGGAGCCTGCTTCTTCCTCTCCCTTTGGTCTCCCCCAGCTTGTGCGCTCTCTCTCTGTGTCAAATAAATAAATAAAATATTTTTTAAAAGAAAAGAAGAAGAAATGCTTTGCCTTTTTTCCCCTCTCTACATGTGGTCCTGTTTGCATGTGATGCCTGGAGCTGCCACCATGAAAAGGGAAAAGCCTGATGCATCAGGCATGGTAGAGCAGAAGAATGCAAGTGATGACATCACTGAGCCATACAGAACAAAATTCCCTCTGGGGATAATAGATGCTTGTTGTCTAAGCTACTTTTACTAGGATATTCTGTTGCTGGTACTCTAAAGCAGCTCAGCTGAAGGAAGCATTAATAAAGTTACCAATACAAGTTAATGTGATATTATCGAAGATATAAAAATTAGAAACTTTTTCCTTCAGATAGTTATTCAAAATCAATGAGCCTCTTAAAATTGCAAATAATTAGCTACCATATTAACTGTTCATTAAGCATTTTGGATACTCAAGCAAGAAACTACACGGCTTCCCAAATGCGTGTCTTGCTATTTCTCTACTTAAAATGATATTTTTCTCATTTCCTTCTCTCACTTGCGCACTCCCCCTAATAAACACTGAAAATTTTCTCCCAGTTTTTCACTAGGCAGCGATTCTCTTTTCATTAAGATCTCTCTTAATGAAAGTCATTACATGACTGTAATGAAGTCATGGCAGTCAAAATACATTATATAAGAAGAATCTCAGCATTGTATAAACAAAAGAATTGCAAGTTCCAGGGCGTCAGACAACAATATAGAATCACAGGATTCTCAAGGTCAGTGATACCTTACAAGTCATTTGTGTAATAACTACAGAATTTGAATACAGACAAAACCAAAACACCTAGAACTCATTAAGTCCATTAACAATGATCTCCCGTTCTAAATTCTTACATCCAGCAGCTGGCAACGTTTCAGCAATTCCTTCTGGTTCCATCTCAAGGAAACCCCATTTCTGAAAGAAACTCTGGGGTCCTCCAGCTACCGCCATTAGATTCCTTCCTTCGTTGTGGGAATATTTGCTGAGGATATAGCTGTTGTTGACACTGAGATTTAATCGATCCAACCTTTATTCTCGGGTTGCTTACAGTATTTTCGGGAACTCATGACTTTTCCATATGCAAACAACTTTACAAATTGAAGTGAGAAACACTGAAAGTGTGATAGCTACAGACGGGGTGAAGAGGGCTGCTTTGGGTTAGACAGAGGGGTTTCTCTCCCATTCCCTTCAGTGCGTGCTGACCGGGGGCTGTAAGCGCCTTTGGAGACAAAGCCTTCTCGCCGCAGCAGGTGCGGCCACCGCGCGCCCCGGGATCCGCCCGGGCGGTCTGGCCAGCGAAGACGCCCAGCGCCCAGGCCCCGCGGCCCCGAGGATGCGCCGCGAGCCGGGCTGCCCCGGGAGGCCGCAGACGGCGGGGGTCCCCACGGGCACCCGGCCCGGGAGGAGCGAGTCCGCGCGGGGCCGGGCGGGGCGTGCGGGCGGGAGCCGCACCTGCGGCCGCGCGGGGGCGGGAGCCAGGTGCAGCCGCGCGCGGGGCAGCCGGGGCGCCGAGCAGGAAGTGGCCTCGGCGCGGCCCGGGCGCGGCCTCGGCGCGGCGCGCCTCCTCCGCGGCGCCTGGCTGAGCGGAGGGGCCGGGAGGCAGCCGGAGCCCGAGCCCGAGCCCGAGAGCCGGGAGCGAGCCCCAATGGCCGCCGGCTCGGCTGCGGTGGACGAGCTGTCCCGGAACTTCACGTACTGGGCGCTGGGCGCCGGCAACGGCTCCTTATCGGGCGCGTGGTACCGCAGGAACCAGGTAAGGGGCCGGCCGCCCCAGTCGCCCGGTGGGGACACGGGCGGGGCCGCCCGCCCGCCAGCTCGCCAAGCTGACGTGATGTTTCCACACGTTCACCGAACTACCCCTCCTGTGGGAGAGTGCGGGTGCCCTCCTCCCCCAGCCTAACTCTCCCAGGCGTCAGCCCCTGCGAGTGGGGCGCCTCCGACCTCTGCGGGGTCATTCCTGGGCCTCTTGGTCCCGAACGTTCCCGCTCTCCAGCCTGAATCCGCCTTCACCCAGAAGGATTTTAGGAGTGTGGGGTGACTCGCCTCCCTGTATTCAGTCCCCCTCCAACCCGATCATTTTACAGTGAAAAATAAATGACATCCCATTCTCAGGAGCAGGGAACTAACTCATTAAGGGCTCCCAAATGTCACCTCCGCGCAGATGGTCTGCGCGCGCGCGTACGCGCGTGTCCCCGCGGGCTCAGCAGGGCGCTTCCATTTCTGTGCGAAGAACACCCATATTCTCAGGTTGCAGGGTTGCAGTTGCATGACTCTCTCCGTCTGTCTTACTGGTTCTCTGGGGAAAGCATCCTCAGCCTAAACAATGCTGGAAATATACATTGACGGAGATCAAAGGGGAGTGGAACTGCCCATTTATTTTTGTCTTGGTTTAAGATCAGAAAAACGGCCCTGGGGAGCCTTTCCTCTAGCCGCATTTATATTCTTTTAAGTGGGGGCAAGCGATCTTGATGTAGTGGACCCTGGGCTTCCTCCTGGGTTCATAAGTGTGTTACGTTTTTCTTGCTCTTTAATAAATCCGTAGGCCTTCTTAGTTTACAACAAAGTAATCATAAAATATTTGTTACTGTTGGGCTAAATCGTCTTTAACCAATAAACTAAGGTCTAGGATTCCTCTAAGAACCCTTGAAAAGTGTTTTGAATGTTAATTTCTAAAATATTAAAATTTTGTTTTCAGAAATTTAATACAGAAAGTTATTTATATAAAGACAAAATAAGCATGTCCACTTTATTCGTTTTCAGCAAAGGAGAGGATATTGTTTTAGGTCTGTTTTACCACAAAAGGTACTAAAGTAGGAAAAATGAGGGGACTTAGAGCCTCTTGATCTCTGTGTGTAATCTATTCCTTCTTCCTTTACAAGAGTTACAAAGAATAGAATTATTTTTTATGGAAAGCTCTTTGAGTCCATCTGTTGAAATATGTTTATGCTAGTATATATTATAAACATGCTCTAATGTGCTTATGCTAGAAGCACTCCCAGTAAAGGTTTAAGAATGAGCTTTTTTCTTTTGGTAAAGAAATTAGAGGGTTCCTAAGTGTAACTTACAATGGCATCGTCTGACACAGGAGAAAACGTTGTTCTCATAGTTGAAACTCCTGTAGTCACTTTTCCTTGATGTTTCCGGGAATTCAAGATTGTTTTGGCTCTCTAACATCAAAACAGATTACCACATGACATAAATGTGAGGACCTAACTTGATGTCTGCAAGGCCTAACTTGGCTTTGACAGTACATATTTGTACAGATTTAAAAGGGTGTATCCAGGATATGCTAATTGAAATTACTCAGCTGACATCTAAACTATAGCTAGTTTGAAGTTTGTATCAACTTTTCCCATTATTGTACAAATTTAGGCCATCTTATAAGATTTAGAAGAGTGTGAAATTTGATTTTTTTGAAATTCATTCAGCAAACATTTTATTCTAGTACAGGCCAGGCCAGCAAAAATAAAATGGAGTCTAATCCACCCCCCCCCCTGCCAAATGTAGATGACTGAAAATGGGAGCAGCTCCAGAAGTACAAAGTGTGAGATATCAGTTTAGGACTCTTACACTCAAAATTAGCTGTGGTTGCTGGATAGTCATGGTTTAATCAGTTTTATCACAACTGAACTATTTAATGACAGTGTGTATTCACCAGTAGCCCAGTTCTCTGCGTCTTTCCAAGTGAAATCAACAGACTGATAAATTAGCCTTACTCCTAGAGAAAGGCCAACACTCTCACATAACAGCTGAATATTTAACAGTGGTCTCTTAGAATCAATGTTGTCCAAGGCAAAGGTGTGAGTGCTTCTAGAAGAGAAAATCCTAAAGCAGGTAGAAAGTGGGGGAAATGTTTGGGAAGCCAGAGAAGTGAGATCTTTGCCCCCTTTTTTGTTACTCGAGAGTCTGCCTATGGAAGTAGAGGTACAGGGGAGTTCTGTAAATGTATATTCTTCGTGTTCGATCCACAAGTTTTCAGTATAAAAGGGTAATATTTCTGAGATGGTTATCGAGCCCCCTGCTTTGTATGAAAAACGTGTATATATTCACCCTTCTTTCCAGGAGTCTTATTAGGTGCTTGGGGAAATGAGCTATGCTGGTAACTTCAAAACAAGGCAGTATGTTTTCAGTATCATGTGAGTGATATAAAGTCCTGTGGAAATTCAGAGCAAAGTGGCTTTGCACGGGGGCCATCATGGATGTTTTGTAGGAAGGTGGTATTTCAGCTAGACGCTTATGGGTGGACAGAGTTTCACGGATGGGAGTGCCCAGGTGGAGGAAATTCTGGGGACCGAGGACAGCCCCTGTGGCCTGGGAGGTGACTTTCTGACTATTTTTGTATCTGTATCTGTAGAAATCAGGTCATTGTGGTTGCAGTGGAGAACGGAGACTGGAAGGTGGAAATATAATTTGGAGTCCATATAATTACAGGCAGTGGGGAGCCCTTGAGGGATTTTTGGGTTTTGTTGTTGTTGTTGTTGTTTTTAGCAAGGAGTGTAAGAATTAAATAAAATAAATTTAACTTAGGGTTAGCAGGATTGACGCAGAGGCCTCAAATTGGCTAAATCCGGCCCACAGATCTGGTTTGACCTGCATAGTGGCTTAAAAAAATGTTTAATAAATTGCCAGCATTTAAAAGCAAGTAGATTATGTATAAAGTTTCAAGTGTCAGTGATTTCTTTAAATGTTAAAAGTTCTAGCAGCCCTTGGCCCTCTCTCCCGCATGGTAACTATAAGTTGAAGTTAGTTTAGAACAGCTGTGCTCCCCACATAAGCCCCTCCCTTTACTCTCATCTCCTTTACCTACTGGCCCTTATAGGCACTTAATTTGCAACCACTATTAGAAGCAGTAGTCCAGTCTCTGCTGTAAACTGGAGTGTGCTTGGGCTTCAGTTTTCTCTCTGGGAAAATGAGGACTGGAGTAAAGCATCTCCAGTCTCCCTTTTACTAGCTGATTAATTAATTAGTGCCAAACCAAGTTTGTGGAGGGAATGGACAGGAAAGGATAAATGTGAGAAATATTTTGAAGGAGGGGTTTTGTCCTTGGTTCTTAAAGTTTAAGCATATTGCTAAGTATCTAAATTCACAAGGACATTGCCAAAAGGTTTATTCTGCATAGGGTGAAATGAAAATTCAGACTGTTTTATGACCTTTATTTGAAGTTTTGCTTTTCCAATGGTTTGCGTGTTTAGAGTCAACATATTTAGAGGAAAATTGATACAACTTGGCCAGGAAGAGGAAAAGTCAAGAGACTGACGTTTGTTATACATTTGCTATGTAACACTTCATAGCTATTATCTCAATGGAGCCCCCAACAACACCTCAGTAAGGTACATGTTAGCCCCATGTATGTAAGGAAACCTCTAAATAACTTGTCCCAAGATCAAAGAGCAAGTAGGTTTAACTACACAGCTATCCTTATTCCTTGGGTGAAGGCCATTGCTTAGAAACTATGGCTTGAAAAGAACATGGTACTGAGAGGCAACGTGAAGAAGAGGGGAATGAGTATAGCCTATTTCGTTGCACTAAAGAAAAATCGCATTGAGTTTTTATCACCCTTTTATTGATTTTTCTTTGCTACCGTCTATTTCTTTTCTCCTGGTGGCTGCATCTGTCTGTCTCTTAAAGAAAGAAAAGTGCCCAAATTTACAAATAACCAAAGTGCTAGGTGGAGGATGCTGGTCCTTCCCATTTCCTTCCCAGGAAAAAAAAAAAAATCCCCCCCCTTTTTTAATTCATGCTTATTGATTTTTTTTTTTTTTGCCTTCCTTATATATCCAACATGGTATTTTCCTAATACCAGATTTTCTGCAAGAGGAAGGAAGAAACAGATTACCTCAAAGCAACTATATCAAAACTTTTGTAAAAACAAAATAAATCATCATCATCATCATCATCCCATGGTTTTTGTTAGAGGAAGAGTCTTAATGCTCCTGAAAATTTGGCAGACAAGATGTTTGCATTTCATTCTACCTGATCTCCTCCTTATGGCTTGATTTATACTAACTAGTTGTAATATTTGTATTGATGCAATCAGCAAAATTCAGGCTATGGGAAACATCACCATTTTATAGGTTGAAATGGCTCCATTTCTTCAAAAGTCATTTTTACAAGAAAGAAAAGGGAGAGAGAGGATGGGAAGTTGTAAATTAAGTGACCTAAGAAAACCTATATATATATTTTTAAAAACCTTCAACTGTAGTATTGAAAGATGCACACTTGGGTGATGAAACTATAAGGAAAGGCAAGAAAATGATTGCAACAAAGTCAGGCCAGTGGTTCCTTGTGGGACAAGAGCTGGTGTGATGAGCTGGGGCGAAGGGAAGGCTTTGGATGGGTGCTTAATTTCTTTTGGTGTCTCAGTCTGGATGGTGTTATAAGGTGTTTGTCTTATAATAATTCATCTTAGTAATTTACTCATCTGCATCATTCTCTTTGCAGTTGTTTATATTTTTATATTCTACAATTTTTTTACATTCTGTAAATATTGTTAGCATTGTAATAATCGTTCAACTTGCATGTTTTACAACAAAATACAATATAATGGTGTATACCATATTCCCTTCGTGGGAGGTGGTATGCCATATTCATTTTGCTTAAACAACCACTTGAGAATTACTTAAACAATTTCTTTTAAAAACAATGATGACTGTTCAAGTTGGCATTTGAGAGCTTTAGCTATCCTTTTTGTTTTTGTATGGTGCAGTTTTAAAAGCTCAGTCTTTTTACCAGAGGTGTTGGCAAGTTTCTTAATTTCTCCAAATCTTAGCTTTCTCTATTGAAATGGTACTAATCATAATAATAGTGCATACCTTGCAGGGTTGATGTAGGAATAGAATAAGGTGATGTATGTCCGAAAGTTAGCAAAGTGCCAGGCACATAGAAAGTACTCAAATAAATACCAGCTATTATTACTAATAATATTACAGTCAACCACTTTTATAGGAAATGTCATAAAATAATATTTCTAATAATTAGTAATTATTAGACTTGGCTCATTGCAAATGGAAATAAAAGAAATCATGCCAGATGTTGATGTAACCTTTCTTTTTTTAATCTAAAACTGCTGGGGATATATCTGTATCTAGTGCCTCCCTCACTCACTTTGGCATTTCCCTCCCCATCACTCTGCAAACATATTTGCGTTCCAGAGCACTTCCTAACTGCAGTACTTTCCTAACTGGAACACTTGTTATACTGTAGTACTAAGGGAAGGATTCTTCCTGTGTCTTCTGCCACTTCCCAGACTACTGGGCTGAGGAGAGGGGTGTGTGGCACTGGGAACAGTGGCAGAGGGCTTAGGTGGCTGCAGTGTGAGCACATTACCAGACACTGATTGTAGCTTAAGCAGCAAGACCAGCACTGCCAGCCTGGGAGGGCTCAGGTGCTGTTACTGTTGTGATTTCCATGGCATTTATTTTAGCTTGGTTTTGCCTGTTTGTTTCTTTTTCCCTAAAGGTCCAGTATTACTCTATTCAGTTTACACCTCTTTATAACTCATCACCCACTATGTTCTGGATAGACTTACATTTTCCGTAAAGTCCAAGCTCATCCCCTAGTCCTTCCTGGTTCACCAGGAGGTCCTGATTGCCTGGAAGCTGGTAGATAACAGTCCCCTTCCCCTCACACAGTTCTTAGCATCTGCCTTCTCTTGTCACCTGCCCCACCCTTAGTCATTCTTTGGATGGCCTCCTGTCATCTTTGGCATCTGTCAGGAGGTGTGGACTGTCCCCTTATGTAAATACAAGCTAACGTCTGCTTAGTCCTATGTGCCACACCTCACCAAAGATTGTATTTGTCCTGGCCAGACTCCTTCAGAGACCCCAGCCTTGGCAGGTCCTCCCAAAGTCTGCCTGCCTGCAGCCTCAGCACTGCTTTCCCAAGTCCCCCACTCCTCCTTCTTTGTACTTCTCCAGTTGGTTTCTTCTTGGAGTGATTTGCACCACTAGCCAAATGAAGTTTGCCATAGGAGTCTGTCTCTCTTCTAACTTGACTTTGTTTCCCTAACCAAGAATGCTTTGTAATTAAGAGGCATTAGTTTTCATGTCACAAGAAACCTAACACTAACTGGCTTACATAATGAAGGAAAGTAATCAGCTTAACCTGAAAGTCCAGTAGAACTCTGGGTTCAACTCAGGCTTGATCCAGAGGCTCTAACAACGCGTTGGGGCCTAGTGTCTCACTGCCCTCTTCTCACTGTCCTCTTTGTTCCTTAGAGTTTGTTGTTTCCACCTTTAGCAGACTCACCCCACTAGCCTGCCTTCTTCCTTCCACTTCCAGGAGAGGAAGCTTGACTTTCTCAACCAATGAAAATAAATGAGCTTTAGTCTTACTGGACGAGGTTAGGCCTTGGCCTTTCCCATACCAGTCACTAAGACACCAAGACCAGAGTTACTAGGCTTGGCATCACCAAAGAGCATGGGCACCTTTAGGAAGAACTAGCTGAAAGAGGGGTCCTGTAAAGGGGATACTGTATGGCCCTAACACCAATGTCCTCCTATGGATTATTGTCGACTTGGGCAACTCTCAAATTAACACCCTTTTCAGCTTATCTAGGACCTTCCCTTTCTGTATCCTGCCTCACATGAGCAACCCTAAGAAGTTGCCCACTATTTAGCCTGCCTGCCTTTGTGGGTGAGACCCGGACAGGATGATCTCCTTAAAAGCTCAGATTATAGGATCATCTTCTGAAATATTTTTATTAGCATCATGTCAAGTAAGTGGTGACTTATTTCTAAATTCTAGACTTACAAAACAAAACAAAACAAAACAAAACAATCTTCAAAGAGCCCCTGTCTTTCCTACTGGTGGAAAAGGCAAAGGGAATCATCTGGCAAAGGTAGTATCCCTTGCTTGGTCTCTATCTTGCCTGTACCTGCTTGGAATTTCTTTATCATAAACAATCACTTCTTCAGTAAGTTGGAAACTCCTAAAAGTTTAGTGGATTTAGATGGAAAAGATATAGTGTATGAGTGCAATACTATATGTAATCCTAGAAGCCATGTTAGCACTTCCAATACTTTATTCAAGCTTAAGGTGAATCTAGTGAATTCGGTGGGAGGTGGGGGAAGGTGTCTTTATTTTTTCTTCAGCTTCTGGACTTGCAAATCTCTGATTGTTCCAGGAATGTTAGGGACATAGCTGTACTGTGTTCCCTGTTGTCACAGCCCATATTAAGCTTGATCAGCAAATCAATAAATGAGGACCTAAAATGCAATCAGCATTCCACACAATAAAAATCATAAGCAGAGACCCTTGTTAACAGAGCAGTGTTAGTGATAGCAAGAAAATCAGAAAACATGGGCTGTGTCCTCAAAATGTAGTTATATATATGAGATATACAATGTGTATGTGGGGGGGGAATGGAAGGAGGGAAAGGGACAGGGAGAGAGAGAATGCTTTATAATCACTTGATATACAATATTTGAAGGACTGGTATTAAGGTACCCTCGCCTACACTATCTGATAGACTATTTACATTAAGCTTCCAGACTAACATGTACAGGTAGGTAATGGTAAAGAAGAGCCAAAGCAGAAGGGACAAATATTATATACCTTTGCATGTGGCTGTCTGAGTCATAGCAGTGGAGAGATGAGGAGTTCTTTGAGGGCAAGGCACAAGGAGACCTCATCAGTTGCTACAGCCATACGTTGGGAATAACTGTGAGTTACATGTTGAGTGTTTTATTAATCTTTTGAACTACATTTGCAGACCCAAGTCACTGTCATTGGCGAGGAAAGAGGAGCTTGGGGATAGGGGAAATGATTTGGGCTATGAGGAATGGCCCTTTGGAGACAACGCCTAAGCAGTGGAGAAAACTTGAGCTTGATTCCTCCTTTGCTGCTAGAAAAATCTGGTCTAGTAGATGACAAGGGCCACAGGAGCCTCTAGGGGAAGTCTTTCACAGAGCACCAATGTCAGTATCCCTCCCTCACACTGAGGCAGAAACTCACCCAGTGGCCAATGTCTGACATAGACCACAGAGTTCAGTCTCCTGGGGGATGGAGCTGACCAAACATGGAGCTCAGACAGGCATTGCTCTTCAGAAGGACACATACTCCAGAAACCCAGGCCGGTGTGAGGGAAGGACTTACTAACCACCAGAGTTCTCAGGTTTCCGCCTTCAGATAATATGCCTCTTCCAAGCCTGGGCTAGCCCCCAAAAAGGCAGACTGCAACCCTGTTTCTTCAAAAACAAGGGATTATAGAGTTTTTAAATTATTATGAATATGGTCTCGCAAAATTTGGAAGTTTATGGGACCTTAGATCTGTTTGGATAGGAACAATAGCGTTGTTTGTGTTCATCATGTCTGCCCTTGTTTCAAAGATTCCCTTCACAACCTTCTATGGGGTTGATTTGTTCTATAATAGACCCAAGTTTTAAGACTTTCTGAGCCAGTGTCTCACCTTTCTTGACAATTGTTGCTCTCCTTTTAACAAAGTGTTAAAAGTCCTCAAAGGATGTGTCGTTAAATATATTACTTTTCCCGTAATTTTTTTTTCTGCTGAAGCTTAAATTTCTCAAAGGCAAAAGATTTATCCTTAATGGAGTTTATAAAAATAATGAATGTACAATTATGTAAGTCAGTGTGTTCCCAAGTAAAAGACAAAATGTAATAGTTCTTAATTGTATGGGAAGGCAATATGTTGGACTTTTTCTGCCTAGGTTTTAAGGTTGATTACAAATTGGCATGGAATCGCTTGTAAGAATAGCAATGATAGACTGTTATGTAACCCAGATCTATTCCGTTGATTTTAAATCACCAGATTTGGATCCAGTGTCATGAGACTTCTCAGAATGGAAAGGTAGTAACCTTAGAGCATATAAAAACCGAGATAACAAATTAAAAATCTGTTTGTGCCTGCACATTTTCTTTCTTTCTTTCTTTCTTTCTTTCTTTCTTTCTTTCTTTCTTTCTTTCTTTCTTTCACACATGGTATTATGGTTTTAACTCAGTTTGGGTTAGTATTGCAGACAACTCAATTATCTGCAAGGGCAAAGGAAATTAGTGGTAAGAATGGTCCAACCCATTCAGTAATCCAAAAAGCATTACATGTTTCATGTTATCTCCAATGTTTACCACGATGAAGATGAATATTGATTCTCCATGGCCCTCTTGTAGTTAACTCTCCCATTGCTCCTACCTCTTCTCTGAACTCCTGAAGTTGTCTCCTAAATAGATTTCCTGTTCTCTGGTCTTGCTCTATGCTAGTCCATCTTCGACACTGCAGCCAGGATGAATCTCCTTCAGAGTCAAATCTGCATCTGTCCTCTAGTTAAGAGTCTTTTGTGCCTCCTACGGATTCATGGCAGATAAAGGCTCCTGCCTGCCTCTCCAGTCCAGGTCTCCTGACATCCTCTGCTGGAAGGCCCTTCAGGCACCCTGTTGCCTGCAGATAGGATTAAGTTAAAGGTCTTGAGATAGGAAGACTATCCTGGGTTATCTGGATGGGCCCTAAATACCACTTTGAGGCACAGGGAGATTTCATACAAAAAAGAGAGGGTGATGTGGCCATAGAGATAGAGATTAGAGTGATGGAATCATAAACAAACAATATGCCAGCAGCCACCAGAAAATGGGAAAGGCAAGAAATGAATTCTCCTCTAGAGCCTTCAGAGGGAACATAGCTCTGCCATCTTGATTTCAGCCCAGTGAAGTTAATTCTGGGTTTCTAGCTTCCAAAACCATGAAAGAATATGAAGCCAATTCAATGAAGAATTATTTTAAGCCACCAAGTTTGGGGTAATTTGTCATCGCAGCCACTCCTGTAGCTAATATAATCTCCAAGCTCAACAGATTCATACTCTGTCTCTTCTGCTCCCATGGGTTCTGTAAAGCATCTACCTCCATTGCAGATTTAACAAGTGGTAGTCTGTTACCAGTTGCTTTTTCTTCTTCTTCTGAGTTCCTCAACAGTACCTTGCATTCTCGGTTCCTGACATAGAATCTAATATTTGACAGTTGCTGAATAAATACCAAATGGATGCATGACCGAATGAATTGTGTCTGTTTGAGCATCTTTAAGTTGTCTCTGTCGTACTTAGATTTTCTTTATGACCCCTTGCATTTCGTGGCCTTTTCCTCCAATTGTATGTTTCTCCCAAGCAGTGTCTGCATGTGGTTTTAAGCCGTGCAATCATTTTATTTTCCCCCTTTTAAGATCTTTGCTTGGTTTGGCCGGCTTGCTTTATCTTTCTTGCTTTTCTTATTATCATCTCCTCTTTTAACTCTTTTTAAATGAAACCGTATTCCCTTTAATTTCATTGAGTTGTAAAGTGTTTTTTTAACTGCTTAGTTTGAAAAATTTCCAACTTATAGGAAGTAAGGAAGAGTAGGACAGTAAACACATGTCCTTCACCTGGAGAGTCGCCAGTTGTTAACATTGTGAAACAATTATTGGTTCTTCCTCTCTCTGTGTTGTTTGGGTTTGTTTTTTTTTTACTTTATATTGTAATATACCATTTCAAAGTAAGTTGTACACATTATGACTCCTCACTTCTAATACTTGGGTATTACAAAGTATTACTAAGAATTTGTATGTCCTCCTGTCCCTTCCTGACTGTTCTGGAAATGAGGTAATTGTCCACCAGTTTACAAGGTGCAGATGCAAAACAACCCCGGCTCATTCCTAAGAGTTTCCTGTGACCTGGGGTAACTGAACACCCATTTCTCAGATATGTCATCCCCTTGCAGGTTGAGGCTCTTATGGTCTTTCCCACAGGGTCTAGTTGACCTAAATCACTCAAACTGTGTTATTTCCAGCTCTAAAAATTAAATCTATTACTTGTGTGTCCAGGCATATTTTACTGCCTGGAACAGAAGACATAGCATTATGTCAGTTGCAAGGTGAATACGACCATTATAACATTCAAAAATGAGCTCTGAATCTCTGCTTCTTTTGAACCACATACTAGATCCCCTGGGGTCTGATTCTGAGTTTATATTTTGAAGGCAGAGCCAGGAATATGTCTGAGTTCAAAGTCAGAACCACAACAGACTATTAGCAGTTCCGCACACCTGTGCTATATCCCACCTCCATGGGGCCAGACCACCCCACCCATGGATTATAGGTCAGTAACTTTGTGAAAAATATCTAAAGAACACTCTTGGCACAAAAGGTAGGATAGGAGATTGTTATTCCAAATAAAACAAAAATATCCTTGATACTTATCGGCGCTGAGATTTTGAATCTCATTCCACATGAATTCTTTGCTGTGGCTCCCACCATCTATTTGCCAAGACATCCTGGAAAAGTCAGGAATTAAGCTGCAGTGGTGACAAGACAGATTACTGAACAAATTAAGGGCATCTCTCTGTGTGTCCGGCCTGTACTTGTAACTGCGTTATTGAGCAGCAGAGCAACCTTTCCTTTCCATTACTGTCTTTGCTCTATTTGACTTGTGCTGAGAAAAAGAAACAGATTTTGCAATTTTAAAATTGTAGCAAATTGACAATGACTAGCCAGAAGGTTACTGATGCAGTCAGCGAAGACAGTGATTCAGACATGAGCAGGGTGCCTTGGGGCCAAAATTTGCCTGCTTCTAGCTATGTGACTTTGCACAAGTCCCTTTCCTTCTCCGGCCTTTAGTTCTCTTTCCTGAGCAGTCTCCATATCAACAAGGGAGGAAAAAAGGGGGTGGGGGAAGGAGAGGAGATCTAAACTCCCACTAATTCTAAAATGCTAGGAAAGAGAGAACACTCTGGGTAAAGTAATGATGTAAATAAGACATCTTTCACTTAAATGGCAGTTTATAAGGGTCTGCTCACTGTATACAAATGATACTCCTGATTACAGATGCGGATTTTTGGAGTCCTTAAAGTACATTTACCAGAGCCTCTAATTGGAAACAGTATTTAATACTGGTTATTTCAAGTTACTGTATGTTCTTGAAAGTAATTAAACCACCTTCTTTTAAAAACACTGCAAATTTGAAGTATCCCTTCCCTTCAATTAGGGGCATTAATGAGGATTTACTGTATTACTACTATTTACAATTATGTGTGAAATGAACTTAATGAGTATGCAATTAACCTTGAATAATTAGGGAAAGTTTCAGAAAAATGAAGAATAAAATATACCGACTTTATCAGGAAACTGTTTCTGACACCTGCTTCAATACCAATTTATTACTTGTTCTTTGTACGATGTGATTTAACTAGATTTTAAATGTCATCAAGAGGATTTTTATTGCACACTAGTGGAAAATCTTAATTGTCAAAAATCTGAGTTCTGGGACAAGCTTGTGTTCTCACAAAAACTGAGAGCTTAGTATATTCAAACTCTAGTTGATTTTAAAATATTCCCTTTGAGATCCTCTTAGGACCAAAGGCCAAAATGTACTATTTCTAAACAGTTTCTGATCAGTTCAAATAGCATTCAATAAACACCTTCCTATACCAGTCCTGTACCAGTCATTAGGGTTACCAAAATGAGTTGACAAGTTAAGTCACAGCTCTGCCCTCAAGGAGCTTATAGTCTAGAGGGAAAATGAACTTGTACAAAATCATCACAGTATAGTAGAATATATGTAGACATAGAAGTGAATAAAGACTCAATTCAGAGGAGGGAAGTCAGAAAAGCTAATCTAGAACAGATCTTCTGTCAGAGAAAAGTCAGAGGAAATTATCCATAATTCAGTATAAAGAGATAAAGAGTTGGAAATATGATATTAATAGAAAACAAGGGTAGTATTTAAGGGTCTAACATTACTGGTAACAGGTGTTCTATGTGAAGAGAAGAGAACAAAAGGGAGAGGACATTCAAATAGATAATAGTTGAGAACTTAACCAAATTGGGGAAAGACGTAAATCCTCAAATTGAGGAAGCATAAGTCCTAAGCAAAAAGTAATTCACACACTGAAAAATTGTACTGAAACTGCCAAAAACCAACGACAAAGAAAATCTTAAGAGCATCCTGAGAAAAATGACAGACCATTTGCAAAGGAGCAATGATTAGGTTGACAACCTAATTTCTCAACAACAAGCAGCATCAGGAGACAATGGACTAATACCGTCAGAGCACTGAATGAAGTAACCATCAGCCCGCATTTTTATACTCATGGGGAAAGGTGACATACAGGTTATTTCCAGGATAACTGAGAACTGGAACTCAAAGATTTCATTGAACAAGCTACTAAAGGTTTCCTAGGAAGGACACTGACCCCAGAAAAAAAATTAAGATGCCAGAATGTAACATCCAAAAAGTGGGAACAACCCAAATGTCCACCAACGGTTGAATACATAAATGAAATGTGGTGTATCTTTACAATGGACTGTCTCATAGCCATACAAAGGAATGATACATTCTACATACTTAGTACGTGCTGATGCCTATTATACCATAGTAAGCCTTGAAAACAACATACTAAGAGAAGGAAACCGGACACAAAAGGTCACATATTGTCTTGAGTCAATTTATATAAAATGTCTACAATAAGCAAATCCATATAGACAGAAAGTAGTTTGGTGATTGCAAGGGACTGAGGGGAGGAGGGAATGGGAAGTGACTGCTGATGTGTATAGAGTTTGTTTTTGAGGTGGTGAAAATATTCTGAAATCAGATAGTGGTGACAATTGTCTAACTCTGAAGATTCCAAAAACTATTAAGTTGTATAATTTAAAAAGGTGAACATGATGGTAGGGGAATTGTATCTCAATAATGCTATTTTTTTTAAAAGAGCAGTGATGAACAAAGAAATAAACATGGATGAATAAAGCAAGTTTTCATTGTATGAAACAATCATAACAATGACTAATTTGAGGATATAAAAGTAAGGTGGACTAATATACCATCCACACCATTTAAGATAGGAAAAGAGAGAATGTAGTTAAAACAAACTTTTTATAATATTCAGGAGGTTAGGAATGTTGATTAAATTAGAATTTATATCAAGAAGACAAGATAGGGCGCCTGGGTGGCTCAGTGGGTTAAAGCCTCTGCCTTCGGCTCAGGTCATGATCTCAGGGTCCTGGGATCGAGGCCCACATCGGGCTCTCTGCTCAGCAGGGAGCCTGCTTCCTCCTCTCTCTCTGCCTGCCTTTCTGCCTACTTGTGATCTCTCTCTGTCAAATAAATAAATAAAATCTTTTTAAAAAAGAATGCAAGATAAATTTAATAGAGAAAATGTATCACTCATATTTTGCTTTTGGGAATGTAAAAGGGGACAGTTACTCTGGAAAATAGTTTGGCAGTTCTTTTCAAAACTTCAAATAGACTTACCACATGATCCAGCAATTACACTTTTGGCATTTATCCCAGAGAAATGAACTTATTTTCATACAGAACTTGTATGCAGTGTTCATAGCAGCCTTATTCATACAGCCAAAAACTGGGAACTACTCAAAATGTCATTCAGCGAATGAATGGTTAAATAAATTGTGGTACATCCATACCATAGAATACTACCCAACATTTAAAAGGAATGGACTATTGATCCAACAACTTGGATGAACCTCAAGGCTAATGCCAATTTCAAAAGTATATAAACTGCATGGTTCCATTTAAGTAGCACATGTAAATGAATATTATTCTGATGGCAAACAGCTGAGTGGTTGCTACAGGTTAGAGATGGGGAGGGGGAGAAGATGAGTGTGTCCATAAAGGGGTAACACAAGGGAATCTTATGGTGATTGTACATATGAGTATCATGTTCTCACATATATACACATACACACAAGTGCTAGCATAACTGCTAAAATTTGAACAAGATCTTTACTAATGCCAATTTCTTGACTGACGTTTCATTATAGTTGTGAAAGATGTTAACATTGAGGGGAGCCTGGGGGAAGAGCGCACAGGACCTACCTTTACGTTTCTTGGCAGCCTACTGTGAGTCAGTAATTATTTCAAAATAAAAAGTTTTATAAACTTAGCAATAATTACTAAAAGAAAATAAATAGGATGTATCACTTCCTAGTCAAAAGGGTAAGGGAAGGAAAAAATAAATATTGATCAACCAATCCAATAAGATTGGAAAGGAAAGGAGAAAATATAAAGTAAAGAAAAAACAAAATAACTACAAATAGAAAAAGATGGTAAAAACAAATGAAAATATATTTATAATCACAATAAATAAAATGGACCAGAGTTCCCATTTAACAGAAAGTCTCAGGTTTTGTTTTTTAGTTTTAGTTAAAGGTTTTTTAGTTCAGTTATTTTCAATGTGTAAGAGACCTGACTAAATACTGAAAGTAAGTAATGTGGAAAGTGGCAAATATCCAAAGAAAACATATATAATGGTAATACCAGATAAAATAAACTTTAACGTGAAAACATTATTGAGATTAAAAGAGTCAATATATAATGATAAAAGGAACAATTTAACTGAGAAGATAAAACAATACTGAACTTTTACATACCAACACTATGGCACTTTACATTTTTTAGAGCAAAATTCTATATATTTAAAAGGAAAATGGATAAATCCATGCTCACAGTTAGATTTTTAATATACCTACATTGGTATTAAGAGTAAAGATGATTTGAGCAATGAATTAATGGAGATAGGTAGATGGATGGATAGATAGATAGATAGCAAAATATATAGAGAATGTATTAACCTGGGGTGCCTGGGTGGCTCAGTCGTTAAGCATCTGCCCTTAGCTCAGGTCATGGTCCTGGAGCTCCGTGTCAGGCTCCCTGCTCAGCAGGAAGCCTGCTTCTCCCTCTCTCACTCCCCCTGTTTGTGTTCCCTCTCTAGCTGTGTTTCTCTCCGCCAAATAAATAAATAAAATCTAAAAAAAAAAAAAAAAAAGAATATTAACCCAACAATTAAATACTCTCTTTTCAAGCATACATGGAATACTTATAAAATTTGACCATACACTATTAGGTCACAATATAAATTTCAGTTTATACCATATAGTAGATCAAAAAGCAAGTGTTACTTTACACACAGCCTATTTTCTGCCCACACAACTCAATGAAACTAGAAATTGGTAACAAAGCAATAACCAACACCCCCATTCATTTAGAAGTATTGAAACACAGACCTTTGAATAAGACCAATGAAAACTGCATGCCAAAAGTAAGCATGAAGCTACAACAGAGGGTGTACTTGGAGAAATATGTAGAGCTGCGCTCGTATGTATTATTAGACAGGAAGAAAGAGGAAAAGCTAATGGGTTAAGTATCTGAAGAAGATGAAAAAAAATTCAGTGAACAAAGATAAAAGCAAATGTAGGAAGGAAAGCAACTGATCTACATCAACTTGAGAAAAACGTTTCTTATCTCTGGAAGGGAAAAGAGACTGTAAGAAAACCAGCTACATCGGTGGCATTTTATTTCTTTGCACCAAAAAAAAAAAGTATAAATACTTTGTGTATTAAAGATTATTGTTTGTAACAACTTTACTGAAATGCAATTCACATCCCATGTTGCTCCCTCAAAGTACACAGTTCACTGGTTTTTAGTATATTCACAGAGTTGTGTGACCATTACCACAATCAACTTTAGAACATTTTCATCACCTCAAAAAGAAACTTTCCATGCTTCGGTGGTCATCCCTGAGCCCTGCATCCTTACCTGACCTAAGCAACCACTAATTTGCTTTCTCTACTTATAGATTTGTATACTCAGGACCTTTCATATAAAAGGAATCATATAAGCATGGTCTTCTGTGACTAGGTCATGTTACATAGCATAAATTTTCCAAGACTCATCCAGGTCGTAACATAAATCGCTTCCTTCCTTTTAATGGATAAGTGATATTCCATTGTATGACTATACTATATTCATTAGTTGATGGACATTTGAGTCACTTTCACTTTTGGCTATGTTATGAATAATACTGTTATGGACATTTGTATACAAGAGTTTGTGTAGACATATGTTTTCCTTTCTCCTGGATATATACCTAGAAGTGGAATTGCTGAGTCAAATGGAAATTCCAAGCTTACGTTTTTGAAGAACTGCCAGACTGTTTTCAAAAGTGGTGGCACAATTTTATATTTCCATCAGCAGTGTATGAACCTTCTGACTTACCTACATCGTTGCTAATATTTGTATTTATTTTCGATTATAGCCATCTTATTTGGTGTGAAATGATATGTCATTGTGTTTTCTATTTGCATTACCTGATAACTAACGATGCTGAACATCTTTTCATGCATTTATTAGCTATTTGTCTTCTTTGGAGAAATGCCTATTCTGATCCTTTGCCCAATTTTAACTGGGTTGTCTTTTGTTATTGAGTTGTAAGAGTTCTTTGTATATTCTAGATATAAGTCCCTTATCGGATGTAGGATTTCTAAATATTTTCTCCCATTTTATGGGTTGTCTTTTCACTTTCTTAGTAGTATTTCCTTTGAAACACAAAGGTTTTTAATATTGATAAAGTCCAATTATTCTTTTTTGTTGCTTATACCTTTGATGTCTTATCTATAAGAATCCATGGCCAAATCTAGGATGATGAAGATTTATTCCTGTGTTTTTTCTTGAGAATTTCATTGTTTTAGCTCTTAACTTAGGTCTTTGACTTGAGTTAATTCTTATATATGGTGTATGATCAGTAACTGTCCCATTTAACCTCCTCTTCAGCAGTACACATGGCTTCCAATTTCTCTACATCCTTTTCAACACTTGTTACTTTCTGTTGTTGTTGGTTTTTTTAAATTGGAGACATTTGAATGGGTGTGAAATGGTAGCTCACTGTGATTTTAATTTGCATTTTCCTAGTGATTCATAATGTTGAACATTTTTTCATGTGCCTACTGGCCATTTGTATATCTTCTTTGGAGAAATGTCTATACAAGTTCTTTGCCTATTTTTAATTGGGTTGTTAATTTGTTGTTGAATTGTAGGAGTTCTGTATGCTGGATATCAGTCTTTATGAGATATATCATTTGCAAATAGTTATTCTTATTGTGTAGATTACCTCTTCATTAATAGTGTCCTTCGTTGAGCAAAAGATTTTAATCTTGATGAAGTCCACCTTGCCTATTCTTTCTTTTGTTGCCTGTGCTTTTGGTCTCATATCTGAGCAATCATTGGCAGTTTCTAAACACTCAGCCTGGTGGTGTTTAAACTACTCAGTGAATGACTTAAAAAACTGAAGTAAGTTATTTCTATTCTACGATTTACTGTTATAATTATGGAAGATTTCGTAATCATCCATTCAATACCAAACTTCTTCTGAATCTTTATTTTCCTGATTACTGCCAAATGCATTCGATTATAAATTGAAAGCATGGAAATAGCATAATTTATTATGATACAGTTTTTCCCCATGAGAAATAGCGATCAAAATTATTGCCAAGTGCCTTTATTAGGAAAAAAAATTCTTAACTGATTAAAGGCTATGGATATTATATATCAACTACTAAATGGGTTTTCAACTTTTCTGCTTCATTTTTTAAAAACACTGAATTTCACTTCAGTACATATAATAGTGTTCTAAAACTTCAAAGACATTTTGCATTCTGAAAAGGGTTCCTTGTGGTTATAATATGCATTTGAAATTCAAATAACTCCTTGGAATTTGAAGCTAGCTGGAAGTTATGCATAGTTAAAAAAAAAAAAAAGAAGAAGAAGAAGAAAAGAAAAAAGCAGAGGGAAGATCCCTGATACCATTGCTAACTTACACTGCTATAAGTTGGACCTAGATAGGAGCAGAAAACACATCTTTTGAAATCACCAGATAATACATGCAGTCTCTATAGTAAACATCTTAGGCAATGTGTAAGAACTTATTTTTAAATCTCTTTGTAGTTCTTGTCTTAAACTAGTATATACTGTTTTCCAGAAAGTATTTTTCAAGAGCCCCTAATTTTGTAAAGTACATGATGTAGACAATCCAATAGAATTCTAAGACCTGGTCCTCTTCCCTCAATTTGCCATCCATCCATAGACCATAATGATACACGTGACAGCATAAAAGAAGAAATAAAAGCATTTACCATTTAGAGTCTGAGAAAGTATGGATAGACAAGTGCTGTGCATGAGTCTCAAGGAGGTGGACCTCAGCAGGCCAAGAGGGTGAAGTAGACCAGATGGGTTGAGGAAAGGTGCTGTTCTCTCTAGGCGAGAGGGGAGACAGGAGCCGAAGTGTGACGGACTGGCGAATGTCGTGCACCAGGTACCTGAGGTAGAGGGTACGCTAAATATGCTGTGGCCAATTGTCAGGTCAGGAAGGGGACAGATTATGGGGAGCTGGTATGGTAGCTTTATATTCGATGTAGAGAAACACTGGGTTCTTGATCAGAGGAGTGGTGCGAAAATGTCGTCTGTCTCCCATGGGGATCACAGAACTTTAGAAGTAAAGGGATTTGAAAAACATCTTATTCAAAGTCCTCTTGTTTCCTGAGGCCAGGGAGCTGAAAAACTTGCTCAGAGTCACGCAGTAGAAAATAGCAGACCCGAATCTGAGATACATCCTTTCATTCCAAAGCCAGCAATCTTTCCTTCATACCACAGCCCTCCAGAACACCGAGAAAGGAGTGAGGGGGACCAGAGAGGCAGCAATTACACAGTCCATACTTGAGGCAGTGACCACGATCAGAGGCGTTGCTAAGGAAGGTCGACAAAGGACAAACAAGAAGCCCCCTAGTGAGAAAAAGTCAGAACCTGACAACTATTTTCTTTATTGGAGCCAATGAGGCGAATATCTAGAGAACTCAGTAAAGGATTGCGCTAGTTCTAAAAAATAACATTTGACTAAAGTGAAAAAAACAAATCCTAATAAAACCACTATTTATAATACAAACAACCCTGGCAAATGGGTGCTAAATAAATATTTGTTAAATGAATAAACAAATGAATATATCAACTTTAATTTTGTTAGGTTTTGTTTTGGGTTTTTGTTGTTGTTGTTCTTGTTCTTTGGATATTTAGGAAGTAGCATACAAGTGCTGTTTTAAAAAGAAAACATTTTCTTTTACAGATTCACCTGTTGGGAGTTTTGCTAGCTGTTTTAGGAAATTTGGTAATGAGCATTTCCCTAAATATCCAGGTAAGAAGTAGCTAATTTTTCTAACTCTGTGGTTTGATCCAGTAACACGTTATGACTTCAAGGGGCCTCAGGTTCTTCTTGGGATCCTTCCTCCTCAAAAAGATACAATTATATCTTATGACCTCACTGATGTAAAGACAAATAGAGTCTAGGCTGGGTTGCTTTCACTTTCTTCTTCTTCTGATTTTAAAAGAAATTAAATGTTTTTGTGGATCTCTTAATAATATTACACAGCTGAGTCAAGGTTCTGCAGTAGCTTGTGAATTTGTACCACAAATTTGTACCAAAGACACTCATAATCTTGGCATAAACCAAGATTTATTTTTAATGTTCTGAGTTTTCTTCTAGTACTTTTTTTTTGAAGCTGCAGGTTTTTTTTTTTTTTAATTATGTGGATATGATGAACTGTCACAAATACATTTGAAAACTTGGGAGAAATGGACAAGCTCTAAATGCACACACACACACGTATATATATTAAAACTGACTCAAGAAAAAATAGAAAACCTGAATGGTTCTCTAACCATTAAAGGAAATGGAATGTAGTCATTTAAAAATGCCATAGAGGGGCAGCTGGGTGGCTCAGTTGGTTAAGCAACTGCCTTCGGCTCAGGTCATGATCCCGGAGACCTGGGATCGAGTCCCACATCGGGCTCTCTGCTCGGCGGGAGGCCTGCTTCTCCCTCTCTCACTCCCCATGCTTGTGTTCCCTCTCTGCCTGTGTTTCTCTCTGTCAAATAAATAAAATCTTTAAAAAAAATATTTAAGGGGCGCCTGGGTGGCTCAGTTGGTCGGGCGACTGCCTTCGGCTCAGGTCATGATCCTGGAGACCAGGGATCGAGATCCACATCGGGCTCCCTGATCGGCGGGAAGCCTGCTTCTCCCTCTCTCACTCCCCCTGCCTGTGTTCCCCCTCTGGCTGTGCTTCGCTCTGTCAAACAAACAAAATATTTTTTAAAAAAATTTTTAAATAAACAAATAAATAAAAATGCCATAGAGATTAAACACCAGACTCCTTCACTTTTACCAGTTTAAAAGTGGGAAGGAGCATAGGAAAAAAAGAGAACACTCCCAAATACACATCTAAATTGAAATTCCAGGTGGATTACAGGCTTGAATGTGAAAGGCAAAACTATAAAGCTTTTATTTTTTTAATTTTTATTTTTTAAATATTTTATTTATTTGACAGAGAGAAACACAGCCAGAGAGGGAACACAAGCAAGGGGGGTGAGAGAGGGAGAAGCAGGCCTCCCGCAGAGCAGGGAACCTGATGTGGGACTCGATCCTGGGTCTCCGGGATCATGACCTGAGCCGAAGGTGGTCGCACTCTTAATTATTTTTTTTTTTAAGTTTTTAGATGTAATCTAGAGTGGTACATACTTCCTAATAGAAAGTACGTTCAGGCATCATCAAATTGATAAGGAAATAGGGCCTTATTTAACGGCCAATTTTCCAGGAATGTAAATGTTTCAAATACAAAGAAATACTCCAGCCAGCCCCGTATAAACAGGCATCTACTCCCCCGACCCCCTACTAGCAAAGCATCTGCCGCTCTGTGTTTATTGTGGTAGCTGCTTAACTCATACATTTAAATCCCCTTTCAAAGGGGTTTTCTTGAGTAACTTATTATTTTTATTTCATCAATGTTTATTTTGGCATCTGGACTTTTTTTAATGTACTAAAGGAAGCATTGTGGTGTGGTGGACTAAAAGGACACTTAATTCTTTAGCACAGTGCTCATCTTTGGAGAGCAATTAGTGATACTAATTTTACAGTTATGAGAATTCAGCAATGTTCCTATGTAAGGAAGGCCCTTTCCACCACGAAATTTTCTGTCACTGGCAGTTGCTTCTGCAGTTAATATGTTTGGGACAAGCAGAAAACCATAAGAAATGCTCTGTAATCTGCAAATAAACTTAAAAGCCATGATGCAAATGTGTAGGACCAAAAATGTTCAAGGCAAGTTTTAATTGGGTAGAAATATGTTCTTATTTGCATTCTGATTTACTTCCAGAAATATTCTCATGTCCAGTTGGCGCACCAGGAACACCCAAGGCCCTACTTCAAGAGCGTGTTGTGGTGGGCTGGGGCGGCACTCATGGCTGTGGCGGAGATGGGCAACTTCGCAGCCTACGGATTTGCTCCCATTACTCTCATCGCTCCCTTAGGCTGTATGTCTGTTACAGGTGAGCCATTGCTCTGCGTTTGGACAAATAGAAATTTTTAAAGATCAGAATAGTTTGCAAAAAACATATGACTTGAACAACACGTGAATAAAAAAAGAAAGTCGACTTCCTGTTTTCCTAGCCCTTCAACTTGGAGCAATTGCCCTGATTTCACTGACCCGCATCAGGCTCCCACCTTACCCATAAAGGAACCTGCACTTTGTAGTATTGATGTTTAAAAACGTGATTTCCAGTGTCTGCATCTTAATAAGTTAACAGGAACAGCAAATGTTATACCATGCTTTTTAAATTGTTAATGAATCATCTAAAAGCATTTGTAATGTGTCATACTTTATTCATATGTTAAACTGACATTACATGTGCTTAGAGTGTTTGATGCCTGATCTTGACTCCACAGTATCTCTCTTACATTAATAATTAAGTATTGGTGGTAGGGGGAGGGACATCTGGGTAGCTCAGTCGGTTAAGCCTCTGCCTTTAGCCCAGGTCATAATCCCAGCATCCTGGGATCAGGTCCGCAGCATCAGATTCCCTGTGTGTTTGAGCGGGAAATAATTAAGTATTGGTGGTGGGCGGGGAGGATCTGCTTCTCCCTTTCCCTCTGCCTCTCCTCTCTGCTTGTACTCTCTCTCTCTCTCTCTTAAATAAATAATTCTTGGGTGCCTGGGTGGCTCAGTGGGTTAAGGCCTCTGCCTTCGGCTCAGGTCATGATCTCAGGATCCTGGGATCAAGGCCCACATCGGACTCTCTGCTCAGCGGGGAGCCTGCTTCCTAGTCTCTCTGCCTGCTTCTCTGCCTACTTGTGATCTCTCTCTCTCTCTGTCAAATAAATAAATAAAAAACCCTAAACCTTAAAACAAATAATAAATCTTTTTTTTTTTTTAAAGCATTAGGTATTGGAGTGCCTGGGTGGCTTATTTGGTTAATCATCTGACTCTTGATTTAGGCTCAGGTCATTATCTCAGGGTTGTAGAATGGAGCCCTGTGGGCTCTGTGCTGGGCCTGGAGCCTGCTTGAAATTCTCTCTCTGTCCCTCCCTCTGTCCTTCTGCCCTTCCCCCTGCTCATGTGCTTGTGCACATCCTTGAGCAATCTCTCTCTAAAATAAATAAATAAATTTTTAAAAAAGAATTAAATATTGGTTATTCTACGTTACTAGAAGAATGTGTAACTTTATAGTACTGTCAGAATTAACCTACTTTCAAAGTTTATGATTTACTAAATATATCTAGAGAAGAGAATATGAGATGTTGCTAAAGACAAAAAAAAGAGCAAAAATCACTGCTAGAAAGATGAATAAATTTTCTAAGCCTTGTTAAAATCAATAAAATCTTTTTAGCTTTACTCTTTATTTGCTGCTATGGCAACAGCATGTTTTTAAATGTGAATTTGAAACCTCCACTGAAGTAGAAAGGAGTTGATGGTTATTGTCTGGTAACAACTAGATCAAGCGTAAGATGTACTCGCATGCTCCAATTTAATATTTCTCCTAAAAAATGTGATATTCTTAAAGTATAGTTTAAACCAAAATAATATATATTCAAAAATAATTTAATTTATTTTGATAGTGGTTTCCCCCTCTTAATCACTCAAAATATTTTATTTAAAATACTTTCATGGTATACTATAGTAGACTATTTAGCAAAGAACTCTGTTTCAGCTTTCTACAAATTGCTCAGTTAAAATTGCCATCCCCTTATTACTCTGAATAGGCAATTTATGTAATCATTTGTCATTTTTAACATTCTAATATGAGCAATTTTAGCATAACTTCTCTTTGCTATACATACTATGTGCATGGACATGGTGTATTTCTTCTTTTTTCTCAAAAGCTGAGGAATAATAGATAAAAGATCTAGTTAGATTGTAACCTTGGGACCTCTACAGACCTCAGCTGTTCTAAAAATGTTGTATTATTCTTCATAATAACTGTATATTTAGAGCTGGTTTTCATTTTTATTTCTTGTTTTGCTTCCTTCTTAACTTCCATGAAATAGACAAAAAAAGTGTCCAGGAATATAAACAGACACCTAGGGGAGGGTTGAATGTACCACATTATAATGAAATTCTCCACTTATCTAGAGTCTCCCAGGTACTGGGAATACTTTTTTCTGGGAACAAGAAAAACAGAGCTACTCCAACTAGCTCAAAGAAAGGGGATTTATTATAATGATCAGGGATTTCACAGAAATGAAATACAGCCAGGCCCTGTAGGACCTCAAGTGAGAATTTGGAAGTTTCCAGAGATTAAGGGTCCCTTGATACCCCTTGCAGACCTTCAGGGAAGCTGCCTGTGAAGCTGCTCATCTCGGCCTGACTTGCTCCAAGCTCCCATTAATCACAGGAAGCTTAAGTTTTCCCACGCACCTTAGACAGTGTCCTGTCCGCCCCAGTCCCCGTGGGCCCAGTCCACCTACCTTCAAACTCTGGGCCCATTGGTTTGACAGATGGGATTCAATGCTATAAGTCATTTTTCTTTATGTGCTCTTGCCCCAGTTAATATTTCATTATTAGAACCTTTTTAGTAACCTCCCTCTCTGCCCATAAAGTGATTCAAAGAAGTAAAAAAGAAAAAGACTTACGGCCTTAAATACAAACCATTTCCTACTGTACAGTCTCTGCAAACAGTAATATATACTCATGAGTAATATTCCCACAGCATTCCTGAGCTGAGTTTAGGTTACTGTGAAGTGTTATGGGTAGATTATGGACCATTGGTGATTGAGAATATTCCCCAAAACAAACCCCTACTGAGTTTCCTTATAAAGACTCTAGAAACTCTAAGGGACCTGCAGCCAAAAAAAAAAAAAGTATTTTTAAAATAGCCACATCATATGACTCTGTGTACAGATGAGGCAGAAGAGTGTCCACGTTTTTCTGTGCTGGAGTTTTTCCTCTTATTGTTTCTTGGGAGAATCATGAAAGAAATCAGACTTCCTTCTGAGTTTTAAGAAAACAGATAAAAAAAGATATTGTATTTGCATGGACTGGGAGTTTGCATATCCTTTTCTGGCCTTCAGTTTTTTGTGTTTTTAAAATTTAAGGGGAAAAAAAGGAAAGAAAATTAAAATCTGGAACAGCTTTTAAAAAGTTGGGTGCCTGGGTGGCTCAGTGGGTTAAGCCTCTGCCTTCGGCTCAGGTCATGATCTCAGGGTCCTGGGATCGAGTTCCGCGTCAGGCTCTCTGCTCAGCAGGGAGCCTGCTCCCTCCTCTCTCTGCCTGCCTCTCTACCTACTTGTGATCTATCTCTCTGTCAAATAAATAAATAAAATCTTTAAAAAAAAAAAGTTGGGCCTCCAAATTGGGGTAGGTGTTTTCTCCCACCTTCCTTCCTCTCCTTTATAGTCTGGTTCACACCAACCCCCTATCTTTCCCCCCTTCCGGAAGTAAGGAGAGATCGCATGTAGGTAATCCTGTGTTCTGATCTCATTGCACACAATATACCAGGCCTGCTAATATGTCAGACCCGCTGTCTTGTCTTACATCATCAGAATTCCATTTCCTTTGTAACTACAGTTGAGCAGATTTTTCTTAGGACTAGTATATAATGAAAACGCTACGGTAAGCATTACAGCTCTTCAGTCTGGGTCCTGTCTATCCTTTCTTTCCCCATCTGTGTGTGTTCTGCCAGGCCCTGCCGCCCCGCTCGCCTTGAAGCAGCCACCCCTCAAACACTAGTTTCACTGGTGGTTCCAAAGGTGTTCTGAGAAACAAAGAGCTCCATGATCAAAAAGATCTCAGCGGTATTGGATTTTAAATGTTAGCTGGGTTTCCTGAGGGCAGGGCTCAGTGGGGCACAGCCCAAGTTGGGCCCACGCATACTGTGAGTGTCTGAGCCAGAGGCAGTAGGCCGGGCTTCCAGAACCTGTTGACCACATGGTGTTTTGGTAGGAAGTAACTGCAAAGGACAGCAGTTCTGCAGAAAACCCTTTAAGGAATTCTTAAGAGAACGCTCACATGAGTAATTACCCAATCTCCGTTGTTGCCTGGCTCCGGTGAGTTATCTAGCCTGCCTGAGTCTCAAGGATTGAATAATGGGGAATAATCCTGACCGATCCAAAAGCCCAGGCCTGGGTCCAGCTTTTGGGTAATGTCAGAGACCTGGTATCCTTGTGTCTCCTTGCACTTTTATCCTATTTTTCTCACTGAATAGTAGGTCCAAAAGCTCATTCTCACTACTTACTATGCTTGTTACCCTGGCAAGTTGGTTAATCTGAATGTTGACTTGTGTTTGTGTTTCCATTAAGAAAGCTTAGTGGATGTTTTTCTTTTATCTTTCTTTAAAAATTTTATTTATTTATTTGTTTATTTATTTATGTATGTATGTATGTTAGAGAGGGAGAGAGAGTAAGTGGAGGAGCAGAGGGAGAGGGGCAAGCCGGTTACACATGCACTGAGCATGGAGCCCAACACGGGGCTTGATCTCACGACCCTGAGATCATGACCTGAAACGAAATCCAGAGTGGGACCCCTGGTTACCAGGGGTAACCTTAATGGATGTTTTCAAGTTCGTCTAGAGCCTCACCTGGACATTTGTTCCAATAAAACAGGACCGTTGAATGGTCAAGAACAAGCACTTTGGGGCCACATGGCTAGCTCTAGGGTTAAAATCTCAATTCTGTCCCTGGAAAGCTCTGTGACCTCCCACAGGTAGTTTAAACAGGTTTATGTCTCAGGTCCCTAATCTGTAAAATGGAGAGAAAAAGAGTTCTTACCTCAGAAGTTGTCCTGGGGAAAAAAAAACAGGAGTAAGCACAAATACCTAAGAACAGTGTTGGATATAGACGACAGCTCTCGTGATGTCACTCTGATTTATAATTATGATCACTCAGAAAGCGTACTATTCTTTTTTTCTTTTTCAAAGCACATCATTCTTTCTAAGGGCATCTGTTCCCTGGCCCTAAAAGATGGCTGATGACTAAATTAAATCAAATGGGTGACCCAGTTTAAGAAAAGCTTTCTATTGCTCTTATCCATGTAAGGGTTAAATTTTAGGGAGTGGAAAAGCAAGATCCTGGCAGCTCATGGGTTCAGCCATTGAGCGGCACTTACCCTTTGACTCCTCCACATCCTCCCTACCGAAACATGTTGGGAAATACCAGAATTTCCAAATGACCTACCAAGACAAAATACTTTAAACACACACACACAGAGAAATTTGTCAGGGGAAAAGCATGGCAGCCTAAGGTGTGTGTGTAGCTTTCCATCTTCTTGCTCTGGCTTCATAGCACTTTTGTGTACTTGCTAATTCTGTGCAATTTGTACTAAAATTTTCAGCTAGTGTTAATCCTTCCCTCCTCAGAAGGCCTTTCTTGGCTTCTAGACTAAATTAAACAGCTCATTCTCTATTCCCTTAGCACCCCATGTGGGCCCTCTTCTTGTCTATGTGGTGCCTTTTTGTGAATAGAAAATAGAAAAAGGTAGCCTTTCTCATGATACTTTATTTCTGTTTTCTGGAAATTATTATAATACAGTGAGTTCATTAGTACAGGACCCTTTGGTACCACCTGTCATAAAATTGTCCTGAAAGACATGCAAATTGACAAGATAGGCGATGTGCTTCCTCAGACCTTGTGTCTTTGTGCCCTCTTCCACCTGCTCAAACACACACAGCAGTCCTGGTCCTACATTTCCCCCCTGTCGGCTTTCATCATTCTCATGGTGGCCTGTTTAATGTCTTTCCTCACCATTTAACTGAGACCCAGGGGACGTAACTGCGTATGTCTGCCTGCTTTCCGTCTTCCTTCTCCATGAAAACAGAGTGCAGGGAAATAATACAATACAGCTTTGTAGACCTGGTTTGAATTCGAATTTTCATAAAATGAGGATAGGATGTTCTGTTCCAGGGGGTTAGAAGACAAAAACACTTGCTTTGAAGCATACTAGTTGAACATTTCATTGCAAGGAACTCATGGAAATTCACTTCTGTGCATACTTAAAAGTTTATAAGCTTGTCCTTTGGGGGTTAAGTTAAATTATTTGTGCATCTACAAAGTCCAGCCTTATGTTTAATGTTTTCCTTTTCCAGTTCATTCTCATGATGTATCTATGCTATTCTTAAGCATTGAGAGATGGTTAAAAAGCATGCAGTCATCAATAATCAAAAGAGTTGAAGTCATGTGGAATTAGGGAGATTCGTGGTAGTCCCTAGTCAGTATAAAATAGATTTTTCTAGGGGTGGCAGGGGAGATTGTTGCAGAGACAGGGACGGTGGGAGAAACAGAATAAAATGAAAGCACCAGTGACGTTTTTCAGTTCTATACCCCTGAGTATATTGATTTAAAGTAATCAGAAGAGGATTCACAGTATATTCCACCCTTTTCCAAGTTAAATTCAGGCAAGACTTGAGAAGTAAAGGTAAGAAACAAGTACTGAATGAGCACCCACTATGTCAGGTAATGTATGAGACACATAAACTTGCTATTTTACTTCATTCTTGCCCAGATGAATAGACGTGGGTAATGAATAGATTAGACTTGAGATGAATTAATGAGATCAAGCACTTGGAATTTTACATGGAATGATAGAATCAATAGCATCAAGATCTCCTTGGCCCTGGAATAATTTCCTAAGAGAAGTAGTCACCATATGACTGGGCTAATTCAGATAATGGTTGGAGAGCCAACTGCACCGAGAAAATGAGGAGAGAATGAGACATATGACCAATAAGTCTTTTCCATCTCCAATTTCTCCCAACATGCTGGCTTCAGCTCAAATGGAAATTCATGGTGTGGAATATATGTTGTTTCATGTATTTCTCTTGTACTGCAATGGATCTTTGAGCTGAAGTGTGTCTGTAATCCATTAGGCGATGGTCATAGTGTAGCCAGAAAGCCCTGGTGAGGCCTTTGGAACTCTAAGGAAGTCATCTCAAGCAGAAACTTTGGTCTCCAAGATTTTTATTAGAAACAAATGAAAGGAAACATAAACAGACCAATAAGCAAGTGACCTGTAGCATTCCGTGAACCTAGATGCTGCGAATTCTCCTAGTCCTTCAGAGCCCGTGCTTCGTGCCAGGCTGAATGAGATCACTGGAACTCCAGACCACACGGGCTGCCTGTAGGCGCTTCACATGGGCATTTATTTTAATGTTGGAAATATACAGAAAATGCCCCCTTTTTTGGTGGCTTGCTGGGTTGTCTGCTTTAGCAGATTTATCGCCAGACCAGTCTAAATAAAATGCACAGGAACTCTAAAGTTCCCATTTTATGTCTGCTCATGCACTCAGCTGAAAGCATTCCTAAAACCTAAAAAGCTCCATTCGAAAGGTCTTTTCCACTCATCCTGATTTTTTGAGAACACCACGAAGTATTGCTAGAGAAATTACTCCTGGTGAAGTAATGTGCTATTATATAAATTTATAATACAGCGTTAATCTTCTCAATGATAGAGTTTTTACTCTTTTGGAGTCTTTTCAAGTTTAATCACTAATGTGTGTCAAGAAAAATGTAGAAAATAAAGGATGATTATTCTTAATCCAGGTGAATTTCCTTGTTTGAAATTATACAAATTACCTAAGAACTGTCTTTGCAGCATCTTCAAAAATGACAATAGCAATTTTTTTATTAAGATAAATTACTTGACACTTGTATTCCTGCCAATATGGTAGGGCAACTTTTTTTTCTCTACAAAGAAACATTTCTCTAACTGTCACATCCTCAGACTTTCAAATCCTAACTCCATGGAGTACGTTGTAATTGACATATGTTCCTGCTACAATGCTACAGCTAAGACGGAATGATAATTTTGGCGTAGTCAGTACCTCCAGTTACAGTTGATTGAGGCGGGGAGCACGCTCAACGTGTCCACGTGTTTAAAGCTTGACTGTGAGTGACAGGAAAGTGCTTTCGTGGTCTGCTTTTTAGCAGTGCAATGAAGTTGCCATTGTAACTGGTCAGAAACCACAAGCCAGATATTTACATGTGAGGATTTGTTTGTAGCATTATTACATAAATATGTTCTTTTCATGTCATGGGCTATTTTTTACACAAGGGTTTCCTTTACTACTTTGTCTTCTGCTTTCCCATAGTATAAAAATATACCTCAGTTTCTCTTCAGATTATAGAGGTTAAACAATAAATTGGATGACGCTGAATGAAAATTGATGAAACTTTCACTGTGGGCTAGATGAGATTCCAAAAACTGGTGCCCTGTAGGTCAGATCAGAACATGGCTGTGTTTTGTTTGGCTTAAACAATGCTTTGAAAAAATATAATTTATCACGTTTAAAAATTGGACCATGACACACAAAAAGTGGTTTGCCTTAAAGAATCAGATGTGGTAGTCCTGGACTTGCTTTTGGCTAGGGCTGAGTTATGGCTGCCACATTTCACTGATCTTGCATAGTCTAGGTCACTGGTCCTCATAGCTACAGCAATCCGCCCTCATCACACCAGTCCTCCATCCACAGCCGGTCACCCTTTATTGCCCCAGCCCACCACCTTCATTATTTTGCCCTCAGTAGAAGATTGCCTAATTGGCCCCATAGGCATCTGAATTTGTAACCCATGGACCAAAGGGGTTTTTTGTTTTGTTTTGTTTTTTATAACTAAATCAGATGAGAATAATATATCCATAGTCAGAGTTGAGTAAAGTGTAATTGATTGTTTTAATTTTGGGTTAAATTTGCCTTTTAAGGAGTGGTCACAATTGCATGAAAAAGAATAAAATACCTAGGAGTAAATTTAACCAAGGAGGTAAGAGACCTGTACACTGAAAACGGTAAGACATTGCTAAAAGAAATGGAAAGAAAGATGGTCTGTGCTCAAGGACTGGAAGAATTCTTACTGTTAAAATGTTCATCCTACCCAAAGCAATCTACAGGTTCAATGCAATCCCTCTTAATTTTCCCAGAACTAGAAAAGACAGTTCTAAAATTTGTATGGAACAATAAAAGACTCCAGATAGCCAAAAGAATCTTAAGAAAGAAGAACAAAGCTGGAGACATCATGCTACCTGGTTTTGAACCATATTACAAAGCTATGGTAATCAAAACTGTATGGTATTTTCACAAAAACAGACACAGATCAGTGGGCCCCAGACATATATGTTTACTTAATTTACTACAAAGGAACCAAGAATATTCATTGGATAAAGATCAGTCTCTTCAACAAATGATGTTGGGAAAACTGCACAGCCACACGCAAAAGAATGAAACTGGCCCACTATTTTACACCACACACACACAAATTAACTCAAAATGGATTAAAGACTTGGATGTAAGACCTGAAACCATGAAACTTCTGGAAGAAAATGTAGCAAGTAAGCCCCTTGACACTGGTCTTGGCAATGATTTTTTGGATTTGACACCAAAAGCAAAGGCAACAAAAGCAAAAATGAACAAGTGGGACTACATCAAACTAAAAGGCTTCTGCACAGCAAAAGCTATCAACAATGAAAATGCAAGCTACTAAAAGGGAGAAAATACTTGCAAATCATATACCTAGTGAGGCATTAGCATCCAAAATATATAAAGAACTCACATAACTCAATAGCAAAAACAACAAATGACCCAATTTCAAAATGGGCACAGGATCTGAATAGACTTTTTTCAAAGAAGACAGATTGCCAAAAAGTACATAAAAGAATGCTTGACATCACTAATCAATAGGGGATTGCAAATCAAAACCACAATGTGGTATCACCTTACACCTCTTAGAATGGCTGTTATCAAAAGGTAAATAAGGTAACAAGTGTTGGCAAGGATGTAGGGAAAAAAAGAAACCATTGTGCACCATTGGTGATAAGGTAAATTGGTGTAGGCACTTTGGAAAACAATATGGAGATTCCTTAAAACTTAAAAATAGAATTACCATATTATCCAGCAATTCCACTTCTGGGTGGAATCAAAAACAGTGACTTTAAAAAATATATGCATCCCCATGTTCATGCTCATTGCAGCATTCTTTACAATAACCAAGATATGGAAATAATCCAAGTGTCTTCCAGTGGATTCATAAAGAAAAATGAGATATATATACAGAATCGAATATATTAGTCAACCATAAAGAAAAATGAAAACCATAAAGAAAAATCTTATCATTTCTGACAACATGAATGGACCTTGAGGGCTTTCTGCTAAGTGGAATAAGTCAAAGAAAGACTAATACCATATTATCTCACTTCTATGTGAAATCTAAAAAACAAAAAGCCAAGTTTATTGATACAGAGAACAGATTGGTGGTTGCCAGAGGCAGGGAGAGAGGGTGGGGGAAATGGGTGAATGGAGTCAAAAGGTACAAACTTCCAGTTAAAAAATAAAATTAAGGGGCGCCTGGGTGGCTCAGTTAGTTGGGCGCCTGCCTTCAGCTCAGGTCATGATCCTAGAGACCTGGTATCGAGCCCCGCATCAGGCTTCCTGCTCGGTGAGAAGCTTCTCCCTCTCTCACTCCCTCTGCTTGAGTTCCCTCTCTAGCTGTGTTTCCGTCTGTCAAATAAGTAAAATCTTTAAAAAAATAAAAAATAAAATTAAGTCGGGCACCTGGGTGGCTCAGTTGGTTAAGCGACTGCCTTCGGCTCAGGTCATGATCCTAAAGTCTCAGGATGGAGTCCCACATCAGGTTCCCTGCTCAGCAGAAAACCTGCTTCTCCCTCTGACCCTCCCCCTTCTCATGTTCTCTCTCTCTCTCTCAAATCAAAATAAAAAATTAAATAGGTCATGAGATGTAATGTATACCATGGCAACTGTAACTAATAATGCTGTATTGCATGTTTAAAAGTTTTTAAGAGTAAATTTTAAAAGTTCTCATTATGAGAAAAAATTTTCTGTAATTATATATGGTGACTGATGTTAACTGGGCTTAATGTGGTCATCATTTTGCAATATACAGGAATTTCAACAGATGTAATACAATCCCTATCAAAATACCAACATCTTTCACAGAACTAGAATAAATTATCGCAACATTTGTATGGAGCCATGAAAGAACCTGAATAACAAAGCAGTCTTGAGAGAGAAGGACAAAGCTGGAGGAATCACAGTCCCGAAATTCAAGATAAACTACGAAGCTATAGTCATCAAAACAGTATGACACTGGCACAAAAATAGACACATAAATCAATGGGACAGAATACAGAGTCCAGAAATAAACCCATGCTTATATGGTCAATTAATCTATGAAAAAAGAGGCAAGAACATACAGTGGGGAAAAGACAGTCTTTTCAACAAATGGTGCTGGGAAAACTGAACAGCTGCAAGCAAGAGAAAGAAATCGGACCACTTTCTGACCCCACACACAAAAATAAACTCAAAATGGATTAAAGACCCTAATGTGAAACCCAAAACCATAAAAATCCTGCAGGAAGGGGCGCCTGGGTGGCTCAGTTGGTTGGGCGACTGCCTTCGGCTCAGGTCATGATCCTGGAGATCCGGGATCGAGTCCCACATCGGGCTCCCTGCTCGGCGGGAAGCCTGCTTCTCCCTCTCTCAGTCCCTCTGCTTGTGTTCCCTCTCTGGCTGTGTTTCTCTCTGTCAAATAAATAAAAAAAAAAAAATCTTAAAAAAAAAAAAAATCTGTTTTAAAAAAAAAAAAAAAAAAAAAAAAAATCCTGCAGGAAAACATAGGCAGTAATTTCTCTGACATCAGCTGTAGGAAAAATTTTCTAGTTATGTCTCCTAAGGCAGGAGAAACAAAAGCAAAAATAAACTGTTGGGACTACATAAAAAAAAAAAAAGTTTTTGCACAGTGAAAGAAACCAGCAACAAAACAAAAAGTCAGCCTACTGAATGGGAGGGGATACTTGCAAATGATATATCCAATAATTGGTTAATATCCAAAACATATAAAGAATTTCTACAACTCAACACCAAAGAACCCAAAAAATCCAATTAAATAGGCAGAGGACCTGAATAGACATTTTTCCAAAGAAGACATCCAGATGGCCAACAGACATGAAAAGATGCTCAGTATTTTTAGGGATACTTAAGGGAATCCCCACAAGTAGAATCTAAAAAAAACCCAAAATGAATAAATAAAGAAAAAGCATGATCAGGCCTAAAAATACAGAGAACAAACTGATGGTTCTGAGGGGAGAGGGGTGGGGGTTGGGCAAAGGGGTGAAGAAGAGTGGGAAACACAGGCTTCCAGTTATGAAATGATAAGACATGAAAGTGGAAGGCACAACATAAGGAATGTAGTGCTTATTGTAATAATGATGTATAAGGACAGATAGTAGTTGTGATGAACATAATGTATAAACCTGTCAAATGAGTTGTACACCTAAACTAATATAAGATTATGTGTCAACTCTACTCAAAAAATGAAATTTGGAAGAGTACTGGTTAGCACTGAGAAATGTATAGAGTTGTTGAATAATTACATCGTATCCCTGAAACTGATATAATACTATATGTAGCTATACTTGAACAAAAAAAAAATAGGGTGCCTGGGTGGCTCAGTGGGTTAAGGCCACTGCCTTCAGCTCAGGTCATGATCTCAGGGTCCTGGGATCGAGGCCCACATCTGGCTCTCTGTTCAGCAGGGAGCCTGATTCCTCCTCTTTCTCTGCCTGCCTTTCTGCCCAGCTATAATCTCTTTCTGTCAAATAAAATCTTTATTAATCAATTAATTAATTAATTAATTAAAACAAAAACAAAAAACCCTGGGTGACTGGGTGGCTCAGTCAGTTAAATGTCTGCCTTCCACTTAGGTCATGATCTCGGGGTCCTGTGATTGAGTCCTGCGTTGGGCTTCCTGAGCAGGGGGGGGTGAGGGGGAGATGGTCTGCCTCTCCCCCTCCCCCACTCGTGCTCTCTCTCTCTCAAATAAATAAAATTTTAAAAAGAAGAAAAAAACCCAAGTACAAATATCAAATCATTATGTTGTACACCTAAAACTAATATAATGTATGTTAATTATATTTCAAGTATTAAAAAAGTTCTTAAAATTTAAGTTGTCATAAAGGGTAAAAAATGAGAAGTAGTAAATAAATGTGAACAAAATATTTTTAAGTGCCATAGTATGACACATTAAATAGTACTTGAACTCTCCTTTACTGTTAAACCTTTAGTAAAAAGAGAGTTTAAGTTAAAAGTACACATATAAATGTAAAAACGGAATCCTCAGTTATCTATTCTGCAGATACAGCGATCTAAACTCACCTGTAAAAATCTACCTTTGAGTTTTATTGTTAACATATAGAAATTTGATGCTTAACTTCTGATTTATTAATCCCTATGTGGCTATTACAGAAGAAACCCAAATCAAGTTCGTATGACCTTTGTGAATTCTCATGTACCAGATGAATTTATAGTCATCTTTTTCTTTCACCCATGGCCTGCTATGGATCTTAGAGCATCAACTCTTGACCACATTAAGTAAAATAATTCCTCCATAATAACAGCCAGGCCTTGGATCAAGTCTGAGATGTCAGAGAGGAGGCAAAGAAAGGACAAACTTAGGTTTCACTTCAGGGAGCATTATGAAGCTCAACACCAGGTCACATACCTACTGATGGAACTGGCACCTCCCCCACATCTAGGCTTGGTTCAACGGAAGCCACTTGAATCCTGCTTGGCCTTTATCTGTTTTCATCTGGTAACCTGAATCAGAATTCCCACACTATATCAACCTTGACCAGAGAGGATCTCCATTCTGATTGCTAACCTGAGTGACACCCAATGGCCAAAAATAGAATAGTTGACTCACCCCTAGTAATTGTTAAGAGTCTTCCTGAAAATGCAGCATTAGAACTTTAAGGCCTAGTGAATACATTAATAAACTGCCTCGTGGGAACACCATTTTGCACCAGAGAAAGTACTAGAAGCCTTTATTTTTTACTTTATTTTAATTTAATTTAATTTTTTTTCCCCTTACAGAAAATATTCTTATTATCTTTTTTTCCCACCATGACTTAACCACTGTTTGACTTTTGGTATATTTCATATGCTACCTCTCACCTTTTCTTTTTTAATGCATGACGTTCACTATGGTTCAGTGTCTGGCTCTGGAGTCCTTGTGTGACCCTGTGTAACGAATTTAATTGAATTTAACCCCAGTATCCACAAGTACCCTCCATGTAGACCCATGTCTGTGAGCACTCTGTTTTGAACTTCGTCCGTATGAAGGCCAGAATGGAAAAGGGTTCTCGAACTTCTGCCCAAATATGCCCCCCATCAAAAATTTACACAAAACTGAATGCTGAAGTTAACGCTTAGTAGTAGCTATAATTTAATCATGCTTAGCACATATCTGTTTAATTTACAACTGTGTTCTGTTTCATTGCTTTTTAAACTATTGATCCTGAAATGCTCTATTTCTGAACATTAAATTTTACTATAGCAGTAAAAACACAGTAATTCTTTCCTCTTCCTAGATGTTTAGTAGGCAGGTGCTGGTCGTTACAGCTCCAACTAGACAAATGTCTGATTGCAAATGTACATGGGGCATTTCAGGTTATTATTTTTTCTCATTTTAAAAATTTACTGCTCTACTTAGAAGTCATGTTATGAGCTGTTGCTCAGATACTGTCTTTTTGCCCAGCACAGCTCTCATTTTAACCGTATTCTGAAAGATAAATGAATTATGAGTGTTTCTTTTTTTTTTTAAGATTTTATTTATTTGACAGAGATCACAAGTTGGCAGAGAGGAAGGCAGAGAGAGAGGGATGCAGGCTCCCTGCTGAGCAGAGAGCCCGACATAGGACTCGATCCTGGGATCCTGAGATCATGACCTGAGCCGAAGGCAGAGGCTTAACCCTCTGAGCCACCCAGGTGCCCCTAAATTATGAGTGTTTCTTAACAGAATGTTCTTTTTTTATCACTTCCTTTGCTAGATAAATAAAACTAAAACTCTTATTCTTTTATCTAAAATTTTGTATAAAAGCTCACATTCTCTTTAACAAAGAAATAAGTATGGAAGTACATTAGACATAAGTTCTTTCAGAGAGTAAAAGTAGTATATAAAACACTGATAACTTTTATGGCAATTGGTATAATTGGTGCATATAGTATATTTCAAGTTTATTGTTACCAGTCATGCCCTTTGCTCTTTTAGCAAGGAAATTGTCACCTATAGAACGTTTCCCCCATCCCCTCTAAAAGTGAAATTATTTATGAAACTGGTTTAGCAACAAGAAGAGAAGAACAATGCTTTTCTCCCTTCAAGGGAAGCAGTGTAGTACAGTGTACCTGAAGGAGGTCTGGACTAGGGTTAGGGAAATGCGGGCTTTGGTTCCAGTTCTGCTATGATATAAATGTTAAATGAAGGGATCAATGAATGAACAAACAACTCCTCTGGACCTGCCTCCCAAATACCAAATTTAGGACCTGGAGTACATTGTCTTTGTATCTCCTGCCAGCTCTATGTTGTCTCCATTCCCATGTCTCCCTTCTTACTGGACTCATTTGCTGTGAAATAGTCACCTCAAGGATTGCTACAACAGAAAGCATTTGGTATGTGTTAGTAGGGTCACGTCACCTATTTCTTATTGATCTATCTCTCTCCACTTGGAAACATTCTTTATGTAGTTACACAGGGACTCAGTGATGGGATGGGAATGGGGTCTGGGTTCTTATACCTTTTCTCATTCTCTAATGTATGAAATGAGTTTCCCTGGATTGTTTTTGTTCAAATGTGAAATGGAAAATTTCCCGATGTTTTCACACCTGTCCTAAACTCAATTCTTAACATAATGAGCTATGTGTCTGTACAGAAAACATTGCTTTAGTGTTTGAAAGCCGCACCACCCAATGAAACTCATGCTTGGTGGATGTTTTCCATGCTCTATTTATTCTGTGTAAAGCATCCATTCCAATAAATAACTTGCCTGGGAGAAGTTTGCAAGGCCATAGCTCAGCTTGACTAAGAGAGAGCCAGTGTAAAAAGATGAAGAAAACATAAGAGAATCCCAGCTTATCTTGAACGAGGTTTTCTGGTGTGGATTTATTTTGCTTTAAATCAATTGCCAGAATGCCAGATACAGGGATATTCAAATTTAACTGATTTAATGAATTATTATACAGACTCATTAAAAAATCCATCTATATAGAATTTTAAATGACATGGCAACTGTAATAATATGGTAACTAAGGAAACTGGAAAAAAAACATTTGCATTACAGTTTTATCTCAGCTAAGTAAAGATAAACATGCCAACATATTAACTGCAATTTTCTCTAGATGATGAGTTATTTTTATGATGGTTTTTCTTCCTTATCTTTTTACTTTAAAAATAAACTTAAAAATGTAGCTAATAATTCCTGTTAAAAATTTAAAATATGGGGGCACCTGGGTGGCTCCATCAGCTAAGCATCCAACTCTTGATCTTGGCTCAGGTCATGATCTCAGGGTCATGAGCTAAGTCCTATATCGCGCTCTGTGTTGGATGTGGAGCCTGCTTAAGATTCTCTCTCTCTGTCTCCCTCTGCCCCTCCCCCACTCTTAAAATGAAATACAAATTATGTTGTGTATTATTTCATATTATTGCAAGTTTGAATTTTCCCATGCCTCTACTCACAGAGGAATGGCTCCTTAAGAGGAACAACTCAAAGAGATTCAACATGTCCTACATAACCTGATGCCAAAGTAGTGGGTCCACGGCTCACTGAGACGTTGAGGGGTGAGTAGCATCAGTCATGAGAAAGAGGATCTTATGCCACGAGGGCCAGCAAATGCAGGGCAGAGACCACACAAACTCTCTTCTTTATGTGCTAGGTACACTGAGGAGATCTTAGAAGAATAAGGCATATCTCAGAGTCAAAGAAACTGATAGTCTTTGAGAGGAGACAGGCAAATAAGTCTTCAGTGTAACAAGAAAGCTATAGTACAGGGGTAACTACACAAAAGGGTGGTTTTGTCAACTGGGTTTAGGGGAATCCAGAGGTGATCCTTGAGTCCAGAATTGGTCACAAGAATGGAGGCAGAGTTCCAAAAGGAATAGCACAAATCACAGTCCTTTAGAATGGAACTAAATGGTGCTTCTGCGAATTCTGATTATTTTAGTTAACAGTGGGCATAGAACATAAAAGAGATCAAGAACAAATGTGGTGAGGAAAATGGCAGGAGCCTGAGGTCTAAGCCTGAGATAAAGCTGTCCCCAGCAGCCCAGTGACACTGGGCTGAAGAGAAGGGGGTGGGCAGGACAGATGGTGAAATGCAGACCCAGCCAACCCGAGATCCTGTTGGATGTCCAGTGTGAAGGAGAGTGGGGATGACAGGATTCCTAGGATTCTGGGGCTCCTTAGAGGTATCATTAGTATAGGAATTATAGAAGGAGATGAACACAAATAATGAGTTTCCGTTTGGGATATATTTAAAGTTAAAACTTCCTTCCTTCCACTCTTTCCATCCCTTCTTGCTCTCTCTGCCTCCATCCCTCACTCCCTCCCCCTTCCCCTCTTCCTTCCTTCTTTCCTTCCCCCCTCCCTTTCTTCTTTCCTTCCCCCTCCCTTTCTTCTTCCCTCCCTCCCTTCCTTCCTCCCTTCCTTCCTTCCTTCCTTCCTTCCTTCCTTCCTTCCTTCATTTAGTTACTTAGTAAGCTTTTGTTATGCCCTTGCTGTCTATAAGGCACCATCCCAGCAGTGTCCTCAGTCCATTGTAAACCAGGCCAGTTTCTGTGTATCCTCAACTGTGAGGGGGAAAAGTTGTATTCACAGCCACAGCTACTGGGTGTCGCTGATCAGGACATAGCTAGTCCAGGTATAAGACACAAAGTGCTTAACTCCTTTCAAATAACACCATATAATGTATGTTTTTATATTGGAAAAACCACTAATGGCCATTTTCTTTCTAGGTAGTGCCATTATTTCTGTTATGTTTCTGAAAGAAAACTTAAGAGCTTCAGATTTACTGGGTAAGTAATTGGTTAATTCATATAATTATAACACTGCTTGATCAGGAAATAAATAATACTATTCATTAAAATATGTGCATTAAAAACTGGGAACAAATTATTCAAATGGATAAATCTCATTTAGAGATGAATGGTATTCTTTCCTGGAGCTGCCTTCTGCTCTTTCATGTGAAATATTTCAATTTTTATTGTACCCATTGCTCACACTGTTGGCCACAGTGAATTATTATTTTATGTTATTATTATTATGAGTGTTATAAAATTTTCATAAGCATAATAAAATCCCCCCCAAATCTGTGTTACCTAATAGATGATTCCATTTCAAATGATGAATTTGTTAGATTGTTACATGGAAGTACTGCATAAAAATGAAAACCACACAAAAATCAGATGCACCCTAGGGGCACTTGGGTGGCTCAGTCATTAAGCGTCTGCCTTCGGCTTGGGTCATGATCCCAGGGTCCTGGCATGGAGCCCTATAAATAGGGAGCCTGCTTCTCCCTCTCCCACTCCCCCTACTTGTGTTCTCTCTCTCACTGTGTCTCTTTCTGTCAAATAAATAAGTAAAATCTTAAAAAAAAATCAGATGCACCAGTCAACTACCTAATTTGTATTTAGCTCTTTCCAAAAGTAACATAGAACATCCCTTCAAAATTTTATTTAGAAATACAGCTATTAGGGGAAAGTAGCAGTCACCTTCCTGGCTATAAGAAACATTGTTCTTATATAGGAAAGCCATCATGTATTGATTGTATCTTCCTCCTCTTATTGGAAATACCACTTGTGAGAAGATTCTGGAACTTCATATTTTCTTCCTTGACAAAAATCCTCTCTGAATTACTGCTGACATGTGGTAACAAATATGATACCTTAGGCACTTTAAATAAAGCAATGTCTACTCACTTCCAGGGAGATCAGATTTTTTAAAAATTTGAGCTTTAAATGTAATACCAGTATTGGTATGTTGAGCATTCGTTTTCCCTGATTGTGTTTCCTTTGAGCCTGCTGTCTTGAATGTGTTTTCATTTTTTCTTTTTCCTCCTTGGTTTGATTCTGATAATAGAGATTTTTGTCAACACCATCAAATTTGTCATGGTTACAATGTTTTTCTAAATGCACTTATATGTGCATTGTATCTTTTCACATATATTATTTTTCTTACTCTTTTTTAAATGCATCATGGCTTATGGAATCATTTGGGGAAGATGCATGGAACCAGAGATAAGAATGAAGCTTTGTGCAGTGGCAGTATCGTAGCCAATGAGGTTTATCCGAGGCACGAATGTTGCTAACAAAAATAAGAATGAGCATTGGCCTGAGTTTTGCAAATTAAAAAAATTAGGCCCTGTATTCTTTTTCTCTTAAGGAACCTCGAAGTCATTTTATCTAGCATATGTCATCTTTTGTAGTTAATGGGTGTTTGAGGTTTAAATTAATCTAAGGTATTTAATCATGTAATACAGGTGGATATGTAGGGAGACTTGCTAATTATTGTGAACACTGGCGACAAAAGGGTGATGGAAATGGTATCTCTGCCCTCAAATAATACAGTTGATGATAAAATGTATACAGTAGTAAGTTTTTTTAAAGTGGAATTTTAGAACAGGGTTTCTCAACCTCAGCCCTGCTGATGTTTGAGGCTAGAGAATTCTTCACTGCAGGGGGCTGCCCTGTGCCCTTCAGGGTGTCCAGCAGCACCCCTCCTGGCCTTTACCCATCAGATGCCAGTAGCGCCGTCTGCCCTCCGTATGGCAACCTGAAAAGACCTCACATGTTGCCAGATGTCCCGGGGGATACATTCAGCCCCAGTTGAGAACCACTGGTTTGAAATAAACAGTTATTCAAATTAATTATTTAGAATAGTTATTTAGATACTAGGTAATAACTCTATAATATATTTAGATATTAGATAATAACTCTCTAATATAGTTAGGTATTAAATAATAAAGCTCAGAGAGAATTTTTTATAGTAGTAACAGCTCAGTCAGTTCTGCCGG